>OZ038509.1:67935410-68065410 GCA_964036315.1 Acanthosepion esculentum | reverse complement strand
ATTGGTTATGAAGCCAAACTAGAGAGATCAGCCTTCCATGATATTAAACTCTGGCTAAGGCGTGAAAAGTCTGATTAATGTCTTTCAAAACAGTATTTGTAGGAAAGCGAACGACACCCGCTGGAATTTTTAAAATCATCAACCCTATCATGCTTAAACGCTAACCTTCTCACAGATAGGTTGCCAACAAATGATAGAGCTACTAAAATAAAGAACAAAGAATTAAATATAAAACTATATTGTTCCATTCTCTTATGTGGAAAAGTGTTGTCTTGAAGGCCCTAATTCTAAATACAGGAGTTGCGCTCCCACTCAATTTTAACAACGACCAGGCGATGGTTCTTTAATTTCTAGTTTCTTTAAGCCTTCCTGTGACTGCCAGTATTTTACAAAGCCCTTCCAATTATTTCAGGGATTATGGGAATGACGATCGATCTCATATTTCGTTGTTATCGATATTCACACAAAGGTCTCACTAATATCCCTTTATTTGTATCATGTTCATTAGCTTTGTTATCCTCTTCAACCCAGCTGGTATTATTTTTACAACGATTTTCAGACTGCTGAGATTTGTGCGCGTCAAAGGGGCATAACTCTCCCCAGTACTCGTAAAATCTACATTGTATTCAAACTTAGATCTCTAATTCTAATAGACAGCATTATTGGCTGAGTTTCTATACTAAAATACGCATAATACCTGGCTCAAAAGCCACTCAAGGTAGACGGTTCCTGTTTAGTTGTGTTGTAGCATGCCTACAGACGATAATGGGTATGACCACATTCCCATAAATACAGCAGTAAATACTATACGTGGTTTAAAGTTGGAGATTTATCTCCACCTGTCCTGGTCAACTTGTGTGCCACCAGGCAGAGAGGATCCTCAGACGAGTTTATGTCGAAGGGCAGAGTCTCGTCTCGAGAAACAGCTACGCGACCCAGTTTTATACAGAGCTTACGGGGAATTTTTGGCCAAGCCTGTTAGAGTTTTTGGGTACCTTGGTGTACTAGTGAGCCAACCAAAATGATTGGCTCATTTTATAGTTATCCAATAGAAGGATTTAACCAATCAGAAATCTTAAAATATTCAATTCGACGTGTATAAAGGCAGCCATGTTTTTTCCAAATATTCACTGCCAACTCCCGAGACCTTCGAAGACTGAAGAATTACGGAACAGCTGCTGCTGCTGCTATTGGCAATATAGTAAGATCCAGTAGAGTGTCTGTCTCGTGAGTGTTAATCTTTAACGTTGTTTCATTGAAAAGATTACGTACTGCGCTGGATTCTATATTCATAGACTATGACGAACATGGTCAACAAAGCCTACCGGCTCGGATACCCCAGATTAGATTTGGCCTTGTGTCACATCTGACCGCGTGGGACGGTTGGTAGATATTCTAGAATTGGAGATTCATTGTGGAATTCACTTGACACACTTCTAGCAGTTGACTACTTCTTCTACGAGCCGCTGGCGAATCTTATATATGTTGTTCTTGCCCTAAGTATTATCGTTCATTACCAACCTTCGCCTGAATATTCTATTCAGTAACCTTCCCGAGGTGACATTTTGGCGCTGATTATTAGGCAAAATTATGACAAATCGGTTATGATGAATGAGGCGTGATACAAGTGGGTGAAAGTGTAGGTGATAATATGTAAAAAATATGAGAATAACGAGAATAAGTCTACCATTCGCCCAGGCTTAGAATATATCTGCCATTTATGGTTCGATTTCCCTGCTATTTACCTTGAACTTCTTTGATAAAATCCAAAGAATAATCAGTAATATTATTGGTCCTTATATGGCAGCTCGGTTTCAATTCCTTTCCCACTGCCAAGAGGGTAACTTTCTGTGTCTTTTCTATAAATATTTTATGGTAATTGTTCGTACGAGCTCGTTACTATTGATGTTTTATTCCTCCCACCGACAATGAATTGTACATATGGGGTTTAGTTAAGACTTTCATAGAGACAAGGAGGTATTATGGTGAATGTAGTCAGAAAGATAAATAAGAATGAGTTGTTTTAGCGTTAGTAATATTGTGGTATGTTCGACAGAAGACAGTCCTTTTCCCCATTCTCCATTTTGGCCTTGTGCCACATTTTGTTTTTGTACGAATAAATAATGCTCTTCGCCATGGTACCTAAACATTATGAATTTAAGCGCAGACTGACATTTAGATCTCATCATTTTACAGTTGAGTTGCCTAGATGGAACCGTAAGTTCTATGCTAACAGTTTCTTTTTTCGCACTTCTCGCTTGTGGGACTCCATTCCGGCTCAATGCTTTCCAACCAACTTTAATCTATTAAAATTTAAATGCAATGTCAATCGCTATCTACTGTCCTCCTGTTTACTCTTTTCTCTCCCTGCTGATTATTAATGATACTGTTCCTCATTCTTCCACACCCAGTAACTCCTTGTGTCTTAGTGGCTTTACTGCCTTACTTGTGGAACTCCCTTCCGGCTCCTTGCTTTCCAGGATACTTTAATCTGCAAAATTTTAATGCACTGTCAATCGCTATCTACTGCCCTCCTGATTACACTTTCCTATTATCGGTTATTATTAATGTTTCTGTTCCTAATTCTTCCACACTTAGTACGCCCTTGTGTCTTAGTGGCTTTATTGCCTTGCTTTCGGCTCCATGCTTTCCAGCCAACTTTAATCTGTTAAAATTTAAATGAAAGATAACTGCTCTCTACTTTCCTCCTAATTATTCTCTTCTCGCTAATTATTGATGTTTCTTCTTTTGTACATAGTGTCTGTTTGTGTCAATAGACTTTACTACCTTGGTTCGGGTTAAATCAATTAAAAAAAGCTAAAATTGACCTTTAACTTGAAGAGGTTAACATTGTAGTGTGTAGGGAGTGAGCATGTGTCTGTTTCAAATATTTTTTAAAATTTTAATTTGTTGTGTATTACAGGATCGTTATATCTTATTTTATGTGTTTTTTTTTTGGTGGGGGGTAGCAACGCCGAGTGACCCTGCTAGTAAGAGATAGTTAGTTCATCCCGGCAGCAACGTTTGAATTGCTATCAATCCGATCGTTCATATGTTACAAGTTAATATTTCCTCGCATTTTACACCCAATTATTATTCCTTTTAATTTTCCTTTTTTGATTTCTTTTCATTTTGTTTTACCAACTGTGTTACTTGGCGCTCAATCTTCACCAATTCACTCAATCTTCGTCTTTGACGATTTTTTTTTTTTTTCAGTTTTCGGTTTGATTTGGTTTTAAATACAAGAAATAATAACAAAAAAAAAACTTCAAATCAAACAATCTGGGCTTGGTTTTTGCTTTTATACAAAAAGATCTTAACCAAAAAAAATTATATTCTTTTTTTCTCCGCATTATTTTTTTTTCACAAACATCAGAGCAATCTGACTTCAATCAAACAGACATCTTTTTGAAAGCAAGTAATTAATATCGTGAAACTCAGTGCGCATGCTCACTTTGATTAAATATTAATTACCTTTTGGAATTAAAAAAAGCGCGCCAAATATTTTCTTTCATTTATTTCATGTCATATTTTGAGATTTAATTATTATTATTCTTGTTATTACATTTTTTAAAACTAACATTATTTCAATGTTTTCACACCCGATATATCTAATGGTCACCGCTGGAGATCACACGGTTGCAAATCTATTAAAGTCTCCCGATACTAAAACGTCTGCAAGTCTATGAAACTCGCAGCAAACTGTAAGAAAAATAAAATTTCCTCGGGTCTCTGATTTCTCCAGATTCTTTGCAAGAATTTTGGTATGGTAACCTAGTTCTGTTACGATTTCTTCATTGTATTCCATAATGTTGACAGTTTTTAAGCAAGTACAAGGTTTTGCTTCTTATAACAAGATGCTAGGGTTGTTGATTGATTGAGTGGTTAATTTTTACGGCGTATAAAAACCTATGTGGGTTATTTAAGGCGGACGGACAAGTACACTACCTGTTGTTTCTATGCTGCCTCCATATATTTATTGACCACGTTCGACACTGCTTAAATTCGTTGGTCGAATGAGAACATGTGATTTCCGTATGCTTTGGCTGTCAGCGTCCTCATCTACGTCTAAAATAAGTATTCCTTTCCAAAAAACATGGTGTCGTTGCCATATTTATTATAATTATTTTTAATAAAGAATTATTCCTGCAGTTTTAACTAACATAATATGCATAGGAATCATTTACGTTCTGACAAAAATCGAAATTTTTGTCCATATCTCTGAGATGAGGTATTATAATTACTTACATTATTTACATTATCCGGACTGTTATCCTCATCTTCATTGCCATATTCACAACGTTTCGGTCGTTGTACGCTCCGGCCTTTATGTCTATGTCTCTATATATATCTGTCTATATCTCTGAGATGAGGTATTATGATTACTTGCATTATTTACATTATTCAGACTGTTATCCTCATATTCATTGCCATATTCACAACGTTTCGGTCGTTTTACGCTCCGGCCTTTATGTCTATATCTCTCTATATATCTGTCTATATCTCTGAGATGAGGTATTATGATTACTTGCATTATTTACATTATTTAGACTGTTATCCTCAGCTTCATTGCCATATTCACAAGGTTTCGGCCGTTTTACGCTCCGGCCTTTATGTCTATGTCTCTTTATATATCTGTCTATATCTCTGAGATGAGGTATTTTGATTACTTGCATTATTTACATTTTTCGGACTGTTGCCCTCATCTTCATTGCTATGTTAACAACGCTGATTTTTTCTTGTGTGCTTTAGTATATTTTTTCAACAAATCTATTGCTTGTATTTTTTCCAATAATATATATTTTTTTTTTACCGTGAAAATATATTACTGATCATTTTTTCAGTTGCATTTTTATAGTTTACCCCAGTTTGAGGGTTTCCTAATTCCCCATAGCTTGGACCCTAACAAGACTTCCGCCCGGGGTCAAGGTGGACCTGAGAACAACAGCAATTAAGAGGTGCTTCCATGCTTCTCAAAACCTCCCTTTTTGCCGGATGTAGTCTACTGTCATACCCAGGTCTGAGTAATAACTTGGCAGTAAGAAAAACAAGAACTAAGCAAGATATACCTAGGCATAGTGGAATGGGCACAGTCTAAACTAGTAGATTAATAATGTGTTCAGTTCAGTTTGGAATTCCTTGCTCTCTATTAACCACCACAGGGATCCATCCCTGCATCCCATCAGAATGTCTGAAGACCAACTTCTCGAGAGCTCCTCTCTGCGGCTGCTCGGTCTCACGCTGGCCGCTGATCTGAGATGGAACAAATACATCGAGTCAATTGCATCATCCACGGCAAGGAAAGTTGGCTCCCTGTGCCGAGCCAGGAAATTTTTCTCCCCGGAATCGATCCTCCAAATCTATAAATCGACCATGGAGTATTGCTGCCATATATGGTCTGGTGCACCTGCTGTTTGCCTCAGGGTTCTTGATAAGATCCAGAGACGGATATGCAATGTAATTGGCCCTGATCTATAATCTCGTCTGCAGTCGCTCTCTCACAGACGCGACGTTGTCTTTTTTACAAATACTTTCACGGTAATTGCTCCGAGGAGCTGCTTTCGCTGGTTCCTAGGCCTCATGAATGTAAACGTTCTACGAGGCTGGCATCCCGTTCCCACCCCTTCACCGTTGAAACTATCAGATGTAGACGTCTCTTCTACTCCAATAGCTTCATGTCTCGCACATCTCGCCTGTGGAACTCCCTTCCTTATTTCTGTTTCCCTGACAAATACAATCTCCAACTATTTAAGTGTAACATCAATCGACATCTCCAGTTGCCTTGATCTATCCACTTCCATTCTCCACATCCTCTCACCTTTCATTCCTATCTGCTCTCGCTCCAAATCTTCTGTAACCCCCTTGCCTTGATCGATCCACTATCTTTCCCCACATCCTCTCCTTTACCAACTCCTATCTGCTCTTCCTCCAAACCTTCTGTAACCCCTTGCGTGCTAGTGGCTTTCAGCCTTGCTTGGGGTGATAGGCTTAAAAAAAGAAAAAAAAAAAAAAAGGTTAACCGGATCGACATACATCTGATGAAGGCCGGGAAATACAACGGCCGAAAAATTGTGATAACAACAACGAAAGAAAGGGAAAATAATCCGCATGTAAAAAGGTGCAAATAAGAAATTAATTAACGACGGATTTCTTCTTTTTTGTTTTATTTATTATCATTTTTTTTCACGTTTCGAATCTCATATCAAACTGCCGATTAACTGAGAAGAAACTAAAATCATCTCCATAAAAGGCTTAGTGTACTGTCGAAATACCGACAAAAAGAAGGCCGCGAATTTTCTGGAAATAATCCATCTTAATTTACACATTTTTTCTTTGTAATGAATAACGAATACAAAATCTGTCGTCGCGTGTTAAATAAATGGCGTCACATGATTTCGTGAGGGTTTTTCGAAATTATTCAACGCGTGTTAGCCATTAATCTGAGGAAGATAATCTTAATCCAATACGACACAAAAACAGATTAAAAGAGAAGCTTACATTAATTTTAAATCATCGGTTTACAAAGAGTATTTGTTTTTACCTTAGTCCGGTAAAAGGGGAATTATCCCTGATCATTCAGTTTTGTCATTACTTAAAAATGCTTATAGGTAAGTCTGTTTTCAAATGTAGTACTCGGAATATCATTTATCACCTAAATACCTAGAATTGTGTTAATGTTTAAAAAAAATCAAGCCAGTAAAATGATTCTTCTTTTCAAAATGTTAATAAATTTTTCTCCTCTAAAGTATGTTGATTTTGTTTAGCGGCATATAAACATCTCTATGGGTTATTTAATGTCAAAATCTAAATAGTTTGAATACAAATGTATGGTTTCAACTAAATATATACAAGAAATATTTACCATTGGTGTAGAAATACAGAAGGCTCTTATCTCCTTTTAGTGAAAATAATCACATGGATCACGTGACAACCGCTTAGTGACCGCTTACAATGACTAAAGCGGCAGTCAAATTTCAGTAAAGGTAGTTTTCTTTAGCCCAGGCAGCCCATGGCCCGAGAGGAGGCTAAATCTGCCACCCTTGCATCTTAGAATCCCATGGTGTTGTTTTCCTTTGGGAATATATCTTTCCCATATAAAAAGAAACTCCAGCTCGTAGTACTTAATTTGCTAAAATTCAGTCTTAGCTGTTCCCCGTTCGGGGAATATGTCCTCGCCTGGGACATAGATGAATCTGACCCGTTTGAATCTGTGAGCCCTAAACATGGCTTCTCCAGTCACGGGTGTGTCTCAGCATTATATGTAAAACCCTTCTTTTTTGATTCTCCTTACACTCTACTTTGTTGCGTAAATATATGGGATATAATATTCTTCGCGTGGGAGATATGTGTATATATGTATATAAGATATTCTGGGCTTCTTAGTAGTATAAAAGTCTCTATGAGAACAAAGCCTGCTTGTCATTCCTTTTCCTTTTATCTATTACGTCCGTGAACTATGGTGTTATTATATAAGAGATATAATAATGCCTATAACCGAAGAAATACAGTTGAGAACATAAATCTTTCCACCTTAGCACTTTTTCTGTTACATTGGTAATTTTACTATAAATAAGTACTGTTGGTATTTATTATAAAAGAAATGTATTTTTACACTTTTATAGTGTTTTGATTTTGTTTGGTAGTTCGCTATTCGCCAATAGTTGGGACCCTAAAAGGTGCTACACCTCAAATCAGGGTGGACCTAGGGACAACAGCAATTACACCTCCAGATCAGAGGCCATGCTGCCGGATGTAGTCTATTGTCATACCCAGGAATACTCATCTAAGATTGGTAAACTCTTTCAGCAATAACAGTTAACACATCAGTAGTTAACCTAGCGAAAACGAAAGCCACATTTTTTGCTTGCCTGAAAGAAAACCTTTGTATGGTTAGATGTCCAACCAGTTTGGAGTTGATTAGAGCTGCTAGGATTTTCCTTAGAAGAAGTAAAAAACGATTTGGTCCTTAGTTACAAGGATCAGAATTCTGCTGTTACTGATCCTGATGATTATGTTATTTTAATCTTCTATGCGTGTGTTCGTTCAGGACGTAAGAAATCATGGCTCTCTACAACTTCCTGTTAATTTACCCTTTAGAAGAATTTGTCGTTTTGTTATATCTCCTAATCCTTGTTATGCCTACCATATGAACAAGCTTGTTAGGAAGGTAATGAGCTGCTTTCCTATGTCCCTCTTGACTTCATTATATCCTGTGAGTATCACATTTCCTAACCCGCTTTCCTCATTATGGGCAATAGAAATTTCAACGTCTTCTTTCTGATTCTACGTATTTTGTTTCCATTTTCCCTAAAATCTCATCGTTGCTCACGTGTTCATTCCATCGTATTCTCAGCATCCTTCTGTAGAACCACCTTTCTGCTGTCTCAAGATTCTTCTCCAGCTATTCTGAGATTTGCTGCCATATAGGAAGGCCTATATTAGATACGAGTTCAGTAGATCTTTCTTGGTTTCGAAACGAAGTATACAAGTTTTCTTATTACTTTAGCCTGAGTTCTTAACATACTAGTAAAAAATGAACAATAATTGACAAGGCTTCATCTCAGAAATTCAGACAACTTAAGACTATTACTACTTGTTGGAAAAGCAAGAGAAATAAGATGAAAGAAATACTAGTAAAAAATGAACAATAATTGACAAGGCTTCATCTCAGAAATTCAGACAACTTAAGACTATTACTACTTGGTGGAAAAGCAAGAGAAATAAGATGAAAGAAATACTAGTCAAAAATGAACAATAATTGACAAGGCTTCATCTCAGAAATTCAGACAACTTAAGACTATTACTACTTGGTGGAAAAGCAAGAGAAATAAGATGAAAGAAATACTAGTGAAAAATGAATAATAATTGACAAGGCTTAGTCTAAGAAATTCAGACAACTTAAGACTATTACTACTTGGTGGAAAAGCAAGAGAAATAAGATGAAAGAAATACTAGTGAAAAATGAATAATAATTGACAAGGCTTAGTCTAAGAAATTGAGAGAACTTAAGACTATTACCACTTTGTGTATTCTACAAGAAGAACATGTTAAAAGGAATACAATTTTAAATATTAACAGAGGATACGTTTCTCTATTTTTCAGACAGAATAAATAAAAGCTTATTCAAAGTCTTATTGACTTGTAGCGGCTCTGGTAATAACTTTCAAAAGGAATATGAGAGCAATTAACATTCACAGGTGGCGATTTGAAATGTTATGAAATCTACACTAGATTTTGTAACATGGTGTCAAAACAACTCCGCTTTCCTTACGATGGCTGACGAATTCAAGTAAGGTTGCTTCCATCGTATATTGCGTTAAGAACAGGTAATATCCTATCGTAATCAATAACATTAAGCTTTTCAGGTTTTCGGGTGACCTGAACGTCGAGTATTCGTTTAAGATAACAGTTGAATGGGAACAATCGCAATAAATCTGCAAGAAAATTTGGTAAATGTTCTTGTACCTCTCTTTGAGAAGAGTCGTCTAACCTTCCATCAGATCCCTTGTAACATTGCAATCAATTGCACACACACACACACACACACACACGTACACACGCGCACAAATGCGCGCACGTACACACATACACATGCATACACACATATACACACATACATATATATATATATATATATATATATATATATATATATATAGACACATACACACGCACACATTCACACACACACACACACACACACAGAGTCAGCCTAATTCCTCTTGGTATCTCTGCACCAATGTGTTTAATTGAGTGAGTGTACTTACCCGGTATTGTACGTCACAGAAATATCATATCAATATATATATATATATATATATATATATATATATATATATATATATATATGTACTAAGTCTTTCCAGCCATTCCTCTGTAAACAGAAAAAGTGAGTTTTAGGCCTTTATGTGTATATGTTTAGTATATATAACACCCAGTTTTGTTATGTTTTTTTTATATTATTTGCTGCTTATTATTCTTTCTTTAGTTGCCGACAGACGAGGGGAGGAATGAAAACCGATTTGCCGTATATACTGGCGTGCAAGTTGACTGTGTGTATGAGACGACACCCAAATTATCAAGTTAAAATGGAGGTTACAGGCTGTATTCGCCTTATAAGACGACCCACACGAATAGCATTTTAAAATGTATTGAATTGAATTTATTAAATACATTCAGGAAGCATATAATTTATTTTCACTCGAATTCTGATGAAAAAACTGTATGGTGATACGGTTAATGAAATAGCACATTCTGCAATACCTCATGAGTGGCTACTGTATTTTCTCTGGGTTGTTCCAGTAATTTGAATAACTTTCTCCCGCAAACCATCCATTTGTTCCACTATTCTCGAATGCGATTTTAAACGGCTTGTTGAGACACTCTTCTAGATGTGTTCAATACGACTGAAAAAAGTAGGCAAGATATTGTTAATTAACCCACACAATCTGCACCTACTGTTAGCCCTACCGTAATCTACCCGGTACATTTACTGTTACACGGCACTTACGATTAGATCTAGCATAATGTGCCCAGTACACGTACTTTTCTCATCACCTACCGTGAACCCTACCGTAATCTACCCAGTACACTTACTGTTACCCAGCACCTACCATTACCCGTACCATAATCTACCCAGTACACATACTGTTACCCGGTACATACCGTTAGCCCTACCATAATCTACCCGGTACACATACTGTTATCCGACACCTACAATTAGCCATACCATAATCTATGTGGTACACTTTCTGTTACCCGGCACCTACCTTAATCTACCCAGTACACTTAGTGTTACCCGGCACCTACCGTTAGCCCTACCGTAATCTAACCAGTATTCATACTGTTACCCGACACCTACCATTAGCCCTACCATAAACTAACCGGTACACTTACTGTTACCTTGCACCTACCGTTAACCCTACCGTAATCTACCATGTACATTTACTTTTACCCGGCACCTACCGTTATCCCTACCGTGATCTACCCGGTACACTTAATGTTACCCAGAATCTACCGATAGCCGTACCATAATCTACCCGGTACACATACTCTAAACCGTCACCTACCGTTACCCCTTCCATAATCTACGAGGTACACATACTGTTACCTGGCACCTACAGTTAGCCCTACCTTAATCTACACGGTACATTTACTGCTACCTGGCACCTACCGTAATCTAAACGGTACACTTACTGTTACAACGGCACCTACCGTAATCTCCCCGGTACACTTACTTTTACCCAGCACCTACTGTTATCCCTACCGTAATCTATCCGTTACACTTACTGTTACCCGGCACCTATTGTAATCTAACCGGTACACTTACTGTTACCCGGAACCTACAGTTAGCCTTAACGTAATCTACCCGGTACATTTACTGTTATCCGGCACCTACTGTAATTTACACGGTACACTTACCCGGCACCTACGGTTAGCCATACCGGAATCTACCCGGTACACTTATTGTTACCTGGCCCCTACCGTTAGCCCTACTGTAACCTACCTCCTACACTTACTGTTACCCGGCATCTACCATTAGCCTAACGTAATCTACCCGCTACACTTACTGTTACCTGGTAATCATTACACGATCAACTGCTGGCAGCGTAAACAATGGTGACGTCACTTTAAGCAAAATACCGCTATATAAAGATTAATATTTGGTTATTTAATAAATTCAACCTATTTTATTTTACTTTATTGTTAACCTATTTTATTTTTACCAACAGATTTTATTTTGAATGCGCCATTTGCTTTGTTTACTGTATGTGATGATGGCTTGACGAATATGAGTTTTATTGTTGTCTTGCAATCACAGCACATACTATATAAAGTAAGAGAATTTTATATTACATTGTTATTATTTTATTATAATAATGGGAATTAAGTTGTTAAAGTAGAAAATATTTTTGTCAATAGTTACCAAGGCAGGGGGTTAGCTAACCGTCAAAAATCTCCCAAGCTAACAACTTGCCATAAACCACAGGATTTAAGGCTCACGTTTCATACCTGGAATATAAATGGCCCTTTAATTCGGGGTATTTTAAAGATGAAAATGTTCCCTTGTACGTAGAATACACGGTACTCGGCAGTATACGTCACAGAACCATGATGCCAATGCAATATTTTGATGTAACTGTATGAGTGCACCATTCTGTGTGTGTATGTGTTTGTGTTTGTGTGCAAATTACGTCAAACTGTGTTATCAAATTTTTGAAGCTTATCATCAGTCCGTACGCCCTCCCGAACTGATTTTGTCTTTAAAGTGGGTGCACGATCAAACATCAAAAACATTCAAGTTTCCACGAATTTGCACTTGCTAATTCTACAGTCGCTAGAGATTAAGGCTAGAGAAAATTTACCTGGGGCTAATGTTACCCTTAGAAAAAGTTTAAGAAAAATAAATGTACAAAAATGTAATTTGGGTCGACCATACGAAAGAAATACATCACACTTCCGAGTAGATGGAACCAGAGGCCAAAAGTTGCCCAATGATCTCGATATTTTTCCTTTGTTTCTGTTACCAGGGATTAATCCTCTTACCAGGGATTGAACCCGCGCGAGGAGTATTGCTTGGATTATGTTCCTCTAGGATTGGACATCGCAGATTTCTATATATTCGTACGCCCATTTGAAACAACCTTAAAAACAATGTTGGGTTTACAGTAGGTGGCCAAGCGTACAATCAGGGGTCAAACATTTCCCAAGCATCAAAGACAGTTCCCCGTTGGCGCTCAATCGTCAGGGTCTAACCTTATGTATCTCCTGTACAAGAGGTATTGCTTGAATTGTTTCCTTAGAATGAATATTGCGACTTTGTATATATTCGTACGCCTAATTGAATATGAGGTATTGTCGAATTTATATCATTCAGCCAAGCATACATGGATTAAAGATTTCACGTATACAATACCGTTCCCTCTTTGAGAGGCCACGTGTTGACCTCTCTCAGGCCTGAAGTATTGTGAGTAATGGGGTTAATATCATGTCTCGTTGGGCTGAACTATAGAAGATTATTCTTCTGTTTTTATTTATCCTTTATGTGCATTATTATATGCATGCTTTTTTATCAGTGCACTGGACCCTGTTTAAAACTTTCAATGCTTGAAATTAAAGGATAGTGATTTGGATGGAATTCTAATTAGATAATAATAACTAAAATTCTCAGGAGACTAGGTTGAATGGTTGAAAAGAAAATTAAAAACGAAACACGTTAAAATTTGCGTTTTAAAAAAATAAAATGAAATTACGAACAGTTCGTGGGAAACTCGAACTTAGATTTAATTAGACAAGATTCAGTGAAAATGAGAAAAACAAAGAACCACGGTTCCTGTCGATGAAACAAAGAGAATGTGCTGCGCGAATTAATCAGGATAGGAGAAACTAGAATTCGGAAGTCTGTTTACACTACACTATGTGTAGAAAATATGTCTGGTCACAGAAAATAATGATCTAAATTAATTTAGAAAAATAAACAAAATTTATATGTCTTGTCGTAATCCCCATGTGTTGGAATTTATTTATGACAATCGCCCAATAACCCAATTATCTTTACCGAAATATATTTGTTTATTTTACAATCCAAAAATATTTTATGGTTTTAAATAACCTGCAGAATGTTAATAAGCCGCAGAAACTAATCAATAAATCAATGACATACTGATTAGCTACACAGGTATGTTTCTTTATTTACATTCTCTGGGATATAGATTTATATAAACTACCGTGACCACGAAGTGAGGGATCAGTTTATCTATTGATTGTCATATAGAATTGATCCCCCACTTTTTACAGGTTATGTAAAGCCAGAAAATATTCTTAGTTTTGTAAGAATTTTTTTTTAGATATTAATGTTTAATGTTACACATCTTACTAATTAACCCATAGCTGGGGAGGGAGAAGAGATGGATTCATATTTTCTCAATGTTATTTGCGCGCAAGTGAATATAACGAACCCGTTGAGAATTGGAACTCGGCTCTCTAATTAACAATTCTAAGTTATTATGCCACAGGCACATCCAAACTTACAGTACCTGGTATTTTCAGACCTTCACCTATCTCGGTACTGACCAAATTCAGCATTGCTTAACCTCGGTGAATTGAACGGGAACCGGTATATCAACGTGATTAAAAACAAAACACTTAGACTCGGAATCAGAAAAAAGACAGTTGAAATGACTTGTATGCATAATGAGGAAGGAAAGTTTTTGAAAACATGAGATTCACAGAGGAAATTCAATAGGGGGATAGGAGATAACAGCGAGCCACCTTGCAGACAGATCTGCGTGAATGAATAATGAAAAGCGGCAGTGACGGAAGCTTGGCAGAAGAAGAAACATTTTCTAAGAGCCACGAAAGATAGGAAGCTGTTGAGATCTTTGAAAATCCACGGCCTGAAGGGACATGGCAAATAGAAGATATTGCGAAACAGTAAATATAATCTGGGTATTGCTTTCTGTTGTGGTAAACCCTCCTACAGTAGAATGAACTCTTCCTCCTCTCATAAATACTAACTGCGAGACTTCCTAGCGGAGAATCGAAGGGCAGCGACACGCAGTCTCTGACTGTGTGCGACTCCTGTCGAACTCTCTTCTTTGGCAGAGAGGAACCCGGACGAGGCTTTGCTGAAGGTCAAAGTTTCGTCCGGGGAGGTAGACAGTCCCTGAACCGGTTTATAGGGGTTCTAAATGGGCATATTTTTGGCCGAGCCTACGGGCTTTGAGAACCCACATTAAGCCGGCCTTCTGCCACATGCGACCCACGTGGGAGGGTTGTTAAATATCGAGACGGAATCGAGTCGTGAGCAGTCTCTGACTGTGTGCAACTTCTGTCGAACTCTCTGTTTTGGCAGAGAGGAACCCGGACGAGGCTTTGCCGAAGGTCAAAGTTTCGTCCGGGGAGGTAGACAGATCCCGAACCCGCTTATGCGGGTTCCATGGGAATATTTTTGGCCGAGCCTACGGGCTCGGAAAAACCCACGTTAAACTCGGCCTTGTGCCACATACTATTTTCAGTTTCGTGTCTTTTTTTTTCTGGCCTCTAAACATGCCACACATTGAGAGAGAAATGTGCAGAATTTATTAAAGACTCGGCTTATCAAAGTGATCTGTTGTGATACCTGGGGGGACTTTTGGTGGAATCGGACCTGCAGTGTTCATATAAAACAAAGGAGACGACACTGGAATTTTTAATCAGTCGTGCAATCTTCGTTACTGTTCGGGAACACTATTGTACAACGGGAAATTAAGTGAACTAAATGATATGAATCTCTCCATGTAAATTTACTATCAGTTGACAGAAAGCCGGCATGGCGTCTTAATCAACATGATTGGATGTCGTTTTGCTGTCAGCTGGTGAGCAGTGGACAAGGAGAAAGTGTCGAAAATGATTCCCGTAAACGTGGGTTTTCAACGGCCTAATGTCATATTTGAATTAGGCCAAGAAATCTCAGGCACGAATTGTTGAAGAGGTGTCAGTTCAGATTACACACTAAGAAAATGTAAAACGTATTCTAATCAATAAAATTTCTTCTTCTTCTTCTTCTTCTTCTTCTTCTTCTTCTTCTTTTTCTTCTTCTTCTTCTTCTTCTTCTTCTTCAGGGCGGGGGCGTTCATGCATAACCACAATCTACTGTTCTTTTAACAATATCTGTCTTTTGGTTATTTTTCTTAATCCCTGTTCTGCCATCAATTTAAGCTCGTTAAATATGTTATCAATTCCTTCTCTGCTTTCATCTTGCATTCTGTCCTGCGAGCGTTAATTTTTCCAAGCCCTAAGTCCTCATTAGAAATAATCTCATATTAATGACCTAAAAAGCAAGAGGGTTTTAGGAAATGATATAAAAGGAAAGAAAATAGAGAACACCCGGAGAAATATAATTAATATCATAGAGCAATCATTAAAATTCCGCCCTCATTTGTTGATGTCAGTAAAAAAAAGGCCTTATAAATAACTTTTAGTTTAATATGCGATATAGAAAAAGTGTCGAGTATCCAATATCAAATACGGAAAAAGTAATTAAAAAAAACACAAATGAAAAGGGATTACATTCTTTTTAATCATTTCACCCCAAGCAAGGCAATAAGGACACTAAGACGCAAGGGGTTAATTTCTGTGGGAGATTATGAGAAGAAACATGATTAGGATAGTGAGAAGACAATAAAACAAGATGTAACGAGCTAGATGAATAGATATGAATAGAGTGAGATAGATAGATAGGTAGATAGATAGATGGATAGATAGATATGAATACCATGAGTTAGATAAATATATATGAATAGATTTATATATATATATATATATATATATATAGATAGATAGATAGATAGATAGAAATGAATACAATGATTGAGATAAATATATATATGAATAGATTTATATATATATATATATATATATATATATATAGATAGATATAGATAGATAGATAGATAGATAGATATAAATAACTTGTGATAGATAGATAGAAATGAATACAATGAGTGAGATATATATATATATATATTTATATATATATATATATATATTAAATCAACGTTTCTTCAGGTGGCAATCAATGAGTGTACCATCATTGTTTGCCACCTGAAGAAACGTTGATTTAACGTTGAAACCAATGTACAATTTTGTAGTGGATATTTACTGTAACAGTGCATAATAATTGTTTATTATTCTAATTTGTATTGACCCCTGTTTTAAATTACTGTTGTGAACGTTGAAATTTAATCTTGGTTTTGTTGCATTTGGATTGATATATATATATATATATATATATATATATATATATATATATATGTCAAATTTTATATATATATATATATATGTTATATATATATATTACATATATATATATAACATATATATAACATATATATATCATATATTTACGGAAATCAGATAACAGATATATATATATAACATATATATAACATATATATATATAAATTACTGTTTTGAAAGTTGAAATTTTATTCTTCGTTCTGTCACATTTCGATTTATATATATATATATATATATATATATATATATATAATTATATATATATATATATATATAATTATATATATATATATATATATATATATATATATATATGGCAAATTTCATACATATATATATATGTTATATACATATATGGTATATATATATTATATATATATATATATATACGTATATATATACGTATATATATACATATATATATATATATAAACAACTTAAAGGTTGTAAATTAAAGAAAATATAATGTTTTTATGAAAGTATTTATTTATATTTTATATACATATATTTATATATATATAAAGATATTAAAAAATATAAATAAATACTTTCATGAAAAAACATTATATGTTCTTTAATTTACAACCTTTTAGTTGTTTTTCTATATATACATATTAAGAAAGTATACGAGGCTTCTCATTATATATATATATATATATATATATATATATATATATATATATATATATATAGATATATATATATATATATATATATATATATATATATACTACACATTTTTACCAAGGATTTTTAGATATAGAGCAGGAGTACCAGACTATATGGGGCAGCAATATTCTAAACATATACGAATGGTAAATATGGTTGATATGTAAGATAGAATCGGGTGAGTAAAACTATCCCGAGCGATACAGTGAACACACTTTCTTAGCAGCTGCTCTCGAAATGAATTTAATATAATTTTTGTACTTTATCTCAGCCAAGCACGTTAGCCCGAGAATGCGTAATGAGTGACTCTTTTGGAGATTAGCATCAGACATACTGATAAAAGGCAGAGAGGGTTTTCTCAGATTATTAACAGACAGCAGTTTCAGGCATTAAAATTTATAAGTCATTCTTTGGCCTGGTTAACAGCAGACTGAATATATAGTTTTTTCTTTTCATCGGCCGCCATTTTAATCTGATCGGACTCATAACTCAAGACAGAAGTAAATGGTTGTGTAATCAGCATAAATACCAAAGTGAGAGTTGGTGTCATCGGGGAGGTCATTAATGCAAATTAAAAACAATGTAGTACCAATGACACCTGTATTACTACGAAAGGATCTTAAAGAGTAACAGAATAACTTTCGTTTCACGACTTGTCAAGAAAGAATGGATCATATTTGTAACGATCTGAAGACGTAATTTAAGATAATGATTAGAGTTTTCAGATTAATGTCTCGTTTTTTTGGGTTTTTTGGGGGAGTAAAATCGGTTGTTGGGAGAAACTTCCTCTGTCAGAGACTTTCTCGTCCTGCTATGAAAACTGATATTAATCAATAGTCGATATTAATTAACTCATCATCCCCCAACAAAAGAATGGATGCAGTAGAGTGATTTTCATTACGTCTGTCATTATAATATTGGCGCTGTTCAATAGAAAGCTATTGCTTCAGGTGCGAAGACATTAGATTGTGAGGACAGAGCACAGTTCTTTTACAATTGTAAGAGAAGTAGGAACTTCAGAATCCGAGGGCTTAGGACCTTACATCAATAAGATTTCAAACTGCAATTCCCTGATCGATTTATTTTCCCAGTTAACATAACTATTTTCCTGTCGACTGAATTCGGACAACTAAGCCCTTAATGGAACCAAACTTAGGCGCCACCTGGGACCGCCGCTATGTTGGAAAATTGCATTATACGCCCTGGATGAAATGAATAGAGGGAGATGGTTTTGGAACTTCGACGAATCGTCTTCCCAGAAGATCGAATCAATACAAGAGAGGACACATGTTTGGAGTGTCACACAGTTGTGCAAATGAATAAGGTTACTGCTGTGGCAAAAAGAAATTGCACAGGTTTTTGTGCTGAATATATATATATATATATATATATATATATATATATATATATATGTAATATTCCTTTCTGCTGTGTTTCCCGTCATTTACTGAGTTTCCGAATGAAGATTTTCAGGCAAATGCTAAAAATGTTCGCAACGTTTTAGACATTTCGTTCGTTATTAAATAAATTAGTAAACAGCTGCCTCTTTGAACAGAATGACGCAGTAGTGAATACCTTCAATGGTTCCGACGAGTGGTTTTCGGGTTCTAGGGTAAAACTGGGGAGAGAATTATCAAATTGACATGGACCGTTGGATATTTGTTGAAAAAATATTTCAAACGCCATCACTATATTTTGCCAGGTATGAAATATTAAGGCCTCTGTCTCTCAGTCGATCGATCGATCTATCTATCTATCTATCTATCTATCTATCTATCTATCTATCTATCTATCTATCTATCTATCTATCTCCTGTTTATTATCTATCTATCTATCTATCTATCTATCTATCTATCTATCTATCTATCTGTCTATCTATCTATTTAAGTCTATTCATATATATCTATCGATCTGTCTTACATTATTAATATATATCTCTATATCAATCTCATTTGTTTTTATCTATATATCTATCTATCTATCTATCTATCTATCTCAGCCTGTTCATATCTATCTATCTATCGATCTATCTCAGCCTGTTCATATCTATCTATCTATCTATCTATATATCTATCTGTCTATCTACCTCAGTCTATTCATATCTATCTATCGATCTGTCTTACATTAATAATATATATCTCTAAATCAATCTCATTTGTTTTTATCTATCCATCTATCTATCTAGCTAGCTAGCTATCTAGCTATCTATCTAGCTATCTATCTATTGGAGTCTCTTATCTATCTATCTATCTATCTATATTCATATCTACCGATCTATATTTCATTTTCAATATATATATATATATATATATATATATATATATATATATATATATGTGTGTGTGTATATATATATATATATGTATGTATATATATATATATATATATATATATATATATATCAAGCCCCTTTGTTTTTATCTATCTATCTATCTATCTATCTCAGTCTATTCCTACCTATCTATCGATCTATCTTATATTATTAATATAAATCTTTATATCTCATTTGTTTTTATCTATCTATCTATCTATCTATCTATCTATCTAAGTATATTCATATCTAGCGATCTATATTATTTTTAATATATATCTCTATATCAATCTCCTTTGTTTTTAACTATCTATCGATCTACCTATCTCAGCCTGTTCATTATCTATCTATCTATCTATCTATCTATCTGTCTGTCTGTCTGTCTGTCTGTTGTCTATCTGTTGGAGTCTCTTATCTATCTATTTAATGTCTATCTATCTATCTCTCATCGTATGTTGTGGCAAGAGCCATTTACGCTCCTTTACAGTATGAATGGACCAGTAAATTCATGATAAGTAGTCCTGGGTAATTTTCTAAAAAAACGTCTATTGCAGTGACTTGTTTAGCTGAGTACTGAAAACTACTCTCACCACTGACTCTGACAAGTGTTGTGTCTTACCAGATCCCACATCACAACAGTTGGCGATGAGGATGATTCAATATTTATTACAATAGTGGTGGACAAAGATTTGGTTTGTCTTCAAAATATGAAATCAGAAAGTCGGAAAAAAATACTTACGCCGTAAACAAACTAAATATTAAAACATCTGAAATATACATTGGAAGCAAATTTTCAAGTCTAACATTTAAAAATTGAAAGGTTGAAAGCAGTAATGCTGGAATTAATAAAACAGCAGCAAGAAGAGTTACAACAATTCCAGGAAACATTGTTGAGACAAGAAAAACTATTAAAAAAAATATTAGAGGTTTTTATGGTGAGTAAAGGTAACGAAAATACATCTATGTTATTCTCACTGAACTCAGAAGTAAATCCAAGTGGCGAATTTAGATATAACCCCGGTGAAGTGGTTATATTTTCAGCCTATTACAAACGCTATGAAGAAATCTTTAAAAAAGACTGTGTAATCTGGTCGGACAAGAACATTTGCGCCTGATACTAAGAAACTTAGGGTCCAAAGAACTTAAAAAATACGTAAATTACATCCTGCAGAAAAATCGAATGAATTGTCGTGTTCAGAAATTATTATTTTGTTAAGTAATATTTTCAGTGGACGAAGTTCATTGTTCATTTGACATTGACAATGTCCACACCTTGTAAAGAAGAATATGAAGGTTTATACGACTTATGATATTATCGTTAACGGGGAATTGAAAAGTTCTAGTTAAATGGACAAACACCAGACATGTTTAAGTATTTGATCTTTGTACAAGTGTTGACAGGAAATAAGGATGAGGAAATCCGTTCAAGAATTTTGACTTAGGTTGAACAGGACTCTAATCTGACCTTGCAAGCTGAAGAATATCAAAGAATTATGAACTCATTATACGGTCCGGGTAGAATGGCTGAGAGAGATGAATCTCACATAAATTCGGTTCGTTCCAAAACATATGGGAAAAACAAAATATTTTGCGAAACCAAATCAATATGAAGGATGTGGCGAACTACATTTCTAGAGGAACTGTGTTTTAAAAAGATGATTCGGGTGTTGAAACGTGGAACACAAGAGTTCGTATACTGTACTGTAAAATAGCGTCGACAACATACAAAGCAGACAAGGGTGGAAAAAATTATATAACCGTAAAACTAAATAGGAAAACTATAATCTATCAACTAAATACAGTGTCAGATTTGACTATTAAGAGCATAAGGGAAAAGAAAATGCTTTACAAATTTAAATCGATATTAAGTACGTGGCAAACTACATTTCAAGAGGAACTGCTCTTTAAGAAAAAATGTTTTGGCTGTGGAAACGTGGAACACAAGAGTTCGCATTGTAAATAAGAAAAAACAGAATAAAAGTCAAAATTCAATAATACTGTAAACGTAGCGTCGACAACAGACAACACAGACAAGGATAAAAAAAGAAAACTTATAACCGTAAAAATAAGAAAACTATAATCTATCAACTAAATACAGTGTCATATTTGACTATAAAGTGCATATGGGAAATGCTTTACAAAATCAAATCCATGTTACGGAATCGGCGAACTACGTTTCAAAATGAAACTGCCTCTTTAAAAACAAAAAAAATGTTTCGACTGTGGAAACGTGGAACACAGGAATTCACATTGTAAAGTTAAAAAAAGAATAAAAGTCAAAATTCAAGAGTACTGCAAACGTAGCGTCGACAACAGACAAGGATCAGAAAAGAAGACTTATAACCGTAAAAATAAATTGATGAAATAGAAATTTTCTGCTAGACACAGTGTTAGATTTGACTATCATAAACAAAGAAACGTGAGAAATAATCGGTTAGCCAATATTAACACTATCAAAAAATTGCTCAGTGCGTTACTAGGTAGAAATTTAAATTTAAAGATGTGTCCGTATCAGATGTCTCGTTTTATGGGAAAACTGAAGACTGAAGCGTTCCGGATGGAAAGAACTTATAACTTGTTAAGAACAGAATGGATCTAACTCTTGAATTTATTGGATTTTCCCATAAGCTCTTTTTGTAATGAAGCGGATGAGTCTTTTATTATATCTGGGATATATATTTTTCAGCTTTGAATACGATAAGGAATTATATCGCTTGGAAAATATGGGAGTGATCTCAAAAGTGGATGATAGCGATTGAGCCACACCAACCGGCTAACTACATTTCAAGAGAAACTGCTATTTAAGAAAAAAATGTTTCGGCTGTGGAAATATGGAACACAAGAGTTCGCATTGTAAAGTTAAAAATAAGAATAAAAGTCCAAATTCAAAAACACTGTAAATGTAGCGTCGACAACAGACATTGCAGACATGGGTAGAAAATAAGAAGATTTATACCCTTAAAAATAAACAGAACATGCTATAAGCTGTTATCTAGATACGGGGTTAGATTTGACTATTAAAAACAAAGCAAGAATCGTAAATCAACATTAATATTACCAAGAATATATTCGGGGTGTTACTAGACAGAAATTTAAATTTAAAGATGGGTTCATATCTGATGTATTGTTGTATGGGAAAACGGCAAAGGCTAAAGCATTTGTGATGGAAAGAACTTATAATTTGTTCGGAACAGATTGAATGAAACTCTTCAATTTATGGGATTTGTTCATAAACTCTTTTTTCTAATAAAGTGGATGTTTTTTTTCTAGTAACTCTGAAAAGCTAATAAAAGAATTGAAATATCAATTTCAGGAAAAAAAATTTCTGAAGTGCGAGTAAGATGAAAAAAAAATCAACTAACACCAAGTTCCATTTAAAGGAAAATATGGTACCAATATTTAGACCAACAAGGAATTGGCCTTTTTCATCTCTGAATACGATAAACAAAGTGAAGTAACAATGAAATAAGGACAGAAAAAAGAGACCGGAAGTACTATGTTTTACGGCTTACACACGCACACATCTAAGCAACAAACTAAAATAGGAAGTAATGATGAGAAAAAATTTAAAACAATTGTAAGCGAACAGGGTTTGATGAACAGAAGAAAAAAAAGGAAGGACGAGTAAGGAAAATAAAGAAAGAAATGACACAGTGAACAGACATACTTACGGTTACACACTGGTGCGACAATATCAATTTTGATGAAACATTTTAGTGACAGACGGATTTTGTTTTTTTCTTTCTTTTTCAAAGGTTTGAACCATGTGCGAAAATCGATTGTTGATTTTGATTGGTACTTTTTAATTTTGTGTTTGGCAGTCTGTTTTTGTTTTATGTTTTTTATTGTTTTTTGTTTTGTTTTTTATTTTGTTATGGAAAAATCTGGCCGCGAAAGTTTCGCTTTTGAAAAAAGGTTTTCCGGAGAAGGAAATTTAACCAGAAAATACATTTTCCTGATGTCGACCTTTGCGGAAGTTCGATGATGTGTCACTTAGAAACCTGAATTCACGTAAGTAACGCAATAGAAAATTGGTTTGAAAAAGTAAGACTGACGGCATTCTGTGATGGGGCATTCCCATTGCCATTTCTGTGTACTGTTAATAAGTTGAACATTTTTGTTACTATGGTTTTTGCGTGCAAGCAAATGTTTTACGCTTAGAATTATTTTGACAAATGATTGTTTTATTAAATTTTGTAACAGAGTGTAGAATTCTTTTTTTTTAATTTAAGAGCCTTATGTGTGTCAGTTTGCCTTCATTGGTTAAAGAATTAAGTTGGTAATTGGTGAATTTTAGGAGTTCAATTTTTTTTGAAAAATTAAGTTAATTAATCATTTGTGGGAATAGGTAGATTCCGCTTGCATTGTTTCGGATTTCAGACTGTGTTTTTGTCTGTATCCTGGGGGAAATTGTCACACCTATGTAGATTGGGAAACATTGTTGGAGAGACTAAGAGATGTTGCAAAAAGAAATATTCAGCATTGAATGAATATATCCTTGAGATGCCCTCGGGGTCAAGGAAGGGCCCTAACGACCAAAAGAAATAGGTCAGGTGGTTTGCGAGATGCCAGGTAGACGACTAACAGAAGAAAACCCCTGTAACCAGGGTAGAGCCAGTAATGTAATAGTTAGGAGGTGCTGAGCGGACATAGCTGTTTTTGCCCATGGTGGGCAGCAATGGGTCGAAGGAATTGGAGATAGTGTGAGTTGAGTTTGGGTACACAGAGGCAGACGTTTAATAGAAAAATAATGGTCGTAAATTTGTGAAAATGTGCTGAAGCAAATCATGTAATGCGCAAATGAAAAAAATAATTGGTTGCAGTAAAATAAATAGGGTGATAATGCGCCATGTTTGCTGTGTCACTGTGAGTCAAAAATAAGTGTGGATCGTAGTATATTTAAAGTGTAAAAATTAGGTGGCAAGGACATGGCTCAGTTAGCCGTGGCGTGGGGATTTTTTGCATGTCTTATGTGATTTTTGGACCACTGTTTTTTTCTATGTATTGTACATTTTGTGTAGGATCAAGTCGAGAGGTAAGAAGTTTTGTTCTCCCCAGGAATATTGGATAGCAGAGGTGGTATCTCTTGACCTGGGTTCATTGGAGAGGTCAAAGTTTACTATTGAAGTAATCAGTAGCCCGATTGTCGCCTGAGGCGTTGACTCTGGGTCACAGAAGCTAGTGACCAAGAAAGGACAAATGATTGTTCGGTATTCTTTTGTTTGTTAAAAAAATGTTGGTGAAGCGTGAAAAAACATTTGTTTGTTCACTCTTTTTTCAAGAATGGTAAATGTTCATGCCGGAGGGTGCATGCCCCGAGGCCCAGTCAAGAAAAGATGCACGCCTTTCTGACACGAAAGAGTAGAGGTGATTTTATAGTAACATAGTTGAAATAAAATTCATAAATGTTTTTTTTCTAATTATTAGGTAAATTATTTTAAATAATAGTTTCGATGGCTATCACTTTTATGGGGAATAGGATCTCTGCTCGGACTTCCGGAGGTTGACCTGAGGGATCAAATAGAAATAAAAAAAAAAAGGAAGTCGATTGTGATTGGCTGAACAAGCGTGGAAATGATAGAGATATAGAAAGGTTTTTCAGGGAGTTGGTTCTTCCACGTCAAGCAATGTAGACGTGTTGACTTTCGAGTCTAGAAACTGCATTCCTTTGGAGGAAGAAAGTCACCACCCGCACCAAGGGGATATATAACATTGTATTTATTGTCGCAGTGACCAAAACCAAACAGAATATTAAAGAGGAGGAGGTTATACAATTATAAGGTTCCCCTGTGAAAACGCTTCCTTTTCGAGCTTGTTTGAATCGAATGGCGAAGGATGAGATTTTATGGTGATTATGTAAATTGTGTTACAACGGGGCGGAGTTTAATCGAATAAGCTAAGCTGGGAGAGTTAGGGGACCAACGTCTCACCAATCGGCATCGTGCTAAAAATGATATGCATCATTATTACACACACACACACACACACACATACACACACACACACACACGCGCGCACGCACGCACACACACACACACACAGACACACATATATTTATATGCTTATAGATAGACAAATACATCGTTATGAAGAGACTGAGACAGAATAGATAGATAGATAGATAGATAGATAGATAGATAGATAGAAAGAATAAGATAGATAGATATCAAGAGACTGAGAAAGGATAGAATAGATAGGTCGATAGATACGAACAGATTGATAAAGATAGATAGATAGATAGATAGATAGATAGATAGATACTGAACAGACTTAGATAGATAGATAGATAGATATATAGATAGATAGAAATAGGCTCAGATACATATGAATAAGTAGAGTGAAATGTTATAAAAATAACAAAACAATTATATCTTTCTATCATGAATTATCTACTTATAAGATTCTATCAGCTTTTCGATCAAATGTAATTCGCTTAAAAAAAATCTGTTTTTGTAACATAACACTTTTTCGTGCAAAGATGTTATTTAAAGTAGATAATGGTTGAACAACTTAATCAAATATTATTATAATTTTTATTTTTATTTTATACTTTACATTCCTTAACACAAGAAGCTTGTGTGCCTACTTTTTGAGATGAGGCTTTGTAACTATTTACACTATTTGCATTATTCAGAGAGTTGTCCTCATCTTTATTGTAATGTTCACTATGTTTCGGCCGTAGTAAGCTCCGGTCTTCTTCAGGGGATATTTGTTGGAATTTCGATAGGAACGGTTTATTTTGTTCACCGAAAAAGAAGATAGCTTACAACAGCTGAAACTTAGTGAATGTGAAAAGAAAATGGGGACAACAGTCCAAAAGATATAAATAGTGTAAATAATTCCAATACCTCATCTGAGAAATAGAGACAGATGTTGAAGGTGAATATGGCAATAAAGATGAGGACAACAGTCCAAACAATGTAAATAGTGTAAATAATTCCAATACCTCATCTGAGAAATAGAGACAGATGTTGAAGGTGAATATGGCAATAAAGATGAGGACAACAGTCCGAACAATGTAAATAGTGTAAATAGTTACAATACCTCATCTGATAAATAGAGACAGATGTTGAAGGTGAATATGGCAATAAAGATGAGGACAATACTCCGAACAATGTAAATAGTGTAAATAGTTACAATACCTCATCTGAGAAATAGAGACAGATGTTGAAGTTGAATATGGCAATAAAGATGAGGACAACAGTCCAAACACTGTAAATAGTATAAATAGTTACAATACCTCATCTGAGAAATAGAGACAGATGTTGAAGGTGAATATGGCAATAAAGATGAGGACAACAGTCGAAACAATGTAAATAGTGTAAATAGTTACAATACCTCATCTGAGAAATAGAGACAGATGTTGAAGGTGAATATGGCAATAAAGATGAGGACAATACTCCGAACAATGTAAATAGTGTAAATAGTTACAATACCTCATCTGAGAAATAGAGACAGATGTTGAAGGTGAATATGGCAATAAAGATGAGGACAATACTCCGAACAATGTAAATAGTGTAAATAGTCACAATACCTCATCTGAGAAATAGAGACAGATGTTGAAGGTGAATATGTCAATAAAGATGAGGACAACAGTCCAAACAATGTAAATAGTGTAAATAGTTACAATACCTCATCTGAGAAATAAAGAGACAGATGTTGAAGGTGAATAAGGCAATAAAGATGAGGACAACAGTCCAAACAATGTAAATAGTGTAAATAGTTACAATACCTCATCTCAGAAATAGAGACAGATGTTGAAGGTGAATATGGCAATAAAGATGAGGACAACAGTCCGAACAATGTAAATAGTGTAAATAGTTACAATACCTCATCTGAGAAATAGAGACAGATGTTGAAGGTGAATATGGCTATAAAGATGAGGACAACAGTCCGAACAATGTAAATAGTGTAAATAGTTGCTTACCTCATCTCAGAAATAGAAACAGATGTTGAAGGTGAATATGGCAATAAAGATGAGGACAACAGTCCGAACAATGTAAATAGTGTAAATAGTTACAATACCTCATCTGAGAAATAGAGACAGATGTTGAAGGTGAATATGGCTATAAAGATGAGGACAACAGTCCGAACAATGTAAATAGTTTAAATAGTTACAATACCTCATCTCAGAAATAGAGACAGATGTTGAAGGTGAATATGGCAATAAAGATGAGGACAACAGTCCAAACAATGTAAATAGCGTAAATTGAATTCTTTGTTTTCTTGTGATATTCATGATTTATGATTCTTAAGAAATTAATTTATTTTATATTTTATTTATACACCATGTATTCTAATTTTATTACATTTTCCAATGTACGAATACAATTGATTTGTTGCCAAGTAATTATTTTCTAATTATTTCTGTTCTTGAGCTAAAATTTTCTTCATTCTCAGGTTTACGGATAATATTCGGACTAAACAATAATTTGAAAATGAAATAAAATGTTCATAAATGAGGTTATGTTTAGTGTTTTTACTTATTCCATAGTTTTTTTTAAATTCCTATCATTTACTGATATATATATATATATATATATATATATATATATATATATATATATATATATATATTTAGTGAGAGAGAGAGAGAGAGAGTGAGAGAGAGATACATAGATAAAGATAGATAAAGATAGATATATAGATACATTTAAATTTATTATTATTTGAATATTACAAGGTAACCCAAAAAGTTCCGTACTTTTTTAAAGGAAAAAAGAAAACGCTTCACAGTATGTGTAACTTATATTTTGTCTTCGAAGTAATCGCCATCGGCATCCAGCACCTTCTGCCAACATGTCTCCAGCTATTCAATGCCCTTGCAGTAGAACTCGGGGGGTGGCGGGTTTTGACGCAAAGAAGCCCGTGAGGGCTTTGCGCAAATCTGCTTCATTGGTGAAGGATTTCCCACGAAGATGATTATCAAGGGAATGGAAGAGGTGGTAATCGGATGGCGCAAGGTCAGGTGAATAAGGTGGATGGCACAAAGTCTCCCACCCAAGTTGCCGTATGGTATCCCTGACCACTCGCGCGACATGCGGACTGGCGTTGTAATGGAGGAAAAGCACACATATGCGATTCACCAGTGCTGGCTCCTTCTGTCGCAATGCCTGTTGCACACGTTTCAATTGCTGCGAGTATAGGTCTTCAGTGACCGTTTGGCCCGTTGGTAACAGTTCATAATGAACCACTTGACGACCTGTCCACCAGACACAAAGAATAATCTTGCGTGTGTACATAGGCGGTCTTGCGCGTGAGAGACAGCATCCTGAGAACGCTTGGGAGTTTCGTACAGAACCCACTTTTCATCACTGGTAAGCACTCGATTGAATAAGGATGCGGTACGGTGGCGAGAAAGCAGCGATGCGCAGGCTGCCACTCGTTGTCACTTGTGGACCTCCAACAGCGTTTGCGGAAGCCACTTGCTCAGTTTGTACGTCTTACCTAGGTAGTGCAGGTGAAGTCTAACTGTTTCATCGGAAACGTTGAACTGTCCTGCAAGTTCACCACACGTTAGACTACTGTCCTCTTCAATGGCCGCCTTCAGGACTCCGTCATTCAAGACCTGTTGTCGTCCACTGCGAGGCTCATCATGGAGAGACAAATCTCCCAACTTGAATTTTGGAAACCAACACCTTGCAGTACGTTCATCCACAGCACTATACCCAAACGCTTGACATATGCAGCGACTTGATGCAGCTGCTGATAAGCCCACTTTGAAGTTGTAAAGCAAACAGTCCCGAACGAGATCTCTAGACACTTCCATCCTTCTCACAGCTGCCCGACTTATAACTGATGGCCAGGAATGGTTTCGCGCGTTTTTTATAACGACTGATGTTCCTACTTCCGGCTGTCCGAATTTGAAAACAATTGCTACACGCATTCTGTGTATATTTCAACTTCATTCAATGACTAATCAAAAAACGGACAGAACTTTTTTGGTTACCTTGTACATGTAATTTTCAATTTTAGATGTTATACTTTTACTTACACTTCTTTAAAAAAATCTCAAATTTTTAAATATTTTCCTTTGTAAGCAAGATGTTAATATATTCCAAAAACACATATCACAAATTTGTTCGAATAAAATGGTGAAGGATGAGTTTTTATTGTGCGTGTGTAAATTCTCCCTATTTGGCCTAGTGCCACATATAATTTTCATCACTAATATATATATATATATATATATATATATATATATATATATATATATATATATGGAGAGAGAGAGAGATAGAGTGAAAGATAGATAGATAGATATATAGATAGATAGATACGAACAGACTGAGATAGATAGATAGATAGATAAGAACAGACAGACAGACAGACAGACAGATAGATAGATAGATAGATACGAACAGGCTGTTATAGGTAGATAGATAGATACGAACAGACTGAGATAGATAGATAGATAGATAGATAGATAGATACGAACAGGCTGTTATAGGTAGTTAGATAGATAGATAGATACGAACAGACTGATATATATATATATATATATATATATATATATATATATATATATATATATATATATATATATATATATATATAGAGAGAGAGAGAGAGAGAGAGATAGATAGGTAGATAGATAGATAGATACGAACCAACTGAGATAGATAGATAGATACGAACGGACTGAGATAGATAGATAGTGTTGAGTCTTGACTCAATGTTGAATCTCGCCTAATGCATGGAATAATAATGCAACACAAAATGTACTTAGAACAAGAATGTATTATAACAAGAAAGTGTACACAATAAGTACATATAGTATTTCTGTATATTTCTTATTAGAATATGAAGAATTTCCCTCATTTGCCTGATAGTTGTTTAATTTCTCCAGTGTTAACTTTTGAATTTCCAAAAGTCTTTCCTCTTGACGTTCTTGATATTTTTGCATTGCTATCAGTTGTTCTTGCCTTATTTTTTCTTGATATTTTTGCTGTGCTATCTGTTGTTCTTGATATTTCTGCATTGCTATCAGTTGTTCTTGCTGTATCTTTTCTTGATATTTTTGCTGTGCTATCTGTTGTTCTTGATATTTTTGCTGTGCTATCTGTTGGGATTTGAATAATTCAGATATGACATTGGATAGTTCATCCATCTTTAGCTGATAGTGTTCATGCAACAAGGAATATACTTTTAATTTGTGTATCCACGAATATCATATAAGCTGACCAAAAAATCGAAACAACGTACGACTTTTAAATTTTATGTCTTGCTTTTACATTCACGCCCGTGCTAATCAACTCTGGTATTTTTTTTTCGTGAACAGAGAGCGTCGGACTTTTTTTTTTTTTTTTTTTTTTTTTTTACGTTTTCGACTTCTGTTCGCGTATTTCCATGACAACGTCTGATTTTCTTATCAGAGGTAATTCGTCACTATATTGTTGAACAAATAATTTAAAAAAATAATTTTTTAAAGTTTGTTACCTTTCAAAGTCGACACGGTGTATTTGTGCTCCTTTTAATCCATGCATGTTTTTGTAGTCGGCCAATTTTTCTTTTTAGAGGGTGTCTCGTTGTAGATAATTTTTTAATTTAAAATTACCGTTATTCGTTTACGACACCTTTCAATTTTTCTGAGTGAACGTTCCTTTATGCTTAGTCGTCTTTTAACGATGAAGTTCAGAATCCTTCGTCATTACGTTAACGTTGGACTTTGAATTAATAGTTTTTTTTTTCAGCCTGGGTTCTTCAATGACTTGTCCCAATTGTTGAAAACTCTCACTATTAATTCTTTCTTCTTTCCGTATGGTTCGTTCTACTTCGTGGCCATTGTTGAAACTTGACGTATGATTCGTTCTACTTCGTCGCCATTGTTGAGTCTTGACTCAATGTTGAATCTCGCCTAATGCATGGAATAATAATGCAACACAAAATGTACTTAGAACAAGAATGTATTATAACAAGAAAGTGTACACATTAAGTACATATAGTATTTCTGTATATTTCTGGGAAGACGTTCCTGGAGAATGTGTTGACTCGTCGCAGTCGATCAGAGTCTCTAGTTGGATCTCGTGATTCCCTTCCTCGTCTTCCGGTATCAACCATCATTTATATAGTTGGTAGTCACCTATGCAGATTAGGTGGATCCTACCACAACACCCCCCTCCCAAGCCTTGGAATCCTTTTGGATTTTAAACTGGCTTCTATATGGGATGATGATTATGGTTATTTCTTTGTAGATCCCCTTTGCATAGTTCATATGTATATCTGTTTTTTTTTTCAATATCTTTTTCGATTTGGATTCACATCCAATGGGTCCGTGAACTTTCGTTTCCTACCGGATCTTCTCGGTTCAGGAGCACTCTGCGGAGGTTCTACTTGAAAAGTATCATACATTACATCAATGGGATCTTCCTCCTCATCCGGTATACTCTCTTCATGCTCGAGCACGTAGCATTTTTTGAGTTGGTTCTGGTGCCTCTTATGAGTATTCTTCGGCCCTTTTATTATGTAAATCAGGTCACCGATTCTCTTGTCCACTATGCCTCGCTCCCAGAACTCAATGGCACTTGAAAAAGACCTTCTCTCCGGGGGTGTATCTTTTTCTAGCTGTATACATAGTGTTCTTTATTCTATTTCTTCCTGGCAAAAGGTTGTCAAACACTTACTTAACTTTCCTAGCGAACATTAAGTCAGCAGGTGCCATGTTTGATGGTGTTCTCTGGTTAGGCGTGATTCTGTATACTTGTAGGAATTGCTGAAGCGCCTTTTCCGTTGGAACTCCTGAGGCTTTCTTCAGAGCGCGCTTTAACGTATCTACAAATCTTTCTGCGAGTCCATTGGATCTCGAATGATACGGCGGCGTCGTTATGTGGTTAATTTGATATAACTCACAAAATTCCTTAAAATCGTCAGAAGTGAATTGTGTACCATTGTCACTCACAATACACTCTGGCACACCGAACCGTGCAAATAGTTCATGCAAAAAAGTTGTTGTGGTATTGGATGTAGGCTTTTTGCAGCGTAGTACTTCCGGCCATTTTGTAAAGCTATCTACCACTATTAATTAGTAATAATCTTCTACTGGACCAGCGAAATCAATGTGTAATCTTTCCCACGGATGATCCGTCTTTGGCCATGGTTTGTGTACTATAGGTGGTGCCTTAGCTGCTAACGCACACCCTTTACATCGATGAACCATGTTTTCGATATCCACATCCATTCCTTTCCAATATACAAAGCTTCGCATTAAGCTTTTTGTTCTATTAATCCCCGGGTGACCCATATGAAAGTCCCGTAGGATTCTTTTCTGCAACTTTTTTTGTACTACTACTTTCTCTACACTTGCGAAAGGCACGTTCCGTTTCTTTTTAAATATAGGCATAGTATTTTCTTTTAATTCAAATTTAGCTTCAAACTTGTTACATCTTCCAAGACCAGGTGTAAAGGTTTCCGGAAACTTTTTCTTTAATTCCCCTTTAATGTCCTGTCTTGATTGCGTATTACTTTCTAATTTTCTGCAGAATGAGTTTAACGGTTTATCCCACAATTCGAATGTTTCAATAAAATCTGTACCCAACAAGTTTTCTCCATTTCTCAGAATGAAAACTTTTATTTTTTTAACGATCCCATTCAATTTCATTGGAAGTACAACCTCGCCTTCGAAGTTAATTTGCTTTCCAGTTACCGTTCGAGCGAGTTTCGTTGACTTCATTATTGTAGGCCTTTTTAAAATTTTCCATGTTTTATCGTTCATTATTGTTAAATCTGACCCCGAATCGAGTTGAAATTTGATATTCTTTTTGAATATTTCAGTCGTCACATATTTCCTCAAATCTCTATCTGATTTGATATTCGAATTTGTTTGTCTAATTCGGCTCTTGAATTTTTTCGTTTTACAACACGATCCTTTGTGACCATTCTTTTGGCACACGAAACATTTCTTATTTCTATATGGGCAATTTATCTCCCAATGTCTTTCATTACAACGTCTGCAATTATATGGTGGGACTTTTTTATTTTCGTTCTTTTTATTTTCTTGTCTATTATTATAATACGCTGAATTTTTTCTCCAATTTTTCTCTAATGGGTACTTTGTCTGCTTTTTTATTTTTTTAATATAAGCAATACCAGCTTCTTCGATTTTTTGCGACTCTTTCTTTAAACTTACGGCCCGTTGACACTCCTCTGCTAACTTTTGCAGGGTAAGGACTTGTTCAGATTCGAGTTTAGACAAAACTCTACATCTTATTTCGGCACTCTTACTGGATACCAGTCCTTGAGCAAAAATTAAGCACTTGAATTCTTCAACCGTAATCTCTGCCAATCTGAAATTGTCACAATGTCTATTCACTATAGATGCATATGTTAAGTAATCCTGATCGTTGGATTTAGAGACATTCATGCATAACCATCGCTTATGCCAAAGCGACATATTTGCTCCAAACAGCTCTTTTAGCAATTTCACTGTTTCCGAGAATTCCAATTCAGTTGTTTTTCTCGGTAGAATAAAATCTACAAATTTGCTATGTTCTGCTGTACCTAGCTTTCTTAGTAATAGACTGACTTTTCTTGAATTCGACCAGTTTTCACAGTCTGTGTAGAAAATATCTTCATATCGTTTAAAGTACGCTTCAAACGTTTTATCTTCGTCTGGCACATAGTTGAAAGTTTCCAGCGAATTAAATATGGTGTTATTAGAATATGAAGAATTTCCCTCATTTGCCTGATAGTTGTTTAATTTCTCCAGTGTTAACTTTTGAATTTCCAAAAGTCTTTCCTCTTGACGTTCTTGATATTTTTGCATTGCTATCAGTTGTTCTTGCCATATTTTTTCTTGATATTTTTGCTGTGCTATCTGTTGTTCTTGATATTTCTGCATTGCTATCAGTTGTTCTTGCTGTATCTTTTCTTGATATTTTTGCTGTGCTATCTGTTGTTCTTGATATTTTTGCTGTGCTATCTGTTGGGATTTGAATAATTCAGATATGACATTGGATAGTTCATCCATCTTTAGCTGATAGTGTTCATGCAACAAGGAATATACTTTTAATTTGTGTATCCACGAATATCATATAAGCTGACCAAATCGAAACAACGTACGACTTTTAAATTTTATGTCTTGCTTTTACATTCACGCCCGTGCTAATCAACTCTGGTATTTTTTTTTCGTGAACAGAGAGCGTCGGACTTTTTTTTTTTTTTTTTTTTTTTTTTTTACGTTTTCGACTTCTGTTCGCGTATTTCCATGACAACGTCTGATTTTCTTATCAGAGGTAATTCGTCACTATATTGTTGAACAAATAATTTAAAAAAATAATTTTTTAAAGTTTGTTACCTTTCAAAGTCGACACGGTGTATTTGTGCTCCTTTTAATCCATGCATGTTTTTGTAGTCGGCCAATTTTTCTTTTTAGAGGGTGTCTCGTTGTAGATAATTTTTTAATTTAAAATTACCGTTATTCGTTTACGACACCTTTCAATTTTTCTGAGTGAACGTTCCTTTATGCTTAGTCGTCTTTTAACGAAGAAGTTCAGAATCCTTCGTCGTTACGTTAACGTTGGACTTTGAATTAATAGTTTTTTTTTTCAGCCTGGGTTCTTCAATGACTTGTCCCAATTGTTGAAAACTCTCACTATTAATTCTTTCTTCTTTCCGTATGGTTCGTTCTACTTCTTTGCCATTGTTGAAACTTGGCGTATGGTTCGTTCTACTTCGTGGCCATTGTTGAAACTTGACGTATGATTCGTTCTACTTCGTCGCCATTGTTGAGTCTTGACTCAATGTTGAATCTCGCCTAATGCATGGAATAATAATGCAACACAAAATGTACTTAGAACAAGAATGTATTATAACAAGAAAGTGTACACATTAAGTACATATAGTATTTCTGTATATTTCTGGGAAGACGTTCCTGGAGAATGTGTTGACTAGTCGCAGTCGATCAGAGTCTCTAGTTGGATCTCGTGATTCCCTTCCTCGTCTTCCGGTATCAACCATTATTTATATAGTTGGTAGTCACCTATGCAGATTAGGTGGATCCTACCACAACAGATAGATAGATAGATAGATAAGAACATGATGTAATATGAATGAGTGCAGTGAGAAATGTTATGTGCCATTTCATCTCGAGCAAAATGTAAAACTTCAGGTATAAATTAAATTTATTTGTAAAAAGGACAATAGAAATAAATTTAAAAAAGATACACTTTTTTTACCGACCCGATTCGACCTGTCAGGATCAAATCCTGACAATTCCCTTGATATGATCAATCAAGGCGACTCATTGTAAAGAAATCTTTCTGTATAGCTTACCGTCTTTTGAATTATTTTTAAAATATCAAAATCGGAAAATAATTTTGTTTGACCATTTCGGTGATTCCTTCAAAGTTGAGGAAGCAGTTGCGTAAATGTAGACAGAACATTCCTTGAAAACCAAAGTAGCAACATTCGAAAGTACTCTGGAAGTAAATTGTGTAATATAAAAATATATATGTATTTTTACTGATAATGCAAAACACCTTTCGAATATTAAATAAAATAATCGATTGAAAAAAATGTATCATACATACATATATATATATATATATATATATATATATATATATATATATATACCATAATCAATACGCTAATACTTAACATACCAAGAAACCAAATAAGAAAACTGAAATAATGGGTAAATTAATGTTTATATACATATATATCTTTTACATTTTAACATTAACTAAAAAGATTATTTGAACAAAAACAGAATACATCAATATGATAAAGGTATAAGAAAATCAACTTTGATCTGAAAATCTGGGTAGCCCAAGCATCAAACCGAAAGGTGTGGCATAAGACATTTTTCATTAAGTTAAAGACAGTTGACTGAAGCACCGTGAGATGCAGAGACGCCATCAAAATCCTGCTTTAACAAATTTCATCTGTCAGTGCGGTTTTGTTGCCTGTAGCAGTGCTGGGCTAGTACCACACTTAAGTAAGCACAAATGACATATGTCTTTCCCTTACCTGATTTTCTCCACAATGAACATTTTGGAATTCTTTTTATTATATGTTATAGGAACTTACCCATAATAATAATGGACTATTCCGTACATCTTAAATACTGCGCTTCAAGAGGGGGCAGCAGTTCAGGTCAGAATTCTGTTCAGGTCAGAGTCAGTCAGAGACAGAGTCGCGTCAGACGATTACTGTAAGACATTGGAATAGTGATACTTGTCAAGACAACATAGTTCACTCTAACCAAATCTGATAGTCATTACTAATACTTCTACTTCTTTGTATATATTTCTGTTTGTAATATATCTGTGTTATTCCATACCTGTGTTCGAGTTATTCTTCATTGGTTCTACCTTGGACCATCACCGTGGTACAAGGAACTTGGATCATAACATTATATGAAAAGCAAGGCTGTCTTTGACTCTGGATATATCGGAGCTAATCTTATCTTTGATACTCATAGCCGAAGGAGAGGGAAAAGGTTTTAAAAACAATAGGGAAAGGTTATTATAAGACGATAAAAAAGATAAAGGGTGAAAATGAGAAGTAGCCACGACATTCTACACACATACACACACACACACACACACACGCACATACACACACACACACACACAAAGACGCATACATGCACACACCCACAAGCCCGCACAGAATTGTACATAGACACATACACAAACATACAATGAAGAAAAAATTCAACCTTACACAAATAAAGAAAAAACCATAAATTATATTTTACCTAAATATATTAATAATGGAAATGAAAATATAAGCAGTCACTTGCTGATAATTGCTGAAGAGTGGACAGAGCAAATATTAAATACGAGTCGGAGTGCTCAAAATAACATCAGTCAGCTAAGTGCCAAATTACATATTTGAGTTAATCCTATATATATATAAAACAATCATATATATATATATATATATACATATATATATATATATATATATATATATATATATATATATATATATATATATATATTGTCATCCACAGACAGACTGTTTCGCTGTATCACAGATCATCAGTGAGACTAGACGTCCGGTTGCCTCTGGCTAGAATCGAAAACCGGCTGAATTCGCGCCAGTCGGAAATTTTACCTTGAAGCCGTTGGCGCACGGCAGAGAAGAAGGTGAATTTAAGCGTATTTATATTTAGATAAACACACCGTGACTGAGAGAACTCGATTCGATTTACCGAAGAGTCTTGCATTATTAGCCGTAATAGTCACTGTTTACAATCCCACACATCCTCCCCAGAGAGCTCATCCGAAATAAATTTTTCAGGAGCATATATATTGTCATCCACAGACAGACTGTTTCGCTGTATCACAGCTCATCAGTGTGGCTAGACGTCCGGTTGCCACTGGCTAGAATCGAAAACCGGCTGAATTCGCGTCATATATATATATATATATATATATATATATATATATATATATATATATATATATATATATATATATATACGATTGTTTTTAGTGTCAGGAACTCATCCCGAAGATTGTAAAAGTAATTTGGATAATTTTGTTTTTTCTCCGAATATCTTCACTACCAACCTCTGATATTGAAGACCTGAAGAATTACTGAACAGCTTCTACTAGGGATATTGGCGTTGTTCCATTGAGCACATTACGTACTGCACTGGATTCTATATTCAAAGACGACGGTGAACATGTTTAACACTTTGGACATTTAACAGCGTCTACCGTAAACTTTAAACTTACATCTCAAATACGTAGCATTTGCCGATAAATTTTTATTTGGACTTTTTCTTTGTTTTGGTGTGAGGAATCATCCCCAAAATATGTAAAAATATTTTTGATACAACCTCTTTCTCTCTCTCTCTCTCTCTCTCTCTCTATATATATATATATATATATATATATATATATATATATATATATTAAGAGAGAGAGAGAGAGAAAGAGAGATTTGTATATACTAATATTATCTTTCTTGTACAGGAAACAGTTTCATGTATAAAATATTTGGGGAATTAATTAATTTCTTTCTATTATTCTGGTTGTCCCTTGCGTCGTGTTAAGGTGTAACTATGTCAAGGATAAAACAATCGTTTATGTGGGTCTTGGTGATTTGGTGAATATCAAGACACTTCTTTCTTTTTCCAGGCAGTCCATTAAAACCAAATTTCACACTGATTTGTTTAAAGCCCTCCTTTTATGAACAAGAACACTGGGACAAGAAATAAATTAGAAGATTAAAACAAAAACAAATACAAATTGAAGGAAAGAAAATATTTGGGCTGATGAATTTCATTTAACGTCTAAAATAAAGAAAACGAACAAAATAATTAGAAATTGTTATTCTATAACAAGAGAGCCAATGAATTATGGCCAGTGATAAGGAAACCAACTACAAATACATCACACAATGTCCACCCTAATTTCCTTCCCATCATTTCTAGCTCATTTCACCGTGTAATTAATTCTACAGTAGAAAATTAAGTTTAAATTTCCAGATTGTTGAATCGGAATTTTAATCTTTTCTCCACGGATCGCTAAACACACTAACGTTTGATAAAAATACAACTACTATTACTAATACTTCAATTAATACAACGACTAATAATACTACGTTTATTAGTAGAAAAACTATAAATCTGGTTAATTCTGTGACTGCTAAGCCCGAATCGTTGCATTATGAACACTTACGGCAGCGAATGTTGGACGATTTCCTCAAAGATGAAGAAGAGTCTCGAGGCGACAGAGATGTGGTTCTACGGAAGGATGCTAAGGATATAATGCACCGAGCGTATGAGCAACGGTGAGATCTTAAAGAAACTGATACTTAATATCAGAAAGAGGCAGCTGAAGTTTCTCGGGCACATAATGAGGAAGAAAGGCCTGGAGAATCTGATACTCACGTGGCTGAATAGAGGGAAAGAGAGACAAGGGAAAACAACGCGTGACATACCTACCGGGCTTAAGCAAGTGGATGACAGAAAGTGGTCTGGAGGGAGGAAGCAGAGGGAAGGAACTTGTTGAGAGCTGCAAGGGATAGAGGGAGGTGGAGAGCCATGATCGCCTACGTCCTTTATTGCCATATTCACCTTCAACATCTGTCTCTATTTCTGAGATGTGGTATTGTAACTTTTTACACTATTTACATTGTTTGGACTTATGTCCTCATCTTTATTGCCATATTCACATTCAACATCTGTCTCTATTTCTCAGATGAGGTATTGTAACTATTTACACTATTTCCATTGTTCGGACTGTTGTCCTCATCTTTATTGCCATATTCACCTTCAACATCTGTCTCTATTTCTCAGATGAGGTATTGTAACTATTTACACTATTTACATTGTTCGGACTGTTGTCCTCATCTTTATTGCCATATTCACCTTCAACATCTGTCTCTATTTCTCAGATGAGGTATTATAACTATTTACACTATTTACATTGTTTGGACTGTTGTCCTCATCTTTATTGCCATATTCACCTTCAACATCTGTCTCTATTTCTCAGATGAGGTATTGTAACTATTTACACTATTTACATTGTTTGGACTGTTGTCCTCATCTTTATTGCCATATTCACCTTCAACATCTGTCTCTATTTCTCAGATGAGGTATTGTAACTATTTACACTATTTACATTGTTCGGACTGTTGTCCTCATCTTTATTGCCATATTCACCTTCAACATCTGTCTCTATTTCTCAGATGAGGTATTGTAACTATTTACCCTATTTACATTGTTCGGACTGTTGTCCTCATCTTTATTGCCATATTCACCTTCAACATCTGTCTCTATTTCTCAGATGAGGTATTGTAACTATTTACACTATTTACATTGTTCGGACTGTTGTCCTCATCTTTATTGCCATATTCACCTTCAACATCTGTCTCTATTTCTCAGATGAGGTATTGTAACTATTTACACTATTTACATTGTTTGGACTGTTGTCCTCATCTTTATTGCCATATTCACCTTCAAAATCTGTCTCTATTTCTCAGATGAGGTATTGTAACTATTTACACTATTTCCATTGTTCGGACTCTTGTCCAATTATTTCTTGTCATTTTTTACGCCTTTCGACCGTTGAACACTCTGGCCGTCTCCAGGTAATATACATGGTGCACATGACCCAGTGGATAAAATATTGCTTTATGTAATCCAGTTACTTGATCCAAAGCGTTCAATATCTAGCCTCAGCAGAGGTGAAGTATAAAATTTGAGATTTTATTTAGTAAATAGAAATAATATGATATTGAGATATCCTGAATAGGCATGGCACGTGGAAGTAGATTAATTTCCTCAGGTGGACACAATGAAAATTTCGGATTGAAATTTCAACGGATATTACCTGAAAAATGCCGGAGCCTACAACGCCCGAATCTTCGTGAATGCGAAAAGTAAAAACAACCAAAAGATTTCGTTTGCAACACACCTCAACCATTAAAACTGTAATTATCCGATAGTTTCTCCATGCAAGCATTTAACACAAGAAAATTACGCATGTCTGCACCAAAATTGTCCTCGGCATGATAATAGACTACATCTGCCTGCAGGGCCTCTGATGGGAGGGTTTTGAGGAGCATAGAATCACCTTTTAATTGCTGTAGTTTTCAGGGCATCCATGACACAGTGTAGTAGCATTTGTTCGGGTCCTAGCTATGGGCACATTGAGAACCGCCGAACGGGGGGTCAAAACATGAAAATATAAAAATAAATCAGAAAAAAATTGCCAGCAATACATTTTTAGAGTAAAAAATAGAAAAATAAAAGATTACCATCAATACATATTTGGAAAATATATTACGACAGTCGACAAAAATTAAATTTCGGTATTAATTGTCCCATAAGTAGTTGAGATGTCGTTAAATGTATCAAACCAAACCAATTCCAATTCGGGTTAAATGCAAAATTCCACTTCAATGTAATTTTTTTCTGAAGATTAAGGACAACATTTATAAAATCTATACATTGGGAATCTAGTCTCTAAAAATATCTATTAAGATTTTTATCACTCTGAGACGTTGAGATGTTGAGTTAAAAAAATTGGAAATTGAATAAATAGACATTTTGATATTCACTGACCAAAAGGTCGGCACTACTATCATTTAAAATCAGTACAGTCTAACTCTTAAAAGAGTTTTTCTTAGTTTTTTCACGATTGGGCTGTTATTACTCAGATTGGAGTTTCTTCACTAATGTTACAGAATGCGAAAGACAGAATGCGTTTGAACCGACAAAGGGGTGTAGATACATCACATGGCGCAGCATCCCAGTAACAAAAATTGCGCGCCGGCTTCTAATGCCCGTGACACGTCCCACTTGATATGGAGTTGTACATTGGTTTTGAGGTAGTGTTACCCACACATGGTCTCCTAACCCATATGTGCATTGTCATGTTCTTGCTTTGCTGGAGATTTTTTTATCAATACCTCGTTCCCGGATTCTATTTTGCCTTTAAATGACGAATAAGAAAGATAAATATTCATTAAGGATGATAGCGTTTTATGTAATCGCGTGGCAATCCGGAGATGACACAGAACACAACAACAGTTTTTTTTTTCTTGAGGGAAGGTGGAAAGACAACGTTTTGATTATAGATATTATCTTCCCTTTCAGGTAACATTACTAACTGTTGTAACGTAGGAAAAAATTACTGAATAAGAATAACGAAAACGAAAGTTGGAAATGGAACGATAATATTTATAACAGAAACAGCATACAAGATCCGCCAGTGGCGTGTAGTAAGTAATCAACTGCTAGTGGTGAGCTAGAAGTGAATCGCAATTGGAACACAGCATACAGTATATACCACTGTATTTATAGGAATTATCGTGCATAAGTACGGTATAACAATAAAGAATTTTTTATTTTTTATTATTTTTTTGAGATAATAATTGTGTAGTGATACAAGTCTTTAATCAAAGCTGAGGGAGAGAAGACTTGGATTCATACCCAATCTGAATTTGATAAACAAGAAATAATAATATGGATATAAAGCGGGGGATCAATTCTATATCACAATCACTACATAAACCGAACCCTCATTTTGTGGCCATAATAGTTTCTATACATTTCTATTCCAGAGAATGCAAATAAATCTAAAAGACATGCCTGTGTAGCTAATCAGTATTTCATTGATTGATTGATTCGTTTTCTACGGCTTATCAACAAACAAGAAATTATAATGTGGATATAAAGTGGGGGATCAATTCTCTATTACAATCAGTACACAAACTGAGCCCGCAATTTGTGACAAACTGTAGTTTCTATATGTTTCTATTCCAGAGAATGTAAATAAATCTAAAAGACAATTTATTTAAAGTCAGAAAATATTTTTAGAAATGTTGTAACCTAGGAAAATGTTACTGAATAAGAATAACAAAAACGAAAGTTGGAAATGGAACGATAATATGTATAACAGAAACAGCATACAAGATTCGCCAGTGGCGTGTAGTAAGTAATCAACTGCTTGTGGTGAGCTAGAAGTGAATCAAGGTGAATCGCAAGTGAATCCCAAGTGGAAGTCAAAATACAGTATATACCATATACTAAATGTGTAGTGATAGAAGTCTTTAATCATAGCTGAGAGCGAGAAGACTTGGATTCATACCCAAACTGAATTTGATAAACAAGAAATAATATGGATATAAAGTGGATGTGGCACAAGGCCGAGTACATTGTGAGGTATCCGAACACGTAGACTCGGCCAAATATTGCCCGTAGACCCCGTAAAAAACGGGGTCGGGCAGCTGTAGAGAGGATCCCCAGACGAGTCTATGTAGAAGGGCAGAGTCTCGTCTGGGGATCCTCTCTGACAGAAGGCAGAGAGTTTGACCAGCACACTTGGAAGTAAATCCAAATGACGATATTTATTTGTACTATGGTAGAAAATATAGCACATGGCCAAAAGGGGGATTGGGGAAAGGGACGGCCTTCATTTGTCTTAACTTTAAACTTAGCGAGCCACAAACACTGACCCAAACATACAAACAATAGTCCTAACACGAAATCAACACATTCTTACCTACGTCGCTTACTACATCCACCATAATACCACATTGTCTCTATGAAAATCCTAAATAGTCCCCATATGTACAATTCATTGTCTGTCGTGGGAGGGGAATAAAACAATAATTTAAAAAATCCCCAATGAGTATGCACACTATGTAACAAAATTATTTACAAAAAACTGAACAAAATAATGTTAGTAATAAAACACCTACAATCTTAAAATGTGGCAGAAACATCAGTTAACTGGACGAAATCGATGCGGGATTATAATAGTATAAATCCTTCATTCATCCCAAGTACTCACACAGACACGCACTCATTCAGTCACAACAACAAATACGAAAACAAACATGCGAAACGAAAGGCACCCCGCATCCTCCAGAGAACGGACATCACGGACCACCTAACGACGGAAGGCAAGGGGAATTAAACTTAAAGAAAAATAAGGACAGAAATAAAAGGGGTCGATGAGCATATATACCCTAGCTAAGTAAACTGAAAAAAAAAGAAACTAAAGATTTAAAAACAAACCTAAAACTAGCCTAAATGTGTTGTCTATGTTCAACGCAGGAAGAACAATATCCCGGTGCCTAAGCGGCATCAAAATGCAACTCCAGGTCAGCATCTTTCACTCGACACAATCTCGCAAGATTCACCCACCTTTTGCCAAATTCTGATGAAGTGAGCCGCGGCTTTTCCGTCCTAATCTTGATTTTAAGATGATGCTTAGAATCGCTTCTGACGTGTCGTCCAAATCACGAATCTTATAACACCTAGCAAGCAAAAGAACACATATTGTTCAGCAACGGCGGTGCCACATTGCTACAAACGGAAGAGACCTCAAGGACAAAGAACTTTCCCTGCAGCATGCGAACCATGAGGCCTTCAACAACCTTGCTCGACAGCGCTACCACCCTGCAATCAAAGAAGGCGTGACCCAGGGTCTCGACTTCCTCATCACAGCGTCGGCAGTTTGGAGATTTCTCCAAGCCCGCTGAACAAATTCTTTTGGCGACCCAGAGGGCCCCACGAATCACCGACCAGGTAAGAGATCATTATTGAGAAATTTCCATCATTATTGAGAAATTTCAACCCGGGCGCCCAAGGCCATATTGAGCGAGCCTCCAACTTTGTAAGGCCGAGCTTGTCAATCAGCACATCACGAACGGACCCCCTGACTAACACCTGATATAATGCCCTTCGATACAACGCCTGGACGTTGGAGAAGCCAGCCGACGCCCATAAGAGGCGTTTCAGAGCAAGACGACATTCACGGTAGAAGGGGCATTTTGCACGGGATAAACATCGGGTGTCCTCCTCACACGAGTGCACACTTCTCAGGGATGGGGAGTATTTACGGGCGTCTTCCTTGCAGAAGGCGCCCTCCTCATCCGACTCACGACACATTTGATCTAGGAAGCCGATGCGAAGTATATATTGACGAATATCAGTGCTAGGCATGCCTAAACCGCCTTCAGGTGGATGAAGGCAACAGGTCTCCCGAGATACCCTTGCGGCCTTGTCTCCACACAAAAGGAGAACAAGAGCCTTACTAATGACATTAGTGTGCATCCGGAAGTGGAAGTACAGAGTCGTTAAAGGAGATTCGGATAGATGTCGAAAACACATATTTCCGCCCTCCCCTTCAAGGGAAGTTTACTCCGAGACCACAGATTAACTGCGATCTCGACCTTCCCTTGTACCCCCGACCAATTCATATTCAGCTGGATATCAGGACCGAACCAGAGGAAAAGGCCCATCCATCCAGAGGAAAGGTCCGTGAAGAGAAACTCCCTTCCACGCACCCAAGCGCAAGCCAAATATGCCTCATCAGCATAGGCAGAATACCTGGCCGATTTGGTAGCACCAGGTAGGGAAATTCCGCGTAGGACCGGATTCGCCTTTAACTTGCGAAGGAAAGGTTCCAACGCAAGAACGTAAAGCATAGGCGAAAGCGGACAGCCTTGACGAATGGAGCGAGACAATACGAAAGTACCCGATCGTACCCAATTCTCTTCAACCAGTGCACCGGGTGTCGAATATAGAAGTCGGATTCAGGTGCAAAAGTCCGTCCCGAAGCCTGTTGCCGAAAGGACAGCCTCCAGGAATCGATGGTCAACTCTATCGAAGGCCTTGGACTGATCCAAATTAATTAGCACGTCTTTACTGTTGAATTTCTCGATGATCATGCGGACCATATGAAGGTTGTCCTGAATAGTCCTACTCTTCACAGCACAAGTCTGTTCGGAGCCAATCAGACTAGACAAGACAGTCTGCAAATGGTTGCCTAAGATCTTTGCCAAAATCTTTAACTCTGTGTTTAACATGGTTAAAGGGCGAAAGTTATCTACGCCATCCCCACCGTTCTTGTCCTTACGCAGAAACTTGATCACACCCCTGGTGAAGCGTTGAGGTATAGACCCGTGCTTCATCTAGTTGTTGTAAATCAGTTTCAGCACAGGACAAAAACGGGCGACTACCTCAAGTAAACTTCGTAAGGAAGACCATCTATTCCAGGATATATATCCAGGCTAACCTTCAGCGCTTCCCAGATGTCCGACTCTGTGATGGGACCCTCGCTCCCAGCCCCTTCAAGCTACCTCAATGCAGGGAAAGTTGGCTAAATAGGCGTCCAACTGAGCAGGGCTCTGACCGGTTTCCCTGGAAAAAAGTTCCTGGAATTAATCCCTAAAAGCCTCACATGTTCCCTCATTTGTAGTCACGGTCCGCTTATCCGGCAATGTGACGCATGCGATATGTGACCCGGGGTGCATTCCGGGACTCCTCTGCACGCAATTCAACGGCCATATTCGTCGCCTCAGAGGACATTCTTTTTAACCTAGCCGTAACTACCAGAGCTTGATACTTCTTGATAAGAAAGGAGGCCAACTCAGCCTTAGCTACAGCTATTTCCCCACTATCACGGGATTTAATTGCCCTATCTACCTTTTGTTCACAAGCCTTTTGCGTCGCTAATCTATCTAGGTTGAGTCGACGATTAAAATCATCGGCAAACTTTTTAATTTTAGATTTTAATTTTTTCCCAATAGGCATTGCCAACCACAGCCCCGTCAATTCCCTCTGTATCATTAGTAGCAGCTGGTCGCAGTAATGCTGCTCAACAAATAATGAGCAGTTTAATTTCTAATAGCCATCCATCCTAACATTAGGCATATATAGGTTTACACGGACCTGGACAAGCCTATGATCCGAATAAACTATGTAATGGAAACTTGGAGACCCTAAGAGCCCTACATCGACTCTCTTAACTAAAACTCGGTCTAGGTAGCTAGAATGCCCCTCTGTAGCCGAGCCGCCACTATTAGTCCAAGTCCACACTACCTCCCGGGGTGTTCATTCCGGTACTTATCGACAAGATCAAACTTCGCGATAAAGTCCCGAAATGGTTTCACGTACCAGTTGTTAGTACACGAATTTGAACCTATCCGATCTATGTCGAGGTCAAGGACGGCATTCCAATCCCCCGCTAAAACTACCGGACGTGATGTCACCAAAAACGGCCCGATCTTCCGAAACAAAGCAGGCCGCCCAGCATGGACATTGGGCGCATAAATCCCAATGAGACGAAGAGTCTTATCCTTTATGGTAACATCTAGCACGCAAAGTCTGCCTGCCGGATCTGTGAAGACAAGAGCACATGTAGCGTTCAAAAACTTGCTTACCAGACAAGAGACATCCCTCGAGCGTCCATCAAAACTTGCTGAATAGAGAGAAAAACACCTAGATAGAATGCCTTCATAATCGCGAGAAGAAAAACGGGTCTCTTGCACACAACGTATATTCACCTCGAGATGCTGAGGCGCAGAGGAGAGCCTCACCCTGCGAGACTCTGATGTCAGGCCTCGGGCATTAAGACTTGCTAACCTGAGAGACATTTATCAAACCGATCAGGGTTTCCCTTCTACCTATGGCCGGGATAAGGGAACCGACGGCCTCTCTCAACAATCCTGTACCCATGTCAGTCCTGATGATGTCATCAGGAGACAGGCCGCCAATATCCAAAAAGAACGTACGTTTTAACCCTGTGTAAAGTGGAGGGGTGAACGAAAAGCGGGATCCTCCCCGAACAAAACTGATTTAGTTTTCTAACACTGTCATTATGAAAACATGCCAAAGACAGTACTTGCCTCCGTTATCATGGACCATATCTGTTGGCCAAGAACACCAATCCTGACGACAGTTAAAATCCTCTTTGTGTTTGGAAAGTTTTTAGGATTTTCAACATCTAAATTGTTAATTTTCTTAAGTTTTAGTAGAGGTTTTAAGTCTCTAAAATTTTAACTTGTGTCGCTAACCTTTCTTCTTGTACTTTCGATATTTTGCAAACATCTTCTCCAGTATTAAAACTAAGGTTGGTGATCCTTTTTTTAGTAACAGATTCTATGTCATCCTTGACGGACCTCTTTGTCTTTTTTTCCTGTTTTTTGTCGAGAGCTGATGGGATTTTGGACAGGGGATTGGTTAAGGGTATGGAAAGGAGTAGTTTTTTTTTTCTGGGCTAAGCATTTGGAAGGTGTGCAGTGTAATATTTTTGTTATAGGAGATGGAGCCATATGCTGCTGTTTATAATCTGGAGATGCTGGAGCCGAAGATAAGACACTTAATTTTTCAGCTTGCAGGCGTTTCTGTGTTAGGGATTCTTTCAATTTTTGTATTTTTCTTCTTTTTTGTTTCGTAGGATGGTTCATATTGCTTGAGTCTTTCGGAATAGCTGGTCGCAGAGACTCTCTTGCAGCCGCTAGAGGGAGTGAGGCTGTTTTTTGCATTCGCCTGTTTTAGTTGTGGAACGAGGTCACCCTGCCTGGAGCTTCCCTCTTGCCCTACCAACGACCTGCCTTTCTCCTTCTCCCTTCTCCGCAACTGCACTAGCGGTGGGCAACGGCTCCTCGGGGGGTTGGGGGCTGAAAGTTGGACCGAACCAGGGGATTATCCAAACCGGTTCTGATTTGTTAGGGTGCTCATTACATCCTCTATGATCGTGCGGATCAGATGCAGGCTGCTCTGAATTTTTCGGCCCCTCACAGCGCAAGTCAGCTCAGTACCCAACAGAGGCTCGGCAACTGACTGCAAACGTTCCTGCAGGCCCTTGGCCAAAATCTTTAACTCTGTGTTTAGCAGAGTTATGGGCCTATAATCATCTAATTCCCGCCCAACACCCTTGCCCTTTTTCAACAGCGTGATCACACCCCCGGTGATGCGTTCGGGGACGGACCCCTGCCGGAACCAGTTGTTGAACACGACAGTCAAAATCGAGACAAAGATGTGCGACAGCCTCAAGTACAATTCACAGGGCAAACCATCGAGACCGAGCGACTTGTCTCTGCTGACCTTCTTCAATGCTGCGTAGATATTGCCCTCCGTGATCTCTCCTTCGAAGCTAGCCGCTTCAGTCGGCGAAAGCCAAGGAAAGTCAGCTACATAGCTGCGAAACTCTTCGGCACGGAGACCAGGCTCCTTGGTAATCCGGCTCTCGACATGCCGCCGAAACGTCTCGCACATATTGTCAGTGGCCCGAAGATTTTGCCCCTCCGGGGTTTTGACTACACGAATATGCCGACCGAAACCTCGCCGGATCTCTTCCTTGCACAATTCTGCGCCTATGTTCACCGCTTCGGAAGACATCTTGCTTAACCTATGTTTAATTACCTGGCACATGTGGCGCTCGCTAGTCAAACGTTCCAGGTCCTCCTTAGCAAAGGCTATCTCTAGGGGATACCCCCAGCCACTGCACGGGAAAAAGTAGCCTTAAGCGTCTTCACCTTCTCAACTCTATCTAGGGCGAGCCGTTTGCTGAAATCAGTGGTGAAGAACCTAATCCAATTCTTAAGTCTCACCCACCATCTATTCCCGATAACCACCCCACTAGCTCCCTCTACACTAAGCTAGTTATCTGCTCCTGGAAGTCACGCCTGTCCAGTAACCAGACATTCTAGGCCTATAATGTAATGCCATCCGGGCACAAACGATTTGCGGTCCGTATAGCCAACCCAGTGGAACTTGGGACAATCTAAGTCTCCATCGGCTCCTCTAACTAACATATTATCCAGGTAGCTAACCACCTGGATAGAAGACCAATTAAGAGCCCACGTCCATATTTTCCTCTCGGGGTGATCGACCCGGTATCTATGGAAAAGACCAAACTTTTCGATCAGATCAACCAGGCTACGATCGCCCCTTCTCCCGCTAGCTCCTCGCCCCTATCTAACTTGGGGTGCGGGATGGCATTTCAGTCCCCCAATAAGACTAGGCACGTTAAATCCACCAGTAACGGCCCCAACCACCGAAAAAAAAGACCCGCTCCTCCTGGTCGTTGGGCGCATAAACAGCACCGACTCGGAATAAACTAATTTCACGGCAATATCGGCCACGATCAACCGGCCCTCGTCATCCGCATGAACAAGGTCCACCTTGGCATCCAGGGAAACTCCTCTGGCATGTCGGTCCCCATATGCTGAATAAACGAGAAAGTCGCGAGACAGCAGACACACATCGATGCTGCAAACAATGTGGGTCTCTTCGATCGCAGTGACATTCACACCGAAAGACAAGTGATCCCGGAGCAGGCGAACAGCTGTACCCCATTCCCTGAGGGCCTTCGCATTCAGACTGGCTAACTTGATAGACATCTTTTAAGTCTTGCAAGTAGAAAAATAAGAATTAACCTACTCACATACCGGGCGGAAATCTGCAGAAGAAAGGACCCCGACAGATTGTCTCAGGCTTCTTGTTCCCAACTTCTTCGTCATCCGACCATCCAGGACAATCCCGCCGACGTCCGTAGGGTAGGTTATCTTGACTGCCCTATATAAGGAGGAATGGATCAAAACAGGGACCCTCCCAGCACAAAAATGCCTCAATTTTTTAGGTCGGCATTATCAAACCCAAACATTCTAATATTTTGTTAGGTTTCCTTAGCCTCGAATAAGTGGTTCCACACTTTTAAGTACACCCCTGTGTTCCTCCCACAGGTAATTACTCTCAGTGCACGTGGAAAGTTTCGGGAATCCTCCACAGACTTTCCTTCTATGAACAGTAGCCCTAAGAAGGCCTTCTTTTGTTTCGACAGGCCCTTTTTGAACTCCTCGCTGTCCATCTTGCATATGGATTAAGGGCCTGGAAATAGTTTATTTTTATTTTTCTCCCTTGAAGGGTGGGGAGGGGAAGAATTGGATGTTTGAGGTGGAATAGATAATGAGCTGAGGGAAGACGTGGAGGGAGACGGGGATGGAGCACGGGAAGGGGAAGTAGGGAGGCTCCTAGCTTTTGGTGAGCTAATGGCTTCTTTTGGAGTGACCTGGCTCTATTCATGTCCCTTTCCGCCCTACTAGAGCCAGAGTGTCTTTGCTATGGTTCGTCTTCTGTTTCTTCCTCTCTACTCCTTTTCAAACACACAGCACACTTTTTCCACCTCCATTGGCGTTTCTATCTGTTGCTGCTGCTTGTTTCTTGTTATTGTTGCTGTTATTTTTGGTGCGGCCGTTATTGCTGCAACGTTCTTTTGGTTGCTGCAACTCCTTTTGCGACCGCACTTCGCTTTGCTTCTCTGGCCGCTCCTATGGTGGCGATTAAGGTATCTCTTGTTTTGGAGGAAACGGAACGTTTGACGCTTTTTCGGCTCCTTGCAACCTCCTTTCATGCGCCATTCCTTCCTCTGCCTGTACCGCTGCTGTTGTTGCTGTTGTTGCTGCTGGACGTGGAGGTTGTACACATTTACTGGGGCACGGATTCCTGCCCTCCACTACTACAAGCATCTTCTTGCCCCGGCAAACCAGAATGTTGGGTATCTCCTGGAACTTCTCCGTATTTTGCTAAAAAGGCCCCCGTTCTGTCGTCGAAGATGTCTACGGGCAACCCATGGACGGTAACCCTTGTCCTACGGGTGCCCATATATTCTGATTGTAGGCGTAGGGTCATCGTGCTCAAGACACTTCCCGTTAATTCCTTGGCCTGCTGTTCGGTCTGTAGGAGAATGTCCCATAGTGATTTTCCAAGCTACGCTTGGATGTGGCACAAGGCCGAAAGTAGGGGGCACCCAGTGAGGATCGAACTCACTACTCAGACGTAATTGTTCTAGCGAAACAAGCTTGCTAACCATTACACCACCTCGAGGTGCCCAAAGGAGAATGTCCCATAAGGCGTTCGTTCTCCGCGCAAATACTTTTGGACTCAAGTGCAATGACTTTAGCGCTTCTTCCATGCTTTCCCTGCTGACCACAATTAATTTCCGGATTTTAAGATCGGAAGTCAGCAGGGATACGACGCGTGGGCTTACTGTATCCAGTGCCTCGGGAATGGTCAGGAATTCATTGTCTTTGAAAGGCTCCTCAAATTTTACTCGCTGGTTTTCATAGTAGGCGCCATCTTCTTTAAACGGCCTACCTTCTTTCCAGGCCGTTTTGGCTGGCGGCACCGGTTTTGGTAACGGTGTATCGGCACTATCATTTTTGTCAACCATGATGGTGTAAAAACCACCACGGTCGAACAAATAAGTGGTTTCTTTTTCCTTTCTTAAATTACTTAACAAAAAAACGAATTGAAAGTCAAGAATAAACAAAAATAAACCGAAACAAGAACGTGGCTAAACATAAACAATAAGCAATACAAAAAAAATACGAAAAAGGTAAATAAAAACAAGGGAGTGTAAAAATACAAAAAGGAAATAAACAGAAAAGAAACGAAAAAGGGTACAAATAGTATGCACCAAAACTAAGCAAAAGAAAACTGAAAAATTGAAAAAGTTCAAAAAATCAAAAGTGACAAAATAAACTTATCAAACAGCCGAAAGTCACAAACTGGTTGCAAATCCTTTAAGGAAAAATGGCAATATGAGTTAGACAGCATATGACCTACTACAGTGAATCCATATGACTACAACATGCAGTAAATTCTACTGTATATATATACAGGGTGTCCATAAAGTTTGTGTGCACTTTAAAAAATCTATAACTTTATTTGTATTTTCGATAAAAAATAATCTGTAAAAATGTTTTAAAGTTTAATCTACCTAGTTTTAAGTATAGCGAAAATAACTGTGATTTTAGGCATTACTGTAAATCAGTTGGCAAATGTTTTCCGTGAACTGCAAAATCGTATTACCCTTTGTATTGCTAATGATGGAGGACATGTGGAAACTTAAATAAAATTTTTAAAAAAACTTAAAATATATAGATTTACTTTTTTCTAATCCTTTTTACAAATTATTTCTATAGCAAATACAAATAAAGTTATAATTTTTTTAAAGTACACAGTATTTATAGACACCCTGTATATACTGATAGGTATATACTCATTATAGCTCAAAGGTACGCTATAACAGCATTTTAGATGTTGATGCAGTAGGAAGTCTTCAAGTGATGCGTTCTTTCGTTTGTATTAGAGAACTTTGATCGTGATTGTGCAGCGCCAGTCTATACGATAGAGAAGAGGATTATCTGCATTAAGATCTATAGTATTCATTCGCTAGAATCTTTTTTAAATTTTTGATTTGCGTAAACGATTCCATGTCAATAATAGTTCAGGTATTTATGATACGCGTTGGATTCCATGTCTGACATCGAAATTGCTGACTAGATCTGACGAATTGATGTTACTTTCGCCAATCCTTCTTCGAAATGTTAATATGTCTGTTCTGTCTGTCCATACGAGTCCGTTTCGCACAGGTGCGTAAATGAAACAGCTAGATGAACACAAGAGGGCAACCAACACTCTGAAGCCAAAATCTTGTATATCCGCAGAAAAGTCAAAAGGGTGAATAGAGAAAAGGAAATAAATACAAACTTGAGACGAGTTTAGTCTGCATAACAAAATAAATAAACAGAAAAATAAATGAAGAAATATGAAAACGAGGCCGGAATGTGGAACGTAACTCTGAGATGGTTTAAATGGTTAAAGGAGGTTATCAAGTCATTTGCTTGCAAGAATAAGCGATATATTTAGCAGTGACAAGTTCTCAAATACGTAGCAAATGAGTTGAAGTTAAAGTTTCACAGAATGAACACGTGGGGAAAAAGTATTCCACAATACGAAATACATCTGTCTAAATTTCTAAAAGGAGGTATTCTAACTATATACGCTACATATTTTGTTTGGGCAGTTGTCCTCATCTTTATTGCCATATTCACCTTCAACATCTGTCTCTATTTCTCAGGTGCGATATATTAACTATTTATACTATTTACATTGTTCGGACTGTTGTCCTCATCTTTATTGCCATATTCACCTTCAACATCTGTCTCTATTTCTCAGCTGAGGTGTTGTAACTATTTACACTATTTACATTGTTTGGACTGTTGTCCTCATCTTTATTGCCATATTCACCTTCAACATCTGTCTCTATTTCTCAGATGAGGTATTGTAACTATTTTCACTATTTACATTGTTCGGACTGTTGTCCTCATCTTTATTGCCATATTCACCTTCAACATCTGTCTCTATTTCTCAGATGAGGTATTGTAACTATTTACACTATTTACATTGTTTGGACTGTTGTCCTCATCTTTATTGCCATATTCACCTTCAACATCTGTCTCTATTTCTCAGATGAGGTATTGTAACTATTTACACTATTTACATTGTTTGGACTGTTGTCCTCATCTTTGTTGCCATATTCACCTTCAACATCTGTCTCTATTTCTCAGGTGCGATATATTAACTATTTATACTATTTACATTGTTCGGACTGTTGTCCTCATCTTTATTGCCATATTCACCTTCAACATCTGTCTCTATTTCTCAGCTGAGGTGTTGTAACTATTTACACTATTTACATTGTTTGGACTGTTGTCCTCATCTTTATTGCCATATTCACCTTCAACATCTGTCTCTATTTCTCAGATGAGGTATTGTAACTATTTTCACTATTTACATTGTTCGGACTGTTGTCCTCATCTTTATTGCCATATTCACCTTCAACATCTGTCTCTATTTCTCAGATGAGGTATTGTAACTATTTACACTATTTACATTGTTTGGACTGTTGTCCTCATCTTTATTGCCATATTCACCTTCAACATCTGTCTCTATTTCTCAGATGAGGTATTGTAACTATTTACACTATTTACATTGTTTGGACTGTTGTCCTCATCTTTGTTGCCATATTCACCTTCAACATCTGTCTCTATTTCTCAGGTGCGATATATTAACTATTTATACTATTTACATTGTTCGGACTGTTGTCCTCATCTTTATTGCCATATTCACCTTCAACATCTGTCTCTATTTCTCAGATGAGGTATTGTAACTATTTACACTATTTACATTGTTTGGACTGTTGTCCTCATCTTTATTGCCATATTCACCTTCAACATCTGTCTCTATTTCTCAGATGAGGTATTGTAACTATTTACACTATTTACATTGTTTGGACTGTTGTCCTCATCTTTGTTGCCATATTCACCTTCAACATCTGTCTCTATTTCTCAGGTGCGATATATTAACTATTTATACTATTTACATTGTTCGGACTGTTGTCCTCATCTTTATTGCCATATTCACCTTCAACATCTGTCTCTATTTCTCAGATGAGGTATTGTAACTATTTACACTATTTACATTGTTTGGACTGTTGTCCTCATCTTTATTGCCATATTCACCTTCAACATGTGTCTCTATTTCTCAGATGAGGCATTGTAACTATTTACACAATTTACATTGTTTGGACTGTTGTCCTCATCTTTATTGCCATATTCACCTTCAACATATGTCTCTATTTCTCAGATGAGGTATTGTAACTATTTACACTATTTACATTCTTTATATTGCTATATTCCCCTGTTGTTACTGTGGAATTAATTACATGTAACATTTAGTTCTATGCTAATATTTTTATTCATGCTGATGGATCTCTTTTCAGGTTTCATTTCAACTTCCACAATTTAAATATAGTATCCGTTGCTATCTTTTGTATTCACGAAATATAGGCTAATGCATTTTCCTAATAAAAAGCATTTTCCAACGCATTTTCATAATATAACAAAACGTTTCCAATGCATTTTTAAAGTAAAAGTCAGTGGCCAATTCATTTTTATTGTACAAATCATAGGCCAATGCATTTTCATAATAAAAATCATTGGCAATGTATTTTCATAGTAAAAATCATTGGCCAATGCGTTTTCATAGTAAAAATCATTGGCCAATGCATTTTCATAATAAAAATCATTGGCAATGCATTTTCATAGTAAGAATCATTGGCCAATGCATTTTCATAGTAAGAATCATTGGCCAATACATTTTCATAGTAAAAATCATTGACCAATGCGTTTTCATAGTAAAAATCATTGACCTATGCGTTTTCATAGTAAAAATCATTGGCCAATGCGTTTTCATAGTAAAAATCATTTGCCAATGCGTTTTCATAGTAAAAATCATTGGCCAATGCATTTTCATAGTAAAAATCATTGGCCAATGCATTTTCATAGTAAAAATCATTTGCCAATGCATTTTCATGGGAAAAATCATTTGCCAATGCATTTTCATAGTAAAAATCATTGGCCAATGCATTTTCATGGGAAAAAGCATTGGCCAATGCATTTTCATAGTAAAAATCATTGGCCAATGCATTTTCATAGTAAAAATCATTGGCCAATGCATTTTCATGGGAAAAATCATTGGCCAATGCATTTTCATAGTAAAAATCATTTGCCAATACATTTTCATAGTAAAAATCATTGGCCAATGCATTTTCATAGTAAAAATCATTGGCCAATGCGTTTTCATAGTAAAAATCATTGGCCAATGCATTTTCATAGTAAAAATCATTGGCCAATGCATTTTCATAATAAAAATCATTGACCAATGCGTTTTCATAGTAAAAATCATTGGCCAATGCATTTTCATAGTAAAAATCATTTCCAATGCATTTTTATAGTAAAAATTATTTCCAATTCATTTTCTTAGTAAAAATCATTGGCCAGTGTATTTTCCTAGTAAAAATCATTTCCAATGCATTTTCAGAGTAAAAATCATTTCCAATGCATTTTCATAGTAAAAATCCTTTCCAATGCATTTTCATAGTAAAAAGCATTCCCAATGCATTTTCATAGTAAAAATCATTTCCAGTGCATTTTCATAGTAAAAATCATTGGCCAATGCATTTTCATAGTCAAAATCATTTCCAATGCATTTTCATAGTAAAAATCCTTTCCAATGCATTTTCATAGTAAAAATCATTGGCCAATGCATTTTCATAGTAAAAAGCATTCCCAATGCATTTTCATAGTAAAAATAATTTCCAATGCATTTTCATAGTAAAAATCATTGGCCAATGCATTTTCATTGTAAAAACCATTGGCAATACATTTTGATTGTAAAAATCATTTCCAATATATTCCCATAATAAAAATCATTGGCCAATGCATTTTCATAATAAAAATAATTGGCCAATGCATTTTCATAGTAAACATCATTTCCAATACATTTTCATTGTAAAAATAATTTCCAATGCATTTTCATAGTAAAAATCATTGGCCAATATATTTTCATTTTAATTATCATTGCCCAATATATTTTCATAATAAAAATTATTGGCCAATATATTTTCATAATAAAAATCATTGGCTAATGCATTTTCATAATAATTGGCCATTGAATTTTCATTGTAAACATCATTGAACAATGCATTTTCACGGTAAAAGTCATTAGCCAATGCATTTTCCTAGTAAAAAACCTTGGCCAGTGCATTTTCATAGTAACAAACATTGGCCAATATATTTTCATTTTAAAAATCATTGGCCAATCCATTTTGATAGTAAAAATAATTAGCAATGCATTTTCATAGTAAAAAGAATTGGCAAATGCAGTTCATATAAAACCTTTCACAAATATTTAAAGAGTAAAATAATTTGTAAGGCATTTCTATTTCCTTTCCGCTCGACATGTAATGTTTATGGTGGTGATTCCCACTGGGAGATCTTATAAAATTTCAATCCAAATAACCCAAAAGGTGTGTGATAAATTTGGCCTATCAAAAGTTCATAGATCATGTATACATAGAATAATTAAAAGAAGGAATACAAGTGACAATTTGCCTGTTTGCCACTCTCTTCAAAAGAGTATATGTGCTTGTTGATTCAATTCCATGTAGAAATAGGCTATAAAAACATCCCCCTTCCAGAATTTATAGACAGACTGTATAGATGCATGCTGGGATTTCTTCCTAGTGAATATAATAGGCCACTTCTCGGTATCATCTGCCATATTTCCGGTGTTCTTTTCTTGAAGTCAAACTGCTGTCATCACTTGTCTGTATCCGTTTTCCATGTTAACAGCATTCGCAGTGATTTTTTTGCCTTATTAATGTTGCTTTGTCTTGCATATATTCTTTGCTTGCTTAATATTATTTATTTACCCTCTTCTTTTCTATTCTCTCTCTTTTAAAGTTTATTGCAATCTTTGTCACTTCTGTTTGTTGGCCATTTCTCCCAATTATATTTAACCATAGCCGATTACTCTGCAGCGTTTTCAGTGGGTACACGTCATGTTAATGTTGCTTTGTCTTGCATATATTCTTTGCTTGCTTAATATTATTTATTTACCCTCTTCTTTTCTATTCTCTCTCTTTTAATGTTTATTGCAATCTTTGTCAGTTCTGTTTGTTGGCCATTCCTCTCAATTATAGTTAACCATAGCCAATTACTCTGCAGGGTTTTCAGTAGGTACATGTCATGTTAATGTTGCTTTGTCTTGCATATATTCTGTGCTTGCTTAATATTATTTATTTACCCTCTTCTTTTCTATTCTCTCTCTTTTAAGGTTTATTGCAATCTTTGTCACTTCTGTTTGTTGGCCATTTCTCCCAATTATATTTAACCATAGCAAATTACTCTGCAGCGTTTTCAGTGGGTACACGTCATGTTAATGTTGCTTTGTCTTGCATATATTCTGTGCTTCCTTAATATTATTTTTTACCTTCTTTTTCTATTCTCTCTCTTTTAAAGTTTATTGCAATATTTGTCACTTCTGTTTGTTGGCCATTTCTCCCAATTATATTTAACCATAGCCAATTACTCTGCAGCGTTTTCAGTGGGTACACGTCATGTTAATGTTGCTTTGTCTTGCATATATACTTTGCTTGCTTAATATTATTTTTTACCTTCTTTTTCTATTCTCTCTCTTTTAAAGTTTATTGCAATCTTTGTCACTTCTGTTTGTTGGCCATTTCTCCCAATTATATTTAACCATAGCCAATTACTCTGCAGCGTTTTCAGTGGGTACACGTCATGTTAATGTTGCTTTGTCTTGCATATATTCTGTGCTTCCTTAATATTATTTTTTACCTTCTTTTTCTATTCTCTCTCTTTTAAGGTTTATTGCAATCTTTGTCACTTCTGTTTGTGGGCCATTTCTCCCAATTATATTTAACCATAGCCAATTACTCTACAGCGTTTTCAGTGGGTACACGTCATGTTAATGTTGCTTTGTCTTGCATATATTCTGTGGTTCCTTTTATATTATTTATTTACCCTCTTCTTTTTTATTGTCTCTCTTTTAATGTTTATTGCAATCGATGTCACTTCTGTTTGTTGGCCCTTTCTCCCAATTATATTTAACCATAGCCAATTACTCTGAAGCGTTTTCAGTTGGTACACGTCATGTTAATGTTGCTTTGTCTTGCATATATACTTTGCTTGCTTAATATTATTTTTTACCTTCTTTTTCTATTCACTCTCTTTTAAATTTTATTGCAATCTTTGTCACTTCTGTTTGTTGGCCATTTCTCCCAAATATATTTAACCATAGCTGATTACTCTGCAGCGTTTTCAGTGGGTCCCCGTCATGTTAATGTTGCTTTGTCTTGCATATATTCTTTGCTGGCTTAATATTATTTATTTACCCTTTTCTTTTCTATTCTCTCTCTTTTAATGTTTATTGCAATCTTTGTCACTTCTGTTTGTTGGCCATTTCTCCCAATTATATTTAACCATAGCCCATTACTCTGCAGCGTTTTCAGTGGGTACACGTCATATTAATGTTGCTTTGTCTTGCATATATTCTTTGCTTGCTTAATATTATTTATTTACCCTCATCTTTTCTATTCTCTCTCTTTTAATGTTTATTGCAATCTTTGTCACTTCTGTTTGTTGGCAATTTCTCCCAATTATATCTAACCATAGCCAATTACTCTGCAGCGTTTTCAGTGGGTACACGTCATGTTAATGTATGATTTGTCACGCCAGTGCGCTTGGCCTTATCTCAACATATTTTGTGCCATAGGCCTTATCATGTCATCAGTTTTCTTTTATATTCATACATCTGTCAAATTTAGATGGCTAAAGATGATCATTGTATCGTATATCGTTAAAAATGACTAACACTTTTAACCAGTTAATTTTTATTCCTTCTTTTAGTGCCAACAACTCAGACATTTTATCCAAGACCCACCTTGCTACCTTCACAGATTTGAATTGTCCTTGTTCTCTACGTATTTCTTTTGCAAGAATTGCGTTCCACTCCGAAATCTTCTCAAAAATCGCAACTTTCGGGAATTGACAACCGCTGGGTTACTACCGCGCGTGCTAACAGCTTAACCACTTCAATCTTAAGTCAGTCATTATATACCTGCCATATTCTCCAAATCCTCACTTACCTCGGTTTACGACCATATCACGGAGTTCTTTCAGTAAACATCTAACTTGAGTGTCTCTTAGGGCTTGTATCATGTGAGCTACAATAAAGAACTCTTAAACGAAAAGCAATTGTATTCAGTGTCTAAAACGACATTTTTTTTAAGATCATATCACACGGCTCTTTCAGTAACCACCCACCTGAACTAGCTTTTAGGACTTGTATTAGTGAGATATAGTACAGATATATGATATGAAAACTATTTGTTCCCAGTGTCGAAAACACGATTTTTCTAGAGCACACAACTCTTTCTGTAACACTCTACATTGACTGGCTCTAAGGCCCTGTAATATGTGAACTATAATAAAGGCAGAATATATGAAAACAGTTTGTATCTAGGGTAAAATATCTTTTTTTAAGACTGGAGCACACAACTCTTTCAGTAACACTCTACATTGACTGGCTCTAAGGCCCTGTATTATGTGAACTATAATAAAGGCAGAATATATGAAAACAGTTTGTATCTAGGGTAAAATCAATATTTTTTTTTAAGACTGAAGCACACAACTCTTTCAGTAATCCTCTTCCTTGAGTGGCTTCTCAGGCCTTGCATCAGATATAATATAAGAAAATAATATGATGCGAAATGTATTTCTGACCAATGTCAAGAACCATATGAATGGGTCTAAGGCCTTGTATTAGGCAAGCTATAAATTTCCATTATTGTTTTTTTATGTAGGCTACATTGCATAGTTCTTTCTACTTTCATTAATATGAAATCAGTTTGTAAAAAACAAGATTTCTTTAAGACTAGTGCACACAGCTATTTTAGTAACCCTCTTCCTTGAGTGGGTATTAGGCCTTGTATTAGATAAGATAATCTGATATGAAAATATTTCTGACCAGTCTCTAGAACCACATTTTGTTTTGTTCAGAACCATATTAAATAGGTCTTTGATTAAGGTTCTAGCTTGAATGTTTCTTAGGCCTTGTATTTCCATTAATGTTTTTATTTAGGCTCTATTTTCATTATACCTTCATTAATGTAGCAGTAAACGAAATCCGTAGACATATTGGGAAAGCCAACGACACATTCCAAGCTCTTGGCAGAGTAAATGCAAGGCAAGAGGATTTCTTCGGGTATCCAAGAAATGAACACTGAGCTGTAACGTTACATTTGTCCTTCTTTACGGCAGTGAATTTTGGACGATTTCCTCAAAGATGAAGAAGAGACTCGAGGCGACGGAGATGTGGTTCTACAGAAGGATACTAAGGACATCATGGACCGAGCGTGTGAGCAACGATGAGGTCTTAGAGAGGTTGCAAACAACGAGCAGGCTTATACTTAATATCAAGAATAGGCAGCTGAATTTTCCAGGACACATAATGAGGAAGGAGGGCCTGGAGAATCTGATACTCACGGGTCGAATAGATGGAAAGATAGACAAGGGAAAACAACGCGTGACACACCTGGCGGACTTAAGCAAGTGGATGACAGAATGTGGTCTGGGGGAGGAAGCAGAGGGAAGGAACATGTTGAGAGCTGCAAGGGATAGAGGGAGGTGGAGGAGAGCCGTGATCGCCTACGTCCTGAAAAGACACGGCACATAAAAAGAAAGAAAGGCCTGGAGAATCTGATACTCACGGGGTCGAATAGAGGGAAAGCGAGACAAGGGAAAAGAACGCAAGACATACCTAGCGGGCTTAAGCAATTGTATGACTGAAAGTGGTCCTGGGGAGGAAGCAGAGAGAAGGAACTTGTTGAGAGCTGCAAGGGATAGAGGGAGGTGGGGAGCCATGATCGTCTACGTCCGGAAAAGACACGGCACATAAAAAGGAAAGAAAGAAGAAAGGCCTGAAGAATCTGATACTCACGGGGTCGAATAGAGGGAAAGAGAGATAAGGGAAAACATCGCATGACATACATAGCGACCTTAAGCAAGTGGATGACAGAACGTGGTCTGGGGGAGGAAGCAGAGGTAAGGACCTTGTTGCGAGTTGCAAGGGATAGAGGGAGGTGGAGAGCCATGATCGTTCACGTCCTGAAAGGACACGGTACAATAAAAGAAAGAAAGAAGGAAAGAAGACGAAATGTCACATGGTGTTTGTTAAAAACGCGTATTTTGAAAACACTGATGTGAAAGATGAATGCAAAGGTAGAAGCGTGTGGACCTGTGCTTCAGACATTATGCAAAAGCGATTGACAAAATACTTTGAAAAAACTGTTGAACTTGCTAGTTAATCGTGACAGTTTTTTATTAGCTGCGATGATCATCCTGTGGGAGGACTGGTAACCTCTCAATATACTGGGTTACATATATGAGGCATTGTCTATGCGGATATGTAGACTTGAACAGGTCAAGCTTATAGTGATCGGGAAAACATCCCCTTGGGAGTCGGTGTCACAGAGCAGCGGTTATCAGGAAGAAGCTGCTCGTTTGTAACTTGTCCACAATGGAATATGAAGGGAATGAGGGTGTTTCCTTAGAATGTGCGTAGCATGGTGTGTCCTAGCCGTGAAGTTTAGGTCTGGTGGAACTGAGGGATTTAGTTTGTCTGAGCACTTTCCTTAGAAGTAGCGATAGAGCTGTGAAAGGTTTGCGACATCTCTTCTGTGAGGGAGGGGTTTGCAGAGTGGAAAATAATGTCACCCACAAGAACTCGAAGATATTTTGGAGTACCGAGACGGAAAAGTGTAGTCTAGGCAGCTCCTGCCCAAATATGACAGAAGAACTACATCTTAGGGCTGATTTAGCTCTTGTAAAGGTCGCCCCGAGTCGTCAGGAACCATACAAGGAATCGACCTTTTTTTACTGCGTCTTTAGCGAGCGATCGTATGCACGAATTCCACTAGGGTTCTGCGTTGTTTGTGAGGCCCAATAGTCGTTCAAGGTACGGGAGCTCCCTGAAGGCATATCCATTCATTGTGAATGGTGCTGGTTCAGGGTCGGGATCACAATGTATCTAGTCTGGTTTTCGAGGCATTGAATGTAACCAGAGTGTTTAGGGAGAATATCAGGAATATCCGGAAGATATATTGGTAACAAACCGCCTGCAAACGGATAGATGACTTCAATAAACACGCAAAATAGAAAGGGGTATAAGACAAGCTTGCATCTTTTCGCCGAATATACAACTTCTACAGTGAGGCGATTCTGAGAGAATTAGATGCCCTAACACGATTCATTATTGGCTGGCATAATCTTAACAACATATGATATGCAAATGAGGCAGTGAGGTTAACAGACACAGAAAGGGAACTCCAAGAACTCCTGCAAGGTAGCGAAAGAAAATGTCTAAATATCAACTGCAAGAACACGAAATGGATTCTGTCAGCAAAAGGGACAACCCAACATTCAAACTACATAATATGGATACAAATATCAAACAAGTACAAAGATTTAAATATATGTGAAATGTTTTAACAGCGGCACCGAAACTCAAAGGTGCATTTGGATAGCGGAAGATGCCTTCCAAAAGCTAAGCAACGTATTTAGAAACAGAAAAAAAATTCGTTAGAAACAAAGAAAAGAGTACTGAACTGTTATATAATATCAGTCCTCCTACATGACAGTGAATGCTGAAGCAAGAAGAGACTTGAAGCAAAGGAAATGTGCTTCTTATGAAGGTTATATGTGTTATTCTTGTCTTAAGTATTATCTTTCATTACCAACCTTCGTCTGATTATTTTATACAGTAATCTTCCTTAGGTTACAATAGAGAGTATGTGAATGAACAAGTGAGAACGAAACAAAATAATATTTTAAGAATCGTTATTTTGCTTATGAAATTAAGCGTGTCATTGAGAAAGACCAAACAGTTGTTAGATATCCTGCAGTTGGAGATTCATTGTGGTATTCACTTGACTCATTACTAGCCGTTGACTACTTTCTACGGGCAGCTGGCGAATCTTACACGTGTTGTTCTTTTCCTAAGTATTATCGTTCATTACCAACCTTCGTCTGATTATTCTATTCAGTAATCTTCCTTAGGTTACAATAGAGAGTATGTGAATGAACAAGTGAGAACGAAACAAAATAATATTTTAAGAATCATTATTTTGCTTATGAAATTAAGCGTGTCATTGAGAAAGACCAAATAGGCAGTGTGGCCTGCGGGTGCAGTTTATCCATCACTGGGACAAAGCCGCAGAAACTAAAAGTATTGTATCCAATTTATCTAATACCCGAGATAAAAAAACGTGATTTGAACCGCACAATGTCGCATCTAAGAGTTGCAAATAAATTTTGAGATAACAGTGAATAGAGTTTAAATTAAACGAAGAAATGATATAGAAAATTAGAAGGAAGAAGTGAATAGAAAGAAACAAAAGAAAATAGGGAGGACATTTAGAGAATAAAAGAGGATATCGAAGGCAAAAAGTAAAGAAATAAACGTCTGAAAGAAGAAAAGGAGACAAAAAAAGAAAAGAGATAAAAGAAGAGTAAAGAAAAAAAAGAAAGAAAAGAGGAAAATAATGGTATGAGAAAAAGGAAGGAAAGAAAACGAGGAAAAGGGAAATGAATGAAAGACAAGAAAAAAGGGAAGAAAGAAAGAAAACTAAAGGAGAGAAGGAAGAAAATGATAGAAAAGGATAACATGATTAAAAAGAAAGAAAGAAAGAAAGAAAGAAAGGATGGCAGGGTAATATAAACAATAATTGAAGGTAGAAAAAGAGAAAGAAGAAAATAACTGGAAACAATAAATTGTAGAGAAGAAGGATAAAAAGAAAGTTGGAAAAATAAAAAAAAAACGATAAAAGTAAATACACCGGAAAAGCAAAGGTGAAAGAAAAAAACAACAGACAAAAACAAACAAAAACGAAACGAATCAAATACTATAAGAAAGAAAGAAAACGCAAGAGGAAGAAACAAATGATACTGACCCCGAAGAAATATAAGAAAGCAAATCAAAAGAAAGAAGAAAATTTTAAATGAATGAGTGATAAAGGCAGGAAATAATATATAAAAATAGATTAATAAAAGATTTGAAAAAAAAAGGAAAACGAAAAACAACGCCAAAGGTGATAAAGAAAGCAATGAATTTCAAAGGACTTAAGAAAAAAAAAAGAATGAAAATCAGAGAGGAAGAAAAAACTAACCAGATAAAAAAATCAAGAAAACAAAATGATTAATGATAGAAAGAGAGTGAAACAGCTAAATGCGCTTTCAAACTCGTTTGCCAATGTAAACTCCGTAAAAGAGTAAAAAAAAAAGAAGTGAATCAGTTTAGTTGATCTCTTCGAAACAAATAAACCGCCATTTTTATCGGCCTGTAGTATTTAAGCCAATAAATTAGATGCTTCAGGTTAAATGAGAGTCTACACTCTTTATTTGCAGAAACGAGGTCTTTAATTCACTGACGCAAGTGGGACACTTGTCTGATTTGTGATTTTTCATTAATAAACTTCGACAGAATAAACACAACCGTTTCTAAACGACATTCACTAAGCTTAACTTTACCTGGCAAAAGGCCAACGTAATGGAGCGCTCTAGATGGTAATTGCCGCTAGAAATACTTTTATCGCGATTTAGTATGCGTAGCTTACATGAGGCAAAAGGTCGAAAGTATGGAACACCCAATCAGAAACAAAATCGTTACTCATTCCAATTTACTGAGTCTAGCTTAGATGTAACGCAGGGGCCAAAAGTATAAAGTATTTAGAGAGAATCGAACTCACTTCTTCTTCTTTATTTCTCGCCCCCCCCCCAGAACGTAGGCGATTATGGCTCTCTACAACTTCCTGTTTCTTGACTCTGTTCCATCATCCATGTACTCAAGCTCACTAAGTTATGACTTACTTTACTCTGTTAATCTTGCTTTCAACGTTTCCTGTGAGTATCAGATTCTCCAAGCCCTCCCTCCTCTTTATATAGCCCAGACATTTCAACTACCACTTCCTGTTGTTAAGTATAAGTTTCCTTTTTGGTTTTCATTTTCTCTAAACGCTCGTCGTTGCTCACATGTTCGCTCTATGCTATCCGCATCATCCTTCTGTAGAACCATTTGTAGCTTCAAGTCTCTTTTTCATCTTTGTGGAAATTGTCCAGCATTCACTCCTTCAGCGTAGGACAGATATCACGTAAAAGTTCAGAATTCTTATAGAAATCGTAAAAAATGTCACCGCGGCAGATATCGGCCCACGTTCGGATTTTTGCTTTACGGTAATCCATGGATATTTTGAATTACTATCAGGATTTAATATTAGCAGTCACACGATTTATATTATGCGAACTCTTGTCCTCATCTTTGTCGCTATATTTATTACAACGTTGTACGCTCCGGCCTTCTCCAGGTGGTTGGAATGTTGAACTGGACACTTTATTTCGCTCACTGGGGAAAACTGATCTAGTTCCAAATGTCATGTTTAATGGATGTCAGTTATCAGTTATCTCCTGCTAATTCCTCTCTCCAAGTTCTGCATTGCTTTAACCCGGTATTGAACTCACACTGTTTGGGTCCTGTCACTGGATCTAACCAACGCCTTTGTCCACTGTGTTATGCGCCCACAAGGACATAAATAGTTACAATACCTCATCTGAGAAATAGAGACAGATGTTGAAGGTGAATATGGCAATAAAGATGAGGACAACAGTCCAAACAATGTAAATAGTGTAAATATTTACAATACCTCATCTGAGAAATAGAGACAGATGTTGAAGGTGAATATGACAATAAAGATGAGGACAACAGTCCAAACAATGTAAATAGTGTAAATAGTTACAATACCTCATCTGAGAAATAGAGACAGATGTTGAAGGTAAATATGGCAATAAAGATGAGGACAACAGTCCAAACAATGTAAATAGTGTAAATAGTTACAATACCTCATCTGAGAAATAGAGACAGCTGTTGAAGGTGAATATGGCAATAAAGATGAGGACAACAGTCCAAACAATGTAAATAGTGTAAATAGTTACAATACCTCATCTGAGAAATAGAGACAGATGTTGAAGGTGAATATGGCAATAAAGATAAGGACAACAGTCCAAACAATGTAAATAGTGTAAATAGTTACAATACCTCATCTGAGAAATAGAGACAGATGTTGAAGGTGAATATGACAATAAAGATGAGGACAACAGTCCAAACAATGTAAATAGTGTAAATAGTTACAATACCTCATCTGAGAAATAGAGACAGATGTTGAAGGTGAATATGGGAATAAAGATAAGGACAACAGTCCAAACAATGTAAATAGTGTAAATAGTTACAATACCTCATCTCAGAAATAGAGACAGATGTTGAAGGTGAATATGACAATAAAGATGAGGACAACAGTCCAAACAATGTAAATAGTGTAAATAGTTACAATACCTCATCTGAGAAATAGAGACAGATGTTGAAGGTGAATATGGCAATAAAGATGAGGACAACAGTCCAAACAATGTAAATAGTGTAAATAGTTACAATACCTCATCTGAGAAATAGAGACAGATGTTGAAGATGAATAAGGCAATAAAGATGAGGACAACAGTCCAAACAATGTAAATAGTGTAAATAGTTACAATACCTCATCTGAGAAATAGAGACAGATGTTGAAGATGAATATGGCAATAAAGATGAGGACAACAGTCCAAACAATGTAAATAGTGTACATAATACCTAATCTCAGAAATATAGACAGATATTAGCGGTGACATTCTTAACATAGGAAAACACAGAAATTAGTCCAAATGAAATTATGCAGAAAGTAGCGAAGGAAATCGAGAAGTAATTTTCGTTTCGTTTATTCGATTATTTTGTTTTTCGGCATATCAACATCTTCATGGGTTATTTAATGCGGGCAAGATTATTAGGATAGGTTCTTATGAATAGAATAAGTATTTGTAAGAAATCAGTTTGTAGATCTTGTTTCATTGTCATATTTTTAAAAGAGGGTTTTTGTCGATAATCAAACGCATTGCTGGAATTTTTTTTTCAAAAATGTACTGGTATTTTTACTATAAAATCTATGTTTATACTTACATAGTGTCTTGTTAATACATTTGCTCACAGTTGGGAATCTAACAGGTTCTACCAACCCGGGTCAGGTTAGACCTGGAGGATTCCGCATTCAAGAGGTGGTTTCCACGCTTCTCAAAAACCTTACGATCAGAGGCCTCGCTGCCGGATGTAATTTATCGTCATACCCAGGACGATCATGAAGAAAGGATTAAAAAACAATGCATGGCGGTTCGTAAATGAAACAGATCCGCATGCAAATTAGATATTGGCGATGCAAAATATAAAAAGTAAACAATTTAAATATCTGCGAAATGTTTAAAAGAGGGTGGAAAATATGAAACTGAAATCCGAAGATGCCTTCCAAATGCTAATCTTAGTATTAAGACATTTTCATTAGAAACAAAGAAAAATATACTGAAAGTGTATATGAAAGTCTCCATCTAATATGATTACATATGTCGGTGAATTCTGAACCATCTCCTTACAGATAAAGAAGCGATATGAAGCAACAGAAACAAAGAAAAGATTACTGGATTATTATGTTATATCCGTCCTCCTATATGGCAGTGAATATTGGACAATCTCCTCACAGATGAAGAAGTGACTTGAGGTAACAGAAACAAAGAAAAGTGTACTAAATTGTTATGTAATCTTAGCCCTTCTATATGTCAGTGAATGCTAGACAATCTCCTTACCGATGAAGAAGAGATTTCAAGCAACAGATACGTGGTTCTACAGAAGGCTGCTGAGAATACCAGGGACTGAACATGTGAAAAACGATGAAGTTTTAGAGACAATAGACACAAAACGGACAGTGTATTTAACTTCAGAAAGAGGTTGTGGAAACTTTTAGGCTACATAATGAGAAAAAGAGACTTGGGAAATTTGATACCCACAAGACAATTTAAAGGCAAGTAGGACAGGTGAAAACAACGCATAACCTAACTAGCGAGCTTAAGTTAATGAAGATCGGGACAAGGTTTTTGAGGGAGAAAATTTATTAAGATCTATAAAGGACAGGAGATTGTGGAGAGCTATAAACGGACACAACACAAAGAAGACGATGAAGACGTGGACTGTTGCTTAATTCTAAAGTAAACAACAACCATATTAAAACTTAAAAGTTAGCTTTACTTAAACATCTGCAAATCCCTGATCAACAATAGTCTAGTGTTAAATGATCTTTAAACATACTTACAATTTATAAAAAAACATATTGTAATTAAGTCTGTAGATGTAAATGCGAGGAGAGCAAATGGAAAAATGAAAAGTTAAATAAACGCTCTTTACAAAACTAATCACAAAAAATAAAAAAATACAGAAAATATAATGGAAAGTGTGATATGCACAGTTCGTTTTAAAATGTTACACTTGTATGTTTAGAGTAAGTTATTCAATTCGCGATATTTAATTAGAGGAATGCTTTCGTAGTGCAATTTTGAAATGTCGTGAACTCTGTTTAAAGTAAGTAACAAAATAATTATATGGATTCACTTCTGTAAGCTGTAATCAAAATAGATAGAAAATTATGACGAGAGAGAACGAAACTACAAACGAAATAGCAGCATATAAATACATTGTGTCCCAAAAGACACCTAGATATTTAACATTTTGACTGCCAGAGGTCAATTCCGAAATCTGACTTCAAGTGCCTACTTTATAATAACCAACATAAAAAAAAAAATTTAAGTGTTAATTTATAATTTCAATTGAAGTCTTAACATTGTTTTCACACTAAACCTATCACTCCAAATAAACTGGTTGGCACCCACAGATGGAAAAGCATCAGAAAATGCCAAGCACATGATATGCGGTGTACGTAACATGCACAAATTTACATACGTTTTCTTTTTCTTTTTTTTTTCAAAACTTAAAATAATTTGCCAAAATATCCATGGAAAAATATACAACTGAACAAAGGATGGAAATCCTGGAATTTTATTTTGGATTTAACAAATTCAACTTTAGTGCCGATGCAAGAAAACCACCATAGAATTTCATGATTCGTTTTCGGCAATATGGCTTAATAATTATTTGGAATTTGAATGCAATCAATGATGTCACATGCCCAGAATCTATCACAGACATTAAAGTTGTAGAATTAGTAAACACTTTAAATATATCGATATATGGAAAACTTATAACAAATTTAATACAGACGAATAGGAAATTAGTTTGCGGCAGGGGCACTTTCACTCGGGTGCAGAATTAATTTCAAATCGCAACTAATTTCGATGGGTATCAGCGTAAGTACTCGCACAGTAAAACGTTCTTTAAATAGAAATGGTTTGTATGGAAACCGACCACGACGAACCCCTATTCGCAAAACGTGTTACCTTGTTGCAAAATCTTCATCTTAGGCGGCTATTTAATTTCCAGCAAGATAATGACCCCAAACATACGTCTAAATCAATGACTACGTGGCTTCAGAAAAATATGATTACATTTCTGCCATGTCCCCAATGAGACTTCCTTTTGAAAATCTAAGGCAAGAATTGAAAGTGCGAATAAAACCTTTCAGCAATTAGAACGTTTAACGGTTGAAGAAGAAAAGAAAATCCCAGAAAAGTTTTCTTTAAATCTCATCAAAAACATTAGAAAACGTTTGCAGCAAGTTATAGAGATAAGAGGCTATACTATTGACAATTAATATTGTGAAAATCCTTCATTTCTTTCTATTTTTCATACAGAACGAATAATTTTGTTAAATCCAAAATAAAATTATTCGTTCTGTATGTGTGACATGTTTTGCGAATAGGGGTTCGTCGTGCTCGGTTTCCATACAAACCACGTCTATTTAATCAACGTTGTACTGTGCGAGTACTTACGCTGATACCCATCGAAATTAGTTGCGATTTGAAATTAATTCTGCACCCGAGTGAAAGTGCCCCTGCCGCAACCTAATTTCCTATTCGTCTGTATTAAATTTGTTATAACTTTTCCATATATCGATATATTTAAAGTGTTTACTAATTCTACAACTTGAATGTCTGTGATAGATTCTGGGCATGTGACATCATTGATTGCATTCAAATTCCAAATAATTATTAAGCCATATTGCCGAAAACGAATCATGAAATTCTATGGTGGTTTTCTTGCATCGGCACTAAAGTTGAATTTGTTAAATCCAAAATAAAATTCCAGGATTTCCATCCTTTGTTCAGTTGTATATTTTTCCATGGATATTTTGGCAAATTATTTTAAGTTTTGAAAAAGAAAGAAAAAAAAACGTATGTAAATTTGTGCATGTTACGTACACCGCATATCATGTGCTTGGCATTTTCTGATGCTTTTCCATCTGTGGGTGCCAACCAGTTTATTTGGAGTGATAAATAATTTTTTCCCTATTTTACATTATTTGCATGTCAAATTTGTTGTATTTAAACAATTGTTCTGAAAATTGAGTTTTATATTCATTTTTTGTGCCTATTAACATAAAAAAAACTGGCAATAAGGCATTAGATTATGAAAAATGGATAAAAATATTCAAAATTAATGAGGTTAAAAAATAATTTCGTCGTTGATTGTATTTTTAAAGATTTTAATTTTAAAAATAAACATTTATACATAAAATTACAAATTACTACAAATAAAAGATATTAAAAAAAATTATTCTTAAACATCTTTCATTTTTTTATAATTTTAAAAGTTTTTTAATTTTTTTTAAATTATGAAAAAAAATTAAATTTTTCAATAAGTTTTAAAACATACCTTTATCATTATTTAATGACCTTTTTAAATATTAGTTCACCAAAAATGTTAAAATTCTGAAAAAAATACCTTTCACATTTTTTCACCCACTTCATAAGTAAATTTTTATAATTTCAATTATTTCTTTTTTCAGCTTTGTTAAAAACAAGCATATGCATAAAAGGAAGATGGTATAAAAGCACAGCTGCAAATTAAAATATGCAATTTCCACAATTAAGGGAATTTTAAAGGTATTTCGCTAAAATAAATCACGCTATATATGTACTGTTTTTGCTGTGTTAACAAATTCCTTCTCCAGACAAAAATCAAATCATTATAAGTATCTGTCTACATTTCTGAGATTACGTATTATGTAAACTATTTACATTTTTCGCTATATTTATTACAACGTTTAGGAGGTTGCACGCTCCGGCCTTCTGCAGGTGGTTCGAATGTCGCTCACTTGGATAGACTGTTCTAATTCCACGTGCCATCTTTAATGGATGTCAGTTATCTCCTGTTATTTCCCCTCTCCAATTTCTCCACTGCCTTGACCGGGTATTGAACTCACACTTTTTGGGTTCTGTCACTGGATCTAACAAACGCATTTACCCACTGTGCCATGTGTCCTTAAACATGACACGTGGAACTAGAACAGTCTACCCCAGTAGGCGAAATAAAGGGTTCAGCTCGACATTCCAAACACCTGAATAAGGCCGGAGCGTACAACGGCCGAAACGTTGTAATAAATATGGCGACAAAGATGAGGACAATAATCCGAATAATGTAAATAGTTTAAATCATTGTAAGTTTCTCCTTATATTTTTCTAAAGGGTTCATTTAACAGAAGTCGATTCTATTTTGAGCAACCCGTTTGCTTCTTGTCATGCTCTGCTAGAATTCAAGAGGTTTTGATTGACAAAATATTATTTCCTGTCTGTAGCCATAGCGAATTACAAATGATTATGCAATCTGTATGATAATCTAATATTGTCGTGGTGTGTAACCCGAGGGACAGACTTGGAAAAGAACGGGTACTGCTTTATTAACGATTTAGCCGGAGGTCAACGGAGCAAAACTGTGATGGACAGGGGAAAAAAATGAGTGGAATACGAAAAGCTGTTAATTTGAATGGCAACTATTTGCCGCTGGCCATTAATTGGTTCTTTACTGAAGCAGTGAGAACGAAGTATCCGTAGACCGGACGCCGTTGGAGTTGAAGAAATCCAGCAAAGTTTAATGACCTCTATCAAAAATAGCCAATCATGTTATCTCTATAGATTTCTCTCTCTCTCTCTCTCTCTCTCTCTCTCTCTCTCACACACACACACACACACACACACTGATTTGAACGCACTCACAGTTAGTCGTGGTTAATATCAAAAAGTTCAGTAAAAGTGTTCACTAGTGTGAGGAGATTAAATATTTTTTGATAATTATAAAAAAATAAACTCAATAATTAGAATGAATATAAAAAATATTACCAAGCCTTATAAATTCTGACTAGGAAGATGGAACTTTGCTAAGTTATTTATGTTGTAAAACATTGTACATAAATACATACATGATACTTATTCTGTCTACCCACTAAGACGAGTTGTGACACAAGGTCAGTTTTTAAGATAGGGACCCCAGTGCGTACACCCGGGCTAGGAACAAAAATTTCCCGCAGACCCATCAACTGTGGGTTGCGGTAGCCTCGATCCCTCTCCCCTATGAGAGGGCGCGGCCTCGGGCAGCTGTTCCCCAGCGCTGGTCATCTATCAGCATAATTTTCCTCACTTGCGACTCTTTCCTTGGATAGAGCCGCTCCTGGGCGCACTGTGCCCAAAGACAGAGACGTAACTGAGAGATGATAAATAGGGTGTTACAAACCACTCGAGGGAGCGGTTTACATACATACATACATATACATATACACACGCACACTGGCGCACACAAACACACGCACACTGGCGCACACAAACACACACACACAAGCATATATATATATATATATATATATATATGTTGTGTATTTGGATAGCAATTTCTTTTCATATAGGTTTCGTTAAAAACGATTTACTAGCTTAATTATCATTTTTATTTAATTTTTCTTGTGAAAAGAATTTAAGATTTAAATTTAGTCTTAAGTTTAATCTAGTTTTTACCTTTTATTAATCTATATAATTTTTTTTTCGCTTATATTGTAAAATTTTCTTTTGGGCTATTACTTATCTATTTATTTTAATTTCTTCCATTATTTTATTATTTTTAATATTCAGGTTATTCTTGTTTATATACTAATAATGACTCAATATTTTTATTATAATATTAAATTCTTTTGATTAATAATAAAATGAAATAATAATTTTAATATTAAATTCTATTTTTTCTTTTATCTACAATCTCTTCCATTTCTTAACCTTAATGATTGTAATTTCCTTATATATTCTTTCCAATTTAAAATTTTTCCTATTTGAACAAGAATTAACATTTAAAATATAGGTCTTTGTTAATCTTCGACCGTTTTTAAGTTCTGTCTAGACTTGTATGCGTTTCTCTCTTCTTGGTTCCCCTCTCTACATGGATGTTTCTTTCTCTATTTTTCTATATCCCTCTTTCTTTCCCTTATTTGTTGTTTGTTCTTCTCTTTTCCTCTCTCTAGTATCTTCTTCAGTCTATCTTTTTTAATTTGAAATTTAAAAAAAAAATTACGATTCATTTTTCTATCAAATGATTTCGTATTGACAAGATCCAGAGAATTTATCGCGAACCACAAAAAGGCCATAAAAATGGGATACAATTGAGTCCCATTTTTACATAATTCATATATATATATATATATATATATATATATATATATATATATATATATATATATATATATATATATATACATTAGTAGAGTAATACATTTCAGATGCAACAAGGAATGTCTTCAGTGATGCACTGTCTTCATTGCTGATTTCGGGTTTTGCATCATATCGGCTCCAACAGCAACCCCGACCTAATTCCACAAGATTCAGGCCGCCTCCTTGATAGCGTTTTGTTACGCACTTCGACATTGCAAAAAAGATAAATAAAATATGGCTCGGATTCCGACCGTTCTTATTGACATACGTCAGTCAACATCAGCCAATGAAATAAAGACTTTCAGCCAATGAAACAAGGACTTTCCCCTCTTCCCTCATAAATAGTCTTGTCTTTCGTTTCATCCGGTTTTGATTTGCGCTCTTTCCCTGGAATTCGTAACGAGCTAAGCTGGACTCGTTCTTGTAAGGTTCACTCCAATGCTTTACATTTAATTAGATACTAATTCAATAACTAAACCCTACCACTTACATTACCACCCCCAGAAAAAAAATCAATAATTCTTATTATTCTATAACAATATTTAAGTCTAACCCTATACACTTAATCAAACTAAATTAGAAAAAATGCGATGCTCGTTCAAGCCTCTACATATAAATGTGCTCTCTCATACACTCCTACACGCACAGACGCTCACATAAAACTTATCTTCCATTTACTATATTTATGAAACCGTTCATTCATCTTGTACTATTTATTTGACATTTCTTGCTAGTTTTGTAATCTATCAATTAAAACAGTACGATAGCCTAATCTAAGCAAGGAAAAATAATAATTAAAAATATTTAACTATTGTAAAACACAATCTAAATAGCTAAAGTAATGTAGACTAATTTACGAAACCGTTCATTGCAAACTTGTTTCGTCTTACTATCTATTTGAGATTTCTTACTAGTTTATATGTATATATATATATTAATATAATTATATATAATAATATAATTCATATATATACATATATATATATTAAATTGATTTTAAAACCCTTTATTCTACATTCAACACTATCATTGATAAGACACCGGAAGTGTTGAAACAAAATGGCTATTTTTGTAATGATTTTATAACATGTTTATGATCTAAGTCTTGAATAAATAATTAGTGGCTCGATGATTGCATCTAGCATGAAACAGACTGTCGCCTCTAAGTGTTTACTTCTATGTTCACTTTTATATTTACACACGCTCTATCTCTGATATTGAGCACTTTATCCCATAAATATAGCACACTTGAATATATATATATTACTACTACTACTACTACTACTACTACTACTACTTGACTGAGGAGACCTTGCGGTCGAAATCCGAGTAATGAGGTAGAGTTCTTTGCTTTTTAGTGTCTTCTTATATACATTTTCTCTGCATTTTCTATTTTGTGTTTTTTTTATTGAGCACGTTTTAGTGTGTATAACTTTTAGGCGAGACTGTTTTCAGCCTCTTATTATAGTATAATATTTTATATATATATATATATATATATATATATATATATATATATATATATATATATATATATATATATATAGATATATGTGCGGCGGGTGTAGGTATGTATGTGCTTGGTAGAGATAATGCCAATGTAATATATGACGCTTTCTGCAAGGAGGAAGTCGGGAGGCTCGTCGCTGTTGTTATGCAAATCGAAGAACCGACTGTGAATAAAATACAACAAAATATCTTTCACCGCAAGGGACTGTACTTTTAGATGCGTACAGAAAATTTAATATGCGTAAGACAATAATTATACTTATAAATATTACATACATTATTTATCGGTTTTTGTTCACCTCGATGAGGCCGGCTTATACATTTCTTCATTTATACCATGCTCGTATGTTGGAATTCATTAGAATTCTAAAATTCATAGCGGTTGCCAGGATGTAGCTAGCGAGCTGTTATCTTGTTTTCTGGCAGAATCCACTTTTCAATAATGACTGGGATAGACGAATGTTCTCGAAAATAAAGAACAAAAGCATCAACCCTAATTTCGATTTGGATGTACAACTGATTCGAAAATTGAAAAAAAAGTTTCTCTCACTTTTTGCCTATGAAAGTCTATTCCACTTATTTGCTTAACAATAAAATACAATCTTAAAAAATTTAAATGCATTGTCAATCGTCATATTCTGCCTCCAAGATTTTGTTTGGATTTTCTCCTCAATAACGTTTTCACATTTTCCCTCACTCTGATGTAGTTCTTCATAGAGGCTTATCTATCTATCTATCTATCTATCTATCTATCTATATATATATATATATATATATATATATATATATATATATATATATATATATATATATATATATAAGGGTCATTCAATAAATAAGTTGAATTTTTCGGTATAAGGACTTCTAATACAGATAGAAGATTACTTTTTTTTTCAACGTAGTCTCTCAGCACTGTCACACAATTTTCCCATCTGTGCACAAGCTTCCGTATTCCCTCAGCGTAAAAATCTTTGGACTGATGTCTCAGCCAGTCGCTCACAACACTTTTGACTTTATCGTCACTTTAAAACTTCGTGCCTCTCGTGAACGCTTTCAAGGGACCAAACAGGTGAAAGTCTGAAGGGGCATGGTCTGGGCTGTAAGGGTGATGAGGGAGCAGTTCCCAGCCTAGCTCGTTGATGGTCTGCGCAGTTTGGGCTGCTGTGTGAGGCCTTGCGTTGTCATGATGCAAGATGACTCCTTCTGACTGATGATCCCAACAGACAAGCTCAAAGCCCTTGCAATGTCATCCACTGTCACCCTTCTGTCAGACTGAATGTGGTCATTGACTGATTCGATCACCTCAGGAGACCTCACTTCTGTAGGCCTCCCAGGCCTGTCTTCATCCTCAACACTGCTCCGTCCTTCTTTAAACAATTTATCCAACTTGTAGACATTTTTTTGACTGAAACATGTGGCATCATACACAGTTGACATTCTCCTATGAATTTCAACTGGTTTGCACCCTTCAGCAACCCAACACTTGATAACTGACCGCTGTTCAATCCTGGAGCATGCTTCTTGGTCGGCCATCTTTGTTAATCGCCAAAACTCTCTTTTTTTTAATCTGCAAAAGAAATTAAATCCACGTGAAAATGAAGTAAAACAAAAGAAAATAAAAAAGAGTAAGCTTCTATCTGTATTAGAAGTCCTTATACCGAAAAATTCACCTTATTTATTGAATTACCCTCGTATCTATCTATCTATCTATATATCTATTTATATATATATACTCAGTTGGATGGATATTAGCTTGTAGCTCTAGGTTTCACGCTTTTGCGATCATCAGACAAACCAACTACAACTGAATATGTTAACTCTTTCACAGTTATTGAGCACTTTTCACTAAGTACAGTGAATACACACACACATACACATACACACACACATATATATATATATATATATATATATATATATATATATATATATATATATATATATATATATTACGTACTAATAACCTTGGGAAAGATATTAATCCTCTTTTTCTCCCTGAAACTATGGGTAAGTAGCAGGACAGACTGCGTTATATAGCTTTGGATGGCAACTGTTCTAGGAGAGGGACAACTCTGAATTCAAAACTTGCTGAGGGTCGTTTGGGGACATTGTGGTACGTAGTGCACCAGGTCTCTGAATTCGGCCCTTCAAAATGTGTGGTTGGTTTCTGCACAAAGCCTTCATGACTATAATCAAATCATATGTCCTGGTGCCTGGGCTGTAGGTTTCTTATAACTAAGCTGCTTGATCCTCATACGTCGAATACGACGGGAGAGTACACCATATATATATATATATATATATATATATATATATATATATATATATATATATATATATTTCTGCAGTACTTAGTGGAAAGTGCTCAGTGCCAGTGACTGAGCTAATATATTCTTTTGTAGTTCAACTACAAACACACACACACACACACACACACACACACACACACACACACACACACACACACATATATATATATATATAGATAGATAGATAGATAGATAGATTATTTTGTGATTTCCTGGAATAGAATCCTGCACAAATGAATAAACAACGCCAGTAATTGAGATAGAAAAATAAAGTGTATTAAACGTAAGAATACAGACTTGAAGTGAAGATTAGTAGTCCAGGAATGCGGGTTAGTAGAAAGTATATGTACAAGTCTCTGTAAGAGAAGCCGTAATTATCTCTCTCGCTGGACTCTCGTATAACTCTCTGTGAACACCCTGTGTACTGTCTGCGTATCTCTCACCCTGACTCAACGTATCTCAACCCGCAGGTATTCTCTCTGTCAGTATAAGTATACTTTTCGACGAGTCCATGTTGTGTAAAAGGTTCTTCCCCACAACAGATAGATAGATAGATAGATAGATAGATAGATAGATAGCGCTGGCGTAACCAAGCCGTACCTTGACAGACCAAGCATCCGACAACCAGATGCATCTAGGTTTCCCATATCTCGCATGCCTCAATCTCCTTTGAGCCACGAGGGAAGGGCTTTTGGCCCTGTGTATGATCTTCTCCGAATCGTCAACCAAAGCCAAATTCACTCAAATAGCCTCGATAAACTCTCTTAATTTCTTCAAGAGTTGGCTTGGCCTTCAAAGCTATCTACTCCACCGCCACCAGAAGGGGGAAAAGAGGAATGTGGAAAGAGGATTCCGTTCCCAATGCTCGGATGCGTGCTGGTGCCGACCAATATATATATATATATATATAAATTTAAAAATATATTCCTATCGCTACACAGGAATTACCATGTTTCAAAATCAGAAACTAAAACTTTAAATTTAATTATAGAATTAAATTGAAGATCCTGTACTGTTTCATTTTCAAGCGATTTTTGGTTTAACTTATTTTGTATTATGAAGATAATTTACTGTGGCATATCACTCTCTTCGGTAAAATTTTAGATCAGTCTTAATCCTTATAATTGTTTCGGTCTACGTACTTATATACCCTGGTACCAACTGAAGAAAATGTTGACTGATAAATAAAAGAACGTGCAGGAGATATGGCAAGGTAATATATCTTCTGCTGAATAAGGTTTTATCGCAAATGCGGATAAACTTTGAAGTTCAGTATCAAGAGAAAAGCTAAACGGATCTCCACCACTGGGTGGGATATGTCATTAACAAATGATAACGTGAAGTCAACCTTTATACCAGACGCTTAATTTGGAATATGGTTTGCTGCATCCAACGCTGAGAAAAGTGATAAAGATACAGAATGAATAATTGATTGAGTTGTTGCCTTTTACGGCTTATCAACCCTTTCATAACTTGAAGCCGAAACACGTTTCAGGTTTTAGAGTGTTGCTACGAGTAAAGGGGATTCTCAAGATAACTCTCATCTAAATACTGATCCGGCAGGACACTGATCACCTTTTGCCATCGAACAAGAACAAAAGTTTTCAGCGTTATTTGATCGTAAACATTAGCGATAAACATAGTTTTATTGATTGGTTGATTGCTTTTAAAGGATCGATTTGTTTATGACTTTAAGGCTTATTTGAAGCCGAAGCCCATCTAGATGTTTCCAGCGTCATCAACACTTTCTTCGTTATTTGAAGTTTGTAAGGGGGGGTTACATTAGCTGGTGTTCCCAAGTGATCTCTCATCTAAGTACTGACACAGTTTAACTGGTTTTTCGACGTGGTTTGACCACAAACGAGAGAGAGAGAGAGGGAGAGAGAGTGGAAGAGAGAGAGTGAGAGTGAGAGAGAGAGAGAAATCAGTAATATTAATATTATAATGTTTTGTCTTTGTTTTATGTACTGTGCTGTTCGATAAAAGTGACTCACCTGATTTTTTTTTTTGCTTACTAAATTTCTCTTCTCCGATGAAAGGTAAGTTGAGCAAAATTCAAAGGCTAAGCGATCTAAAATCCGAAGAAGAATCTTTGAAATCTCTTTGAATTTAGCAGTAAGTACTGTCAAGCATCCGTTCAGTATAATGTTCTGCGGATGCTTTTCTTTACATGGAACTGGTTTCTTAAAACCTATTGAAAAGACCCTCAGCAGCGAGCAGTACAAGAGAATTTTAGAGTCTTGTCTGCTCCCTTCTGCTGAAAGAGTGCAAATCGACCCCACCAAGCTCATTTTTATGCAGGATAATGGTCCCTGTCACAAATCAAAATTGATGAAGGAATACTTTGATGAGAAGCAGGTGAGTATTATGACATTGCCGCCCCAATCTCCTGACCTCAACCCCATAGAAAACTTATGGAGCATTATAAAGTACAGGCTCTCGAGAAAGCAGTTGAGCAACAAAGAGGATTTGATTGTGAATTTCATATCAGAATGGAATTCAATGCTTGGAGATGAGATTTGACAGAACCTAATCAAGTCGATGCCAAAATGGGTTGAAAAGGTTATTCAAAATAAAGGAGGGCCCATAGATTATTAAATATGTCGAACTATATTACCTATTATAAATAAATTATACCTCTATTATTCTTTATTTATAGTTGTTTGGTTATGTTACTATTGATTACGAGTTGCAGGAAATAGGTGAGTCATTTTTTTTGCACAGATTTTTTCCCTAAATCTCATTTATATCCAAAATTATAATTATCAATAGAATACCTTAGGGTGAGTAAACTTTTTTACTAGCAGGTCGGGAAGGGGTCTTTATATTAGTAAGATTAATAATTAGTTTCACCTCAAAAAGAATAGGCGAAAAACTTTGAAGTAAAAAATCAGGTGAGTCACTTTTATCGAACAGTACTGTATATATGTACGTGTGTGTGTGTGTGTGTGTGTGTATATATGTATATACATATATATATATGCATGTATTTATAAATATATATATATATATATACGTATATATATATATGTATATATATATGTATGTATATGTATATATATAAGCGTATGTATATATATATATATGTGTGTGTATGTTTATGTATATATATCTATCTATATATATATATATGTATATAAATTTTGCCACTTAGCTGGTTAGTGCTACCTTCAGCATTCCGACTTCAGAGATTCGTCGGCGGACCCTCCAGTAATATTATAGTATTTTGCCTTTGCTTTAGGTAGTTCGAATCGATCCGCAATTCAGAACAAGAGACTTCAAAAGAAAACAGAATTACGTTTTGCATCAGAATACAAATAGATCAGGTGTCATACAATCAAAGAGAAACAAATATTGCCACTGTGTTCATTGTCTTGAAAGAATTCTACGCAACAATAGAACATAATGCATCTGTACGATATTTTGCAAGTCAACTATTTCGGAGGTAACAGGAATTTGATCCACCTATTTGCTTGTTCGTTTTAATAACGTTTGTCAAAACCACAATAACAACAGATAATATTGTTTGATACAGTCAGATATCACATTCTGCTGATTTCTATCTCATGCTTCTTGCATTTACTCAGCCTCCCAAACGATTTCAAAGATGTGTTTTTGTCACCCGGGTCTGAAGCATCAATCAGAAGCCATGTCTTTTCAAGATTTATTTATTACTTGTCTTAAAAGTCGCATTCCGTGCGGACTTTTACGCTAACTTCTGCGGAGAGCTATTTGGGCCTCCGGATCAAAACTAAAATCACCTCTGGTCCAGCTTAGAAAACAGCAAGGAAAGTTTTGAAGAAATAACTTTGATTATTGATCATTTCATGAGGAACATTTCGACAGCGTCTGTCTACAAGTTCGAGGTTATGGGGGTATCGATTGATGGTGTTTTGTGAAGGAACAAGATCTGCCGACAAGATACCTGTGCTTGTGCTTAGCTTTGGTTCAGCCATTTCAAGCTAGACCTCACTTTCAACAACAGAAACTCTCCCTAATATTGCTTTGTCTTCGGGATTGGTACTGCGGAACACTTAATAAAGAAGTATAGAATAATGCAATGAATAACAGCAGATAATATTGCTTAATAAAGTCAGAAGTCACATTCTGCTGATTTATATCTCGTGGGTCTTATATTTACTTAGTTTACTTAATGTTTTCATAGATGTGTTTTTGTCACCTGGGTCTGAAGAATCTATCAGAAGACATGACGTTTCAACATTATTTTTTACTAGCTTAAAGGCCGCAGTACATGTGGACTTTTAAGATTGTAAAGATCAAAAGCTAACTTTAACTCTAATTCAAGCTAAAAGTCGAATTTCTACAGAAAGACCGAGTTGGGCCGAAAGTCTGAATTTAGCCGAAATTCCAATTCAGGCCTAAAATTGACACGATCACAGACTCCGCGGAACTTCAAATCCTCACGTCCCGAAACCTATCACTTTAATATTGATTCCTTGGTATTTTGCAGAAGTAAAACTGATTTCCACAATTCACAAATTTTGGGAGATATTTAAAATAAACCCTTTCCAGTTATCTTAAAAATTGAATTTTTAACTGTCCCCACCTCATCTGGTCACTAGTACTGGATGCAGCGTCAGATGAAGGTGAGATCGTCAATCCCTGGATCATCCTGATTCCAGAAAAGTATAAAATATCCATGTAGAGCAAGTGTGGCTCGAGTTAGAGGATTTTCAGACACACGGACGGACAGACTGAAATTGCCGTTTATTTATTTAGATTATCTCTAATATACTACTACTACTACTACTACTACTAATAATAATAATAATAATAATAGTAATACTATGTTAGATTATTATAATAATAATAATAATTTAATAATAGTAAAAATAATTTAATAATAATAATTTAGATTTTACCTAATGTACTACTACTACTTACCTGGCACAAAAATCAAAAATGTGGCATATGGGAACATCAACAATCTCTGTTGTAGTTGGAGCCCTCGGATTGGTTGGAAAAGATTCCAATAGACTAATTGAAGGGATACTTGGAAGTCCATGCCTTAAAGAAATACAAAAAAAAAACTGTTATCACGTGTACAGCCCACACTTCACGAAGGGCTTTATACATGTAAAATATGTTTTTGTTTTTGTTTTTTTTAGTTGGTCAGTGGAAAATGTCATGATTTCATTTCTCACCTTAGGTCGCTGGGTGGGGCCCGGAAAGAAATGTGTAAACACCAGAAATCAAAGGAAATAAAATAATAATAATTATTTTTTTTTTATAAATTATTATATCTAATATTTAAATTATCTAAATTTATCGTTATATGCTTTTACTTTTCTTTCTTTTTATGCGCAAGGTCCTTTCAGAAGGTAGGCGATCATGGTTCTCCACCTCCCTCTATCCCTTGCAGCTCTCAACAAGTTCCTACCCTCTGCTTCCTCCCCCAGACCACTTTCTGTCATCCACTTGCTTAAGCCCGCTATGTATGTCAGGCGTTCTTTTCCCTTGTCTCGCTTTCCCTCTATTCGACCTGTGAGTATCAGATTCTCCAGGCCCTCCTTCCTCATTATGTGTCCCTTCATTTGCCTCATTCTGACGTTAACTATAAACCTTCTCCTTGTTTGCAACCTCATCGTTGCTCACACGCTCGGTGTATGATATCCTTAGCATCCTTCTGTAGAACCACATCTCTGTCGCCTCGAGTCTCTTCTTCATCTTTCAGGAAATCGTCCAACATTCACTGCCGTAACGAATGACAGATGTTACGTAACAGTTCAGTATTCCTTTCTTTGTTACCAAAGAAATCCTCCCGTCTCGCAGTACTCTGCCCATCCTTTGGAATATGTCCTAGTCCATCCCAATACGTCTACGGATCTCAGTGTCGTATTTACCGTCCTCTGTCAAAACGCTTCCCAGATAAACTTCTGAGTCTGCTTGATTCCATTGTTCCCGACCTTCAAATCGCATTTCGTGCTCTTCCTCTTACTGATGGCCATGCATTCTGTCTTCTTGTAGTTTATGATTAGTCCCTTCTTCACACTCTCCGTCGCTACTTTATACCATTTAATTTTGATTTTGAATTCAACCCCCGCATATATCGTGAGGAGAATAGGATGATGAGAGAAACGGCACAGATCTTTTACCCTTGCGAATGAAACTGCTTCTTGGTAATTTAATTGCTTCCAATGTTACATCTCCATTTTTTCGGATCTGAAAGCGAGCCATACCTACACTATCGATTCCTACGGCATCACTGCTGATAGCGACAAACCAATTAATACTTTCTGATTTATAAATTGCAACAACAAATCTGATTCCAGACTTGTGATCACAACTATCTCGGCGTATATTATTTTATATTAAATCTCCACCAAAATGCAATGCTCGCGAGTCACTCAAGTTAGATGGTTGCTAAGTGATTGATTAACTTGTTTTCTAAGGCTAAATATCCCTTTGCAGATTATTTAAATCCAGAAAATACTTTTGAATTGTAAAAATTTATTTATTTTTTAAAATAATAATCATTTAATGATACAAGTCTTACTAATTAACTCATAGCTGGAGGGGAAGAGGTGGATTCATATCTATTCATAACTTGATAAACAAACACGAAATTATAATGTGGTTATGAAGTAGGGGTTCAATTCTATATAAAAGATAAGTATATAAACTGATCACTCACTTTGTGGTCACGGTAGTTTCTATATATTTATATTCTATAGAATGTGAATGTAAATAAATCTAAAAGTCATGGCCGTGTCTTGGATACAAACCCCACCCCGCGTATATCGAGGGTAAAACAGGACAATGAAAGAACCGACCCAGATGTTTGTGACCTTGCTTTTTTTTTTCCTTTTTTTTTTGTTTCTTGTTTTGTTTTGTTTTTGTTTTTTTTTTTGTATTTACTTAGTTTATCAAACGTTTTCAAGGTACTCGGAGATTAGGCCGACGGACTTCTGGCCGAGTAACATTTCGCCGAACGGATATTTCGCCGACGGACATTTAACCGAAGGGACATTTAGCCGTAAATGTAGTAGCGTACTTACATGTAAGTCACGCTATCGTAATCTGCTATATATAGTCATATTTATTTACTGTATAAATTTATAATTTTTCCTTTTTTGGTGGTTTTTTTTTTTTTTTTGACAGGATATTTTTTAATTCTATTCTGTATATATTACTGTAAGATAAGTATTTTCAGAAAAAGCTCATTTTACTACAGCTAACATCTAAAGGATTTACAATATGAAAACTCTTTCAATTTCGCTTTAAATGGTCCTTATCTTAAGGGGATGAACTAACTTTTATCTTTTGTTAAATACGAATTTAAATAGGTACTATATTTTACCCAAATGCACTCACATATTTTTAGATATACTAATTTCAATAAACAAATATTGTAATAAGAAAATTTTTAACTTTAAATTTAGATTTAGTATTTATTCACTTGAAATTCAGTCGTAATTATTAGTCCTATTCTACCTTATAAACTGTTAATTAAAATACTTATTGCTTGTTACTAGTTTTACTTGTACTTTTTCGATGAAATGTCCATTCGGCCAAATGTCCGTCGGCCAAACATCAGTCGGCCAAATGTCCGTTGGCCAAATGTCCGTCGGCCAAATATATGTTGGGCAAATATCTGTCGTCCAGATGTCCGTCGGCCAAATGTCCGTCGGCCAAATATATGTCGGCCAAATGTCCGTCGGCCAAACGTCCGTCGGCCAAATGTCCGTCGGCCAAATATCTGTCGGCCAAACGTCCGTCGACAAACGTCCGTCGGCTATATGTCTGTCGGCCAAACGTCCGTCGACCAAATGTCCGTTGGCCAAATATCTGTCGACCAAATGTCCGTCGGTCAAATATCTGTCTACCAAATGTCCGTCGGCTAAACGTCCGTCTGCCAAATATCTGTCGTCCAAATGTCCGTTCGGCCAAATGTCTCTCGGCCAAATGTCCGGCCACGCGTTTTCAAAGATGTTTTTTTTTGTCGCCTGGGTTTACAACATTTATCAGCAGACTTGTCTTTCAAACATGTTTTTTCACAATTATGCCGGATCGATTTTCAAAGAGAGTGAGTATTATTATTATTATTATTATTATTTGTCATGAGAAAAAAATTCTTTTTAGTGCAACCTATCTATAAAATGTATATCATCATCGTCATCATCATCATCATCTTTTCACAATCTCCACCTACAGCAGATTCGGCACTGACGGAAATTTGTTCTAGCAAAAGAGCTCGTATTGATTTTCTTCTGGCCTCGTGTAACTCATCGATCCGGTTATTGAACATCTGATCGTCAGTGTCACATCAGTCCGAGACTGCTGATTAACTCTCCTGATGACATGACCAGAGTTCAGAAGTGACCCTCCGGCCCGGAAGCTAGTCTCACCAGCTTACACATTCCTGATGGTACACTACGTTATCTTACTACCCATTAATCATTCTTCACTTGTATTCCATTCAGGCTGAGCGTGTTTCACTTACCGTGTCTCGTGATTGTAGCTTTAAGGGGCAAAACCTTTTTTTTTATACGCTTCTTACTTTGGTCCCTTCTTCTTTGTTATATATTAAAAAAATGCCGCTGCAGACACTTGAGTTTGAACATAGATCGCCTGTGAGTAAACACAGGCGATCCCATTATTGAATTAAGTAGACCACGTGGCCATAGATGAAACACATATATGGGAGATAGCGTCTATCTAACTGATCATTATTTCTCTTCTGTCCTCTGTACTATTCGGATCGCTATTTCTAATCTATCCTCTATTACTATACGTACCGCTATTCTCTATTCTATTCACTATTCTATTCCACTATTCGGATCTCTGTTCGGTGATTACTATTCGAGCGAGTATTATCGAGCAAGTACTATTAGTGCGAGTGATATTCGTAGGCGTCTGGCGACAGTATTTATTGGAGTTTTGGGGTACCTTGGTATACTAGTGAGCCAGCCAAAATGAGCTGACTCATTTTATAGTTCACCAATAGAAGTTTTAACCAATCAGAGGGCTCAAAATATTCAATCGGGCGTGTATGAAGGCGGCCATGTTTTTTCCGGAATATCCACTGTCAGCCTTTGATATCGAAGACTGAAAAATTACGGAACAGCTGCTGGTGGTATTGGCGATGTAGTCAGATTCAGTGAGTGTTAATCTTTAACGTTGTTTCATTGAACAGATTACGTACTGCGCTGGATTGTATATTCATATACTCTGGTGAACATGGTCAACAGTATTGTTCAACGGCGTTACTATACGTGTATCTGCGATAACAAAGGCTCTGCTACAATCTGTATTACAAAAATGGCAACGACTCTTCGTTGACATTACAAAAGTGGCAACGAGACTTCGTTGACAGCACAAATTTGGCAACGAGTCTTCGTTGACATTACAAATGTGGCAACGAGTCTTCGTTGACATTACAAAAGTGGCAACGAGTCTTCGTTGACATTACAAAAGTGGCAACGAGTCTTCGTTGACATTACAAATGTGGCAACGAGTCTTCGTTGACATTACAAAAGTGGCAACGAGACTTCGTTGACAGCACAAAATTGGCAACGAGTCTTCGTTGACATTACAAATGTGGCAACGAGTCTTCGTTGACATTACAAAAGTGGCAACAAGACTTCGTTGACATTACAAAAGTGGCAACGAGACTTCGTTGACAGCACAAAATTGGCAACGAGTCTTCGTTGACATTACAAATGTGGCAACGAGTCTTCGTTGACATTACAAATGTGGCAACGGGTCTATGTTGACATTACAAAATTCTTTCACTGAGCTTTTGCGCTCGTTCTTTTGTCCGATTTCATTGTCCTTCGAGGTTTCGCCTCTCAAGTTGCTTGGTGCTTTATCAAGCATCTCCTTCAACTAATTTCTCACTGACTAATAGCCACTTTTCTACCTACAATTCCTTGTTTTTCACCATCCATTATACTTATCGGTAACTCTGATAGCACCCATTAAGACACAATGTTTTAACAGTGATTTGCCGTGTAACTGTTTTTATTTTATTTTTTTGTTTTCTAAGATAAACGATCTCTCTATATACAATTGATTTTATAGTTGTAAATGTACATGTTTTATATATAACTTGAAGAAGACAGACATAATCTCCAAAAAATGTTTTTTTCGTGTGCGTGTCGCCTCAAGACGTAAGTGATCATGGCTCACCACAATTTCCTTCCTTTGTAGCTCTTAATAAATTTCGTCTTTCTGTTATTTCTCCTAAACCCTGGTCCGCCATCCATTTACTCAAGCTCTATCTTCTATGTTCCGTGTCCCTTTAGGACGTAGACGATCATGTCTCTCCTTAATTTTCTTGTCTTTTGTAGCTCTTAATAAATTTTCTCTTTTTGTTATTTCCCCATAACCTACGAGTATGATATGTGTTGCTTTTCTCTGTTAATCTTGATTTCAACCTTTCCTGTGTGTATCAGATTTTCCAATCCATCTTTCCTCACTATGTGTCCTAAAAATTACAACTTTTTTTTTCTTGATGTTAAGTACCGGCGTTCCGTTCTTGGGTTTTAGGCATTGTGGATCATCATTAATAAATAGCATGTATTTTTTTGCAGTGCAAAGTGTCATGATGCATTTCTAACCTTAGGTCTCTGGGCGGAACCCGGAAAGAAATGTTTAAACGCCAGATATCAAAGGAAATAAAAATAATAATAATAACAATAATAATAATAATAATAACAACAATAATAAAATAATAATAATAACGATAATAATAACAATAATAACAATAATAATAACAATAATAACAACAACAATAATAAAATAATAATAATAATAACATAATAATAATCATAATAACAATAATAATAACAATAATAATAATAACAACAATAATAAAATAATAATAATAACAATAATAACGATAATAATAACGATAATAATAACAATAATAATAACAATAATAACAACAACAATAATAAAATAATAATAATAATAATAACATAATAATAATCATAATAACAATAATAATAACAATAATAATAATAACAACAATAATAAAATAATAATAATAACAATAATAACGATAATAATAACGATAATAATAACAATAATAATAACAATAATAACAACAACAATAATAAAATAATAATAATAATAACATAATAATAATCATAATAACAATAATAATACCAATAATAATAATAACAACAATAATAAAATAATAATAATAACAATAATAACGATAATAATAACGATAATAATAACAATAATAATAACAATAATAATAACATAATAATAATCATAATAACAATAATAATAATAGCAATAATAATAATAACAATAATAAAATAATATTAATAACCATAATAATAATAACATAATAATAATAACAATAATAATAACAATAATAACAATAATAATAATAACAACAATAATAAAATAATAATAATAATAACAATAATAATGATAATAATAACAATAATAATAACAATAATAATAATCATAATAACGAATATGTGGAAACGGAAAACTATGATTATCTGTATTGTGATCGTGGATTTGGGTATGATAGAGGTGGTGCCAAAAATCATGGGAGTAACTTTCTTGGACAACTCAACATTTCCGATTTACAAAAGATTACATTCTGTGGAATTGTACATCTGATTCGCAAAAGCCTCTCTATCTAAACGAAACGTCCCAAATTTGCAGAGATTTACTTTGGAACCGTGAGACCTTTGGTTTACTCATTGATCCTGGAGAGCGGACTTGCTAGCAGTTAAAATTACACCCTGGCAAGATGATACAGAAAGACCTAGAAATCTATATAGAAAAATGTGGGAACTGAAAACAAGAATAGTACCATTCACAGTGGGTGCACTTGGAATGATAAAAAGGAACACAGCAACACATTGAAAAAATTCCTGTCAGTCCCAGCTTAAGAGAAATACTCGCAGACCCGCAGACTTGGTTGGCAGTGTGACCAAAGGAGGAATCGAAATATAATGATGATACTACTACTACTACTACTACTACTACTACTACTACTACTACTATAAATAATAATAATAATAATCGTTACTATTATTATTATTTTATTTCCTTTCGTTTCTGGCGTATGCTCATTTTTCAGGTCAGAAATGGCCTCATGACATTTTCCACTGTGCAGTTTTGAAAAAAAAATCACATATTTTATATAGATAAAGCCCTTTGTAAGGTGTGTGCTACACTGGTGAGTACAATCTTTTGTATTTCTTTAAGACATGGGCTACGAGGAATTCCATCAATTAGTCTGTTGGAATCTCTTCCAATCAATCCGAGGGCTCCAACTACAACAGGTTATTGTTTATATTCTCATATGCCACATTGTATTTTGATAGCTTTTTGAAGATCTCCAAAGATAGATTACTGCCGAGACTGTCATGTCGATGAGGAAGCATATTTTGTCTTTATGGTTTCTAATCACGATGTCATGGCGATTAGCATATGACTCGATTGTTCTGTCTAGCTTTATTGTAAAGTCCCATAAAATTGTTACAGGTCCTATCTCCGTTACCCGATCTAGGTGTTGTTCATACCAATTTCTTGCAGTTTCCTTTCCGTAAGTGTTGCAGATTTTCCAGTGCAGATATTGGTCCACTCTGTCGGGCGGTGTTTTATATTCAGGGGGTTCCAATACCGCGCAACCTGACACAAGATGGTTAATTGTTTCTGGATATTTATCACAGAATCTGGATTTTGAGTTAACACAATGTTTCAGTATATGTGCTTGATAATTTCTAGTTGTGCAGCAAGGATAAAACCTTCACTTTCAGCTGTTAACCCTGAACTACGTAGCCACTGATGGGTACGGGGTTTGTCTACATCAGCTTGTTTGGTACGGGCAGAGTATTGAACGTGAAGCGGTTTATCTTGCCGTCGTTTCTCTATCTGGTCGGTTGCATTTGCTTTCTTTTTTAAGTATTTTGCAACTTCAGTCGGGTAATTTGTATTTCTTCACTGAATTGAAATGGCACATGAAGCCATCCATAATTCCAGTTGTAGGTGCAGCACATAGACTGTTATATTCCCGTTCTTAGGGAAGAAACACAACACCAGGTGGATACTAGAAGAATGGTTTCTTGTACACATCAACTACAATATGAAATACGGTACAGGTCAATGTAGTAGAGAGTGCCACTAATCGGAAGATCGGACGTGTTTGCGTCGTGTCGTTCTCTGTTCCTCTCGAGTCTCTTGGAGACAGTTTACTTGCTACCTACAGGGTAATCATTCATGTGGGTCACTGGTTATTCCATTACACAAGAGATCGATTGGAAAAGATTCCAATAGACTCATTGCAGCGATTCCCTTCTCTTTAAGAAATACAAAACATTTTACTCACAAGTACAGCCCACACTTTACAAAACGCTTTAACTACGAAAAGACTTGTGTGTTTTTTTTTTGTTTTTGTTTTTTGCTTGTTTTTTTTTTTCCTCAAAAAATTCTTAGTGGAAAATGTCATGATGCCATTTCTGACCTTCGGTCTCTGGTTGGGACCGCAAATAAATAAATATACACCAGAAATCAAATTATTATTATTATTATTATTATTATTATTATTACTCGTGAATAGTTTATTGCAAATTTCATGTGCTGATTCATAAGATATTATTAGTCACACATATATATTTTAAAACGATATTGGAATGTCTCAACTTAATGACTCTTAAGCTCATATTGTCTGAAAGAATTAAGATATAGGTAAATAAATACTTAAATAAATGAATGGATGAATGAATGAATGAATGAAGTCGGGAGCAGATATAAGGAAGGAGGGGAAAATTATCAAGAAATAGAGACAACAACTTTGAGTAATCTAAAGAGTTAGCCTCACGGAGGCCTGCTGGCACCAGACAGTTTCATAATGTCGTCTGACGAACATTCTACTTGTTTGAAAAGTGTAAATGTTGTATAGAGAAAACAAGAGAATTATAAAATATTATATTGGAAAGAAAAAAAAGAGGAAAAGTTATTTTGGCAATAGAATAGTTTTTAGTTTTGTGTCAGTTACAAATTCAATAATAAAACGATCGTTTTTGATTTTATGGGGATTTTGATTTTATCGTCGATGTTGTTTTTAATAATAAGCTTCGTTTTGGAATCTCTGGTTGGAAGTGAGACACCTTTTCCTCACCGTATGTTCATGAAATGGTTCTTCGAGTGTAGACATATATCTTTCTAAAATTCTATTCCTCTTTTATTTCAGTAGTGTAATTTAAAAAACAAAAGGTCGTCTTACAAGAAAAACAGTTTTTAACACGGTATTGTCAACGTACCCCGAGTACCCCGGACACATTTATAGAACGCTTACGTCCATATACGTTGTAACAGCGGTTCCCGTATGATCACAACGTCGAGCCAGGACGGATGATCATGTGATGTCATCTTTGATGTGCGGCTGGTGTAATAGATAACGTCTCGGAATTAGAAATCGAAGAACCGTGTTCTAATTCCAGTAGGGTTCGTTATATTCATTTGGGAAAGGTAATCACCTATTACTATTATATATATATATATATATATATATATATATATATATATATATATATATATATATATATATATATATATATATATATACAAACATACATATATATATATATATAATTATTTAAAAAAAAATATGATTCCATCGCTACATTCTGATGTTTCAAAAACACAAGTTAAAAACTTCAATGCAATTATAGAAATTAAATTAAATTAAAGTATCTGTTTCCGTTTCATCCTCAAGACAGAACTAGGTACTTTAATTTAATTTAATTTCTATAATTGAATTGAAGTTTTAGCTTCTGTTTTTGAAACACGAGAACTCTTATGTATCTATGGAATCCAATGTTTTAAAAAAAATATTTATAATATAGGCTCTACTTGTGTATCGAGCACTGTTTTGTTAAAAATAAAAACAAAAATACTAAAGAACTTTGGATGATCAACCTAAAGGTTCTTTTCTATTTTCTATATATTCACACGCACGCATATACTCGACTCTCCCGTCGAATTCGACGTATGAGGGTCAAGCAGATCAGTTACTAGGAAACTGACAGCCCGACGCCAGCACATGAGATTTTATTATAGTGGTGAAGGTTTTGTGCAGAACCATCCAACTCTTTTTGAAGAGCCGAATACAGAGACCTGGTGCACTAAGTACCACAAGGTCCCCAAACGACCCTCCGCAGGTTTTTAATTCAGAGTTGTCCTTCTCCTAAACCAGTTGCCATCCAAGGCTATAGAACCCAGTCTGCCCTACTATTCACCCATAGCTGGAGGGAGAAGAGGATTCATACCTTTTCCAAGAGTATTGGCCGGTAAGTGAATGTAATTGATTCGACTTGTATTCGAATTCGACTAGACGATTCCTCAATCAAAGCAGCTATCCATTACTCCCTTTTCCCCGCAGTAAGTTGCCATTTCTTTCTGCGGTAGACCAGTTGCCACCCAAGGCTACAAATTCCAGTCACTCCAACGTACCTCCATAATACTGTTTATTAACATTTTATTATTGATTACTTTGTTATTTGTTATTGAGTATTATTATTAAATTTACTTGTGTTCATTTAATATTATTATTATATTATATTAATATTATTATTCCTATAATAATATTACTATATTATTACTATATTATTACATTTATATATTATTACTATATTAATATTACTATATTATTACATTTATATATTATTACTATATTAATATTACTATATTATTACATTTATATATTATTACTATACTAATATTACTATATTATTACATGTATATATTATTACATGTATATATTAATATTACTCTATTATTACTATATTATTACATTTATATATTATTACTATATTAATATTACTATATTATTATTATAGATTTTACATGTATATATTATTACCTGTATATATTAATATTACTATATCATTACTATATTATTAAATTTATGTATTATTACTATATTATTACATGTATATATTATTACATGTATATATTAATATTACACTATTATTACTATATTATTACATTTATATATTATTATTAAATTTAATTGCATTCAGCCGTCCATCCATTGTTTATTTGTTTATTATTTAGATTTCCTGTTTATATTATTTTTCGAGGGTGTTGTTATCATATTTCTTTTAGTCTAAAGTGTTGATTTTTTTTTTGTAAAAATATTGCATTATCTGCGTTGTATATCGTGCATATATTTATAGTTTCCCTGATGGTATTTTATAAACCATTCTTGTTTAGGTTTCAGTTTTTAAGTAAGGTGTTAAAAAATAGTTTTTGTTTTATTTTTTTGTGTGTCTTTTGCGCATTTTGAGATTAGGTTTATTTGAAAATTAATGTACTGGTGTCAGAAAAAAATGATTTCAATTCCAAACAACAACCACTAATTCCCCTTCAAAGTAACTTCTTTTGAGTTTAATTCACTTGTCCATCCTTCTCTGCCACGTTTCTATGTCCTGCTGGAAAGATTCTTCTTGGATTCACCTCAGTTCCATCGTTACGGCCATGGTGATTGCGTCCATGCCTTCAAAACTGGTCCCCTTGACCAGGCGAAAATTGGTGTGTAGTTAGAGATGTGTTTTCTAATAATTTTATCGACTAGAAATCGCAAACCAGAGATTTTGTCTGTGACGCGGAAAAGATTGCATTTGAATGATATGCTGCTTTTCTTGTCGTTAATTCCATGACGCCACTGATACCATCAATATTTTCCATCACCAGCTTAAACTCCGACGGATCGTCTCCCTCTGCTGTTGCCTTACCTCTGTTGGTATCCCGATGCAGCTGTCGAACAAGTTGGTTAATACCCAGCGTCATTTTTTAAATCATTTCTATCAACCTGTCCACCTTTGATTTTTCGGGCATCGTTGAAATGTTAATAGTGGGTGTATTGGGAACATCATATATATTACCCGCCGTTTCGACTAACACCTTGAGCTCTAATGTTTCCGTCAGTGGTGTGAGAATTTTGACCATGTCTATGGGTAGCTTATCTAGCCACAATCATCGTTGAACTTTTTTATCCATAGAGTCGATACCTAAAAGGGCCTTCATATATCTTGTTAGCTACGATTGTAATTTGTTACCGATCTCTATATTCCTAAAAAATTCCGTATTTGGATCTGATCTGATTTTCCGATTCTTCATAGGCATTTTTTAGAATGTCATACGGATTTGTCGGGATCTGCCTGATCATGTTGAACTATATCTCCTGATTGGGCCTCTACAACATAAACGAAAATCGAACTACATTTGGTGCGTTGTGATCTTTCGGATCTGCAATGAAGATTGTTCTTGGCTGAACCAGGTTAAAAGTAGGTAAATGAATGATATTTAGTCCTGTTTCGTGTTGTTCCGTAGCTTTGTATGAAACTGACAATGAGATGTGCTCCTTTGTGTGATCGCCAGTTAATCCGAGGTGAATGTTGGTTGGTGTAAAGAAACAAATTAGACACTGGTTTAAAAAAATGACCAAAGATTTATTTTCATTTACAAGAATGTCTTATAGTATAGCGTTCGAATGTTCGAGTATGTATGTGGAGATTCTCTCATTGCTCTCTGCTCTCTCTCTCTCTTCTCCCTTCTCTATTTGATCTCTCTCCCCTGTCTAGCTTCTATCATAGAGTATATAAGCGAAACTCACGGACGTTTTTGTAGACATCTGTAGTAAGCGAGAATCGCATCGACAATGGCCAGCACTCTGGTATAATTGTTTTGAGTAGAGTGAGTCGCGTGTCTGACTTAACTAGACAAAAATTGGTACGTATTTAGAGATATATGTTTTCTAATAATTATATAAATTTGTCTTTAATTCATTGTTTCAAACTATGTATAAATTGTGCCTATTGCTACTAAATCATAGGTTTCCATGAATATTTCATGCGCGATAAAAAATTTAAAATTATACTTTTAAATTTAACAATTTAAATTTAATCGGCTATATTTTTTATAAAACACGTAAATGTAATATAATTACTTACATTATTTAAAATTATTTATTCACATCAAATATGAGTATGCATATTATCAGGTAATTTTATTTATTTTTTTTTAAAAATATTATTTAAAGAAAATTTTTAACAATGATGGCATAATATAGATATTTCATTTCTCTGATTCAGTAAACTTTTATTTTTTATAAACTTAGTAATATATAGTTTCTCATGTATGCATAAAGGACATGGGTCATTTAATGACCTACATATTCTAGCTTTTCTTATTAACTTCCATTTTACTGTAGGTGTTTTATTGGATTCTTTTAGGTTTCAGAAGTACTTCGAGAGAGATGTTTGATTTTTATATTTATTTATCCTAAACGAACTTTGATGTTGGTTGAACAATTTTTAAAGTTTTTAAAATTGTAATTAAATAAACGGATTCTAACCTAAACATCTTTTAAAATTGTAATTAACTAAAACGCACTCTAACCTTAACACCTTTATCAAAGCAATTCAAACACTTAAAAGAATCCAATAGAACACCTAAAGTCAAATGAAATTAATAAGTTAGAATATAGTGAACATTAAATGACCCATGTCTTTTGTACATACATAGGAAAATTTATATCACTAAATTTAGAAAAAATAAAAGTTTACTGAATTAGTGAAATAATTTAGCCACCTTTGCCGTCATTGTTATAAAGTTTACATAAAAAAAAAATAATAATTTAATCTGGCACTATACATATTTATTTATACTCGATAAGAAAAAATAATTTTACATACTGTAAGTAATTCTAATACATTTACTTGGTTTTAAAAAAGAAATATAGTATATTAAATATTAAAAATATTTTTTTTAGAAATGTGGTTAAAACATATTCTAGCCTAAACAGCCCCTCAAAATCTTTAAATATACAAATAGAAAAAGCACAGTAAGAATTTTTGCCGTTAGGAAAAAAAAAAACCCAGACGACCTGAATTTAGCGGATGTCAGAATTTGTTGAAAGATACATCCCTACCTGGATCCCTAAACATAACCCTGCTTTAGAATGTAACTATTAATTGATACAACGAAAATTAAAATTTGAAACACCTACCACCCCTTGTCTAGATGAATGGATTTATCGGTATCCTTGGAAACCCTCAATTATGAATCTTTGCCGTGCCTTTAACAACCGTAAATTTAAAAAAATATGTTAATCCAAAATTCGCTTGACGAGGAAATGGAACTAATGTCTTTGGTTTAATAACAAAATTAAATTCAGGGGCTTTAGCTTCCATTTCTGAAACATGGTATCACTGTGTAGCGAAAAACCCATATTTTAAATCAATTAATTTATAATATTAATGCTCTGTACATTTAAATTGAGCACTATTGTGTAAAAATAAAAATATCTATAAGAACACCGGATTTTATATCTTACTGTTCTTTCTTTTTATTTATATACACACACACACACACACACACATATATATATATATATATATATATATATATATATATATATATATATATATATATATATGAAACATTTCTCAGAGTTAACCTGTAGAAAAAGACAACATTTATAAATGTAAAAGACAATAGGAAAACTGTAATAGTTGCCGACGCGTTTCGTCCAATAACCTACAATGGGTTGATAAGCCGTAGAAAACGTATCAATCAATCAATGAAATACTGATTAGCTACACAGGCATGTCTTTTAGATTTATTTACATTCTCTAGAATATAAATGTATAGAAATTACTCTGGCCACAAAGTGAGTGATCAGTTTATCTATTGATTGTGATATAGAATTGATACCCACTTAATATCCATATTATAATTTCTTGTTGATAAGCCGTAGAAAACGAATCAATCAATCAATGAATTACTGATTAGCTACACAGGCATGTCTTTGAGATTTATTTACATTCTCTGGAATAGAAATGTATAGAAACTATTCTGGACACAAAGTGAGGGATCAGTTTATGTATTGATTGTAATTATAGAATCTACATATATATCTACATTCTAATCTTTTTATTTGATGAATCCAACACTTCACCCCCAGATATGGGTTAATTATTAAGACTTGTATCATTAAATCATTATTATTTCCTAATGTCGTGGCAATAAACCACGGACAACATCAGTTAGAAACGGAAAACAAAATAAAAAAATGACCTGTTTAAACGAGAATTAAAAAATGGCAGAGATTTATAATTCTCTGGAATATAAATATATAAAATCTGACATGACCACAAGTTGGGGATCAGTTTATATATTGATTGTAATTTAGAATTAATCCCCCACTTTATATCTACATTCAAATATATTTGTTTGTTTATTAAATTCTGATTAGTTATGAATTCACCTCTTAACCTTCAGATATGGGTTAAATAGTAAGACTTGTATCACTAAATATTTATTATTCCCAAACAATTACAAATTCTAACAATTTAAAAATATTTTCTGGCTTTAAATAACCTGCATAGGGTTGATAAGCTGTAAAAAATGAATCAAGCAATTATTGACTCTATTTTTTTTTATTCACTTTTCACTTCCATTCATTTATTAATTCGGCAAATGTTGTCTTCGGAATATTTTTTTTCTTCTGTTTTTTACACTTTCATTAAAATGTCATTTCCTTTATCACTTTTTACTTCGCCAACATTATTTCTCTCTCTCTCTCTCTCTCTCTCTGTCTCTCTCTCACTCTCTCACTTTCTATTTATCTATCTCTCTCTCTCTGTCTCTCTATTTATCTCTCTCTTTTTCTCTATTTTTGTATTTCTCCCTCTCTCTTTTTCTCTATTTTTGTATTTCTCTCACTCTTTCTCTCTCTATTCTTCCCTCTCTTTCTCTCTCTATTCTTCCCTCTCTTTATCTCTCGATTTATCTCTCTCTTTCTCTCTCTCTCTATTTATCTCTCTCTTTCTCTCTCTCTATTTATCTCTCTTTCTCTCTCTCTCTAACTCTCTTTCTTTCTCTCTCTAATTTCTCTCTCTATTTCTGTCTATATATCTTTCTCTCTATCTCTGTTTCTTTCTCTCTCTATTTTTCTCTCTCTTTCTCTCTCTCTCTCTTTATTATATCTCTCTTTCTCTCTCTCTTTCTCCCTCTCTTTCTCTCTCTATTTCTCTCTCTTTCTCTTTCTCTTTCCCTCTCTTTCTCTCTCTATTTATCTCTCTTTCTCTCTCTCTCTTTCTTTCTCTCTCTCTCTTTCTCTGTATTTTCTCTCTCTATTTCTCTCTATATATATTTCTCTCTCTCTTTCTCTCTCATTATTTATCTCTCTCTTTCTCTCTCTCTCTTTCTCTCTCTATTTATCTTTCTCTTTCTTTCTTTATTTCTTTCTTTCTCTTTGATTTCTTTCTATTTTGTTTTCCTTCTCTCTTCTCATAATTCTTTTTACCTTTCTTTCTTTCTTTCTTTCTTTCTTTCACCATGCGCTTTCTCCCACAAACAAAACGCAGGTGCGTTGTCAAAAATAAGCTTCTTTATATATAGACCATTATTTTCCTAAATCGTGTTCAGTATCCAAAATATTTTCCTGTCATTATATCTAGAGAATTACACACTATCACGATAGGAGTTTGCATTGCATGGTGACTTTCAGTTCTAAGCCCCCAGCGATATACAGACAGTTACCATGCAGCTTTGGTGCCAATGTTTACGCCATCTATATCTATAAACGTTCCGGGTCAGTCTCCGATAATGAGATATCATCTCAGAGTTAATTTTAAACACCATATATATATATATATATATATATATATATATATATATATATATATATATATATATATATATATATATATATATATATATATATATATATATATATATATGAAATAGATAAAATTATTATTTAATATATTTTCTGTTTATACGTCAATTTGATAAATACAATTTATTTAAGTAAATTCTCTGTTCTTTAAATAAATGGTACTTAGTACATTTTCCGGCCTGAATGTTCGAGAATTTAAGTAGAAAATATGCTTCCTTCGACAAGGATTGAACCTGTGTCATGTACGGAACCGTCAATTGATCTGATGTGTTATACCACTCAGCGCCTGGTGAGCAAAGTCCATATTACTGCTTATAAACAACAAATCTTCCATGATCTTTCCCGAACGATCATATCGGTTCGCGAAACATACCTTAACGTAGACATTGACAACATATTATGAAATGGATTAAGTTCTACAAATATTTAATATATTTACTGTGTATACGTTATTTTAAAAGACACAATTTATTCAAGTAAATGCTTTGTTTATATATATATATATATATATATATATATATATATATATGTGTGTGTGTGTGTGTGTGTGTGTGCAAGTGTAAGGTAGGTTAATAATAATTTCCAAACATTATATTCTCAAAGTGTAAAACAGAGCTTAATAATAATAATAATTTTTTGATATAGTTGTGTACGTTGGCTTGGGAGAGTAGTAATTATGTTAGGGAAGGTGAGATTGGGAAAAGCCTGAGCGTAGATTAATATTTAGATAATATTCAATGGCGGCACTCTCGAAATCAAAAGAAAATGGTCGAATCCTTCAACACCTCAATAAAAACAACATTTCTACACGTGACAGTACTTGACGTAATTTTCAGTTGACAATATGAATATAATAGCGTTTTTCAATTTTTCCAGTTGCTAAGGACATTTTGTTTTGTTGCTAAAAGTTACTTTGTTTTCAATAAATTCATTTCGTTTTTAGACTTGAAAAGGTCCACATTGGACGAAACGTATCGGGTAATAATACAGTTTGCAGTATCTGTCTATATATCTGAGATGAGGTATTATGTTCGCTATTTACATTTTTCGGACTATTGTCCTCATCTCTGTCGCCATATGTATTACGACGTTTCGGCCATTATAAGCCTCAGCATTCTTCAGGTGGTTGGAATGTCGTACTGAACCTTTTATTTCACTCACTAGGGTATACTGTTCTAGTTCCAGGTGTCATGTTTTAATGGATGTCAGTTATCAGTTATCTCCTGTTAATTTCCTTCTCCAAGTTCACTGGATCGAACCAACGCCTTTATCCACTGTGCCATGTGTCCTCGCTATCATAGGTCTTTATGTATAGGTATGTGTCGTAGGTCTCTATGTATAAGTCACTATCATAGGTCTCTATGTGTATGTGTGTCATAGGTCTGTATGTATATGTCGCTATCATAGTTCTGTCTGTACAGGTCTGTGTCATAGGTCTGTATGTATAGGCCACTATCATAGGTTTGTATATATACGTCTCTGTCATAGGTCTTTATATATATGTCACTATCATAGGTCTGTATGTATAGGTCTGTGTCATAGGTCTGTATGTACAGGTCGCTATCATAGTTCTGTCTGTACAGGTCTGTGTCATAGGTCTGTATGTATAGGCCACTATCATAGGTTTGTATATATACGTCTCTGTCATAGGTCTTTATATATATGTCACTCTCATAGGTCTGTATGTATAGGTCTGTGTCATAGGTCTGTATGTACAGGTCGCTATCATAGTTCTGTCTGTACAGGTATGTGTCATAGGTCTGTATGTATAGGCCACTATCATAGGTTTGTATATATACGTCTCTGTCATAGGTCTTTATATATATGTCACTCTCATAGGTCTGTATGTATAGGCCTGTGTCACAGGTCTGTTTGTACAGGTCGCTATCATAGTTCTGTCTGTACAGGTCTGTGTCATAGGTCTGTATGTATAGGCCACTATCATAGGTTTGTATATATACGTCTCTGTCATAGGTCTTTATATATATGTCACTCTCATAGGTCTGTATGTATAGGCCTGTGTCATAGGTCTGTATGTACAGGTCGCTATCATAGTTCTGTCTGTACAGGTCTGTGTCATAGGTCTGTATGTATAGGCCACTATCATAGGTTTGTATATATACGTCTCTGTCATAGGTCTTTATATATATGTCACTCTCATAGGTCTGTATGTATAGGCCTGTGTCATAGGTCTGTATGTACAGGTCGCTATCATAGTTCTGTCTGTACAGGTGTGTGTCATAGGTCTGTATTTATAGGCCACTATCATAGGTTTGTATATATACGTCTCTGTCATAGGTTTTTATATATATGTCACTATTATAGGTCTGTATGTATAGGCCTGTGTCATAGGTCTGTATGCACAGGTCGCTATCATAGTTCTGTCTGTACAGGTCTGTGTCATAGGTCTGTATGTATCGGTCTCTGTCATAGGCCTGTATGTATAGTGAACTTGAACACGATTTAACTAAACGGGACTCAGCTACGCTACTTAATGTTCAAGCCGAAGGCCGCAGAAGAAACGTCTTGTTTTTTTCAAACTAGGAATTCTGATGCTACTATGGGTAAAGGCGTTCGGGTGGGGGCGGTTGATGAAATCGCAAACGAATTCAGAGGACAATGAATTTAAGTGAAAACGTAAATTGCCAATCAATTAATCAATAAGCATATTGTCGATAATTCGATTTTCTTTGATTCGTTAAATATTTGATTCTCACGGAACGAGGAACTGAAAAAATATTTCCGTTTCTAATTAGTCCTACTGAAATTTAATGTCGAGGTTTTCATGTGACTAAAACAAAAGTTTGATTTAATTTTTATCAAATTTCTGTTGTATTGCTAACCGCCGAAACTAATCGAACATGATAAACAGTTTTAAATCAATTTGCCATGTTTCCACAAAAGTGTGAGTTCAATACCCGGTTAAGGCAGTGGAGAACTTGGGGAGGGGAATTAACAGGAGAATACTGACATCCATTAAAAAACATGGCCCGTGGAACTAGAACGGTCTACACCAGTAAGCGAAATAAAGGGTTCAGTTCGACATTCCAACAACATGAAGAAGGCCGGAGCGAACAACCGCCGAAACTTAGTCATAAGTATGGCGACAAAGATGAGGACAATAATCCGAATGATGCAAATAGTGTCCGAACTAATGTTTTTACAAACATTTGTCGTCACTAGTATTACAGATGCTGAAATGCCGTAACGTTGTAATAAATATGGCGACAAAGATGAGGACAATAGTCCGAATAATGTAAATAGTGTACATAATACCTCATCTCACAAATATAGACAGATACTGAAAGGCCGAAACGTTGTAATAAATATGGCGACAAAGATGAGGACAATAGTACGAATAATGTAAATAGTGTACATAATACCTCATCTCAGAAATATAGACAGATACTGAAAGGCCGAAACGTTGTAATAAATATGGCGACAAAGATGAGGACAATAGTACGAATAATGTAAATAGTGTACATAATGCCTCATCTCACAAATATAGACAGATACTGAAGGGTCGAAACGTTCTAATAAATATGGCGACAAAGATGAGGACAATAGTCCGAATAATGTAAATAATGTACATAATACCTCATCTCAGAAATATAGACAGATACTGAAAGACCAAAACGTTGTAATAAATATGGCGACAAAGATGAGGACAATAGTCCGAATAATGTAAATAGTGTACATAATGCCTCATCTGAGAAATATAGACAGTTTTAAAATTATTATTATTTTTTTTTTGTACTCGTTGACTTTTCAAATTAGCACCGTCTAGCAATGCGCACTGTAGAACGATTAGCAGAAATAATTTTCAATGTGCAAAGTCCGTGCTTTGGTCGCATATTGAGGCTTACCTGTCAAGTGGAATTCGCATATACGATCCACCGTTCCCTCTGGCGCTACAATAAGTACTTGACTCTTTCTTCTATCTTCTATCCTCACAAGAGCCAGATCAAGCCGACAATTGAGTATGGCTGGCATATATGGCTGCCATAAATGGGTAGTAACAGCCTAGTTTTCACTTTCCAAGATGCAAAATCGTCTCTGCGTATTTTGTGCGTGGATGATGTTCGAACCCCCCCCCCCCAGACGATATGTCGCAAGCCTCACTCTGTTCTATCGTTATTTCCATGGAATTCGTTCAGACGAACTACGTTCCTTAGTTCCACCAGTTCTATCCTTCGCGCACATTGAGTTGAAACACCGTGATTCCCTTCGTATTCCATTGCTGAGATAGAAGTACCCCTCGAGTAGATTCTTCCCAGAAATCATTGTTTGGGGAATCGACCCCCAAGAGGATGATCCCCCGATCACTAGAATCTTAACCTCTTCCTGTCAATGCTTATCCGTTATCTTCCCGCAGTATGTGCATAAACCGTTCCTCTTAACCTGTATCACTCTACCTAGATTGGCTCTTGGGCCTTGCACAGGGTGAACATCTGTGGCGAACCCGTGTCAATAGAGACGCAAAAGTGGCGTCGGATCGCATGCGGATAAGTTTGTCAACACCAGTTACATCCTGTTTTTTTTCTCCGTTAGCTGCTGCACTGATTAGCACGTCAAACTAGATACGGGCCTCTTTGAACCGGGTCTTTGTAAGATGCGCCATGCCAATAAAAGCTGGGGGAATTCAGCAGTCGGTAGTTGCCAAGACATGGTGGTTTCCGAGGCAGTGTTATTTTTGTTAAACTCCCGTCACTTTCCCCTCTGTCCCTATTATGGCCCCAGATGTTAGGCGAGTGATCACCCCCCACCAATCTCAACAGACGCTTTTTGCCATTATAACAACATCATTAAAAAAAAAAGACACTATTTTAGCTGATGTCAGTAATGCTCTCACCATGTCTTCGTACTATCCCAGGGGTTCGGGTCTTACAGATACTTTTCTTGTACGGTTGCCACGAATGCAGACACATTAATCACTTTCGTATTTTACAATTGTTTCGCTTTTCTGACAATGTTATATCTTCGTTTTATTTAAGGACTGCAATAACAATACAAGTTTAATAATTTGACAAGTTATTATCTTTGTGCGTTTGACTACTAAATCCGGTTCGTCAGAAACCATCTTACACATTTTAATATCTATCATTCGTACGTGCATTGAATATCTATCTATCTATCTATCTATCTATCTATCTATCTATCGATCTATCTATCTATCTATCGGTTGTGACCTTCTTAGGGCCAGAAATAAAAACACAAAGAGAGGAATTGAGTTAAACAAATATATTAACAGAATCAGTAATACACACACATACAAACAAGAGTGTTACAGCAAGAATGTTCGGTCAGACTGTCAGAGCTGACTGCTTGAAACTTTCCTCTCCAAAAGGCAGTACCTGCTCCTATTTATACCTGGGAGAGTGCATGCGTGCGTGGGTAAATTACCATAAAAGAATACTGCAGCCATATCTGGTCTGGTGATCCTGCTATTCATCTCGAAGTTCTTCTGGCAACTTGATTTCAATTAATTTCTCACCAACGTGGAATGCCTTCCCTCTGTCTTTTCTACAAATACTTTCATGGAAACCGTTCTGACGAGCTTTCTTTTCCTGTTACCCGAATACAAGGATTTAAGTATGCTACTAAATTGGCATCTTTTACTGTTGAAATAGCTAAATGCAACTGCCACTTCGATTCCAACATTTTCTTTTTTTTTCCACTTCCCGTCTGTGGAACTCCCTTCCGTTTTCTTGCTTCCCTGATAACTACAATCTTCAAACATTCAAATGCAACGTCCATCGCCATCTTCTGTCTTCTTGAATACCCGTTAATCTTTTGATCTTGGATAAATCCGCTCTATTGTCATTCTTCTCTTTCATTTTCACTCCCTATAACCCCCTGGGCACTGGTGGCATAGCTGCCTTGCTTGGGGTGAAGTGATAAAAATGGCAGGCTGTTACGGAATATGAGCAGGTCAGAAATAAAAAGGACTATGTAGGTAAAAATATCAGTTTATATGTGGGTGAGGTATTGTGTACATTATTTATATTATTCGGACTATTGTCCTCAGCGTTGTGGCCATATTTATTACAATGTGTCGGCCGATGTACGTTCCGGACTTCTTCAGGTGGTTGGAATGTCGAACTGAGCCCTTCATTTAGCTCACTGGGGTAGACTGTTCTAGTTCCACGTGCCATGTCTAATGGATGTCAGTTATCAATTATCTCCTGTTAATTTTTCCTCTGAAAGTTCTCCACTGACTTAACGCTCTATTGAACTCACACTCTTTGGGTCCTGTCACTGGATCTAACCAACGCCTTTGTCCACTGTACCATGTGTCCTTGTGAGCGAAATAAAGGGTTCAGTTCCACATTCCAACCACCTGAAGAAGGCCGACACGTTGTAATAAATATGGCGACAAAGATTAGGACAATAGTCCGAATAATATAAATAATATAAAACTATCAAGTTCAGGGAATCATCATCATCATCACCTTTACTTTTGTAATTGCAGGGCGGATCCGAATGCAGAAGCCACACTAATCCTTTTTACAGACGGTCTATCAACTGCAGCCATAAGCAATCCTAGTACAGTCACTCCTTTCCATTGTTTGACATTGTCCAACAAGTTTCTACGATTGGCGTCCTCTCCTACGTCAAATTTCAACGGCGCCTTGCATGAGTCTTGCAAAGGTTGTCGTGACTTGTAATGATAGATAGATAGATACTGAACAGACACAGATAGATAGATAGATAGATAGATAGATAGATAGATATCATTATCATCAACAACAACAACCCTTTTATTTTTGTAATCGCAGGGAGGGTATCCGAATGCAGAAGCCACACTAACTCTTTTCCACAACGGTCTACTAACGTTAGCACTTCAGGTACAGTCATACCTGTCCATCGTTTGATATTGCCAAACCTTCCTCTGACCTTACTCTTCTACGTCTACCTTCAACGTTGCCTTGGTCATTCTCAGGCTGTCGTGCTTTGTAACGTGTCAAAACCACGCCATTTGTCTCCTTTTGGCAGTGGCGAGATGTTCCTGGTGGCCCACAAAACTTTCAGAACTTTTCCGCACAAACTCATTGGTTTTATGTCCCCAATAGAAGATGCCAAGGATTTTTCTCCTGCATTTGTTCTCAGACACTTGGATACTTATCTATGTATTTGCCAACCGTGTCCATGTTTCACCTCTATATAGGAGAATGGAGATTACCAGCGATTTGTCCAGTCTGTACTTTTAAAGCTGATTTTGCTCCTCCAAAAGTCTGAAACATAAGCTAGAGGCTCCTGGAAAAATAACTTTCCTAGTGTGATACTGTCATTTCTTTTGTAATATAGTGAAAATAAACGGTATTTAGACTCCGTAGAATAAGTATAGTGTCTGATATTTTTGAAGGCTTGAACTTGTGGAATTAAGGAATAGAGTTTATTTAAAGTTTAAAACAATTTACAATTCGAATAAATGTTTTTTGGAATAATTGCTTTTGAACAATTATGCTTGAACAAAATTCGCCATACCGTCCTCTAGCATTTATATAATCGTGCAGCCAAAATATCGGTTGAGGTTTTAAGCCTATATAAGCTACATGTTTTAAAAGCAAAACTACATTTATTCAAACATTGATATAATTATCGTCTGCTTCGAGTATCTTCTGCCATCTTGTAGCCAGATACATTATTCCTTATTTAAAGCATTTCCTCTTTTGACTGGCGAAGAACCCTTCCAGATGAATTTTTACATCATTTGCACAATTGATGCTTTGTATCTTCAATGAATTCGGGAGAGACAATTACAGGTAGGACACAGATCACGTGTTTCAGAAGATCAAGAAAATAACGGTTTTTAAATATATATTGGGGGATCCGATATCTGGAGTTGATTGGCATCTGTCTGTTTGATGTTTTAGTTCTTGTTGTTGATACCAATAACTTTCTGCCCGAATTAAACATCCCTGACAATGGCTAACCGTCAAAATTACTTGGCCTCTTTTATCTTAAACATGAAGAGCCGAATCTTTGTGGTTTTCGACTAATTCAACAAAAACTGTATACTTTGTCATTTCATGCGTTATAGTCAAAGCTTCCTTGTCGGCGATGAAGAAAAAAAGAGACAATATTATTTGATTATATTACTTTCTTCCAGTGTACTCAAATACATGATGCAGACTGTAAATAAGACGTGTTACAACTCCCAGATTTGACACGTGAAAGTAATTTTTGCTTGCCTGTCTAGTAGTGACATTCAAGAAATCTGAAATCATCGAATTCAGGTTGTTGTTCGACTAAATAATCAAAAATTGCAGGCCTTGTCGTTTCTTCCTTGTCGTTGTAGAAAGCAAAAAAAAAAATATTTTTTTTTAATTAAATTTCGTTACACGACTTACATCGTGTTCTCAAATAGCTGACGCACACTTTAACTAGTTGGCGTGACAATTCCCGGATTTGCCACGAGAAAGCAATGTTTATTTACCTGTCCATTAGTGGCTGCTGTCATATTCGAAATATTCCATTTGTCGAGACATGCACTCCAATAGAAGATGGTACAATTGCTGGAAGTAGAAAAAAAAGAAAAAAAAAAGAAAAAACTCTTAGAACTCGTTTTCCGGAACATCTTTTAGTAATTTAGTAATGTGTTGCTGGATGTCAATAAATATTTTGGAAATAGTCAAATATCACAGGACACTATTTCTGCTGAAAAAGTTTGATGGGCGATTCTTATAATGGATGCCTTAGTCAGGAGCCCATTAACTGCTAACACATCAGTTTTATTATTAAAAATGCGAACATCATTGTCTTTATTCATCTACAGTCATTAAGCTGTCAGTCCCACACTGGATTTATGCACAAGAATGTTCGAGTCACATTTGTCTCTATTCTGTATATATTGGCGACAGACTTCGTGCGCCATTTTCACTATATTCACGCTTCTCATCGGACCGCCTACTCTACTTAAAGTGTACTCGATTTCTTCATATCATCTTCAAAATAAGTCATTTTAATAAGGCTAAAAATGGCTCGAACAACTTCTTTATAAGAAACTTGTTGTGAATAAACTGTCACAGACTCCTTTCACTTATATTTCCATCAACATTATAACATGAATACATAAAACTTCTTCTACTGCTCGTTAAGAAATAACTCATTTGGTCTTTGTGGCAAATATCCGGACGTGCACGAATACAAGAGATTTACTTGTTCTTTCCCAAGCACCTGATATAAGTTTTACGTCTGCTTCAAGAAAATCCTAAAAACAACTTTTCATAACTTTTAGGTGCTTCACCGCCATCGTCAAGCCTGATGATTGCGTATTAGCATGAAACAGACTGTCGCCGCTGGTTGTTGACTTCAATGTCCACTTTTATATTTACATATGTTCTATCCTTGATACAAAGCATATTAACCCATAAGTACCTTACCTTAATAGTATATTTTATCACATACACACATACACAAATATATATATATATATATATATATATATATATATATATATATATATATATATATATATATGCAGATTTCATTCAATACGACATACAAGTTGCTTTTATTTAGTTTTTATACAATTTCTCATGCAATCTACTCATTTTTTTCTTTTCAGATGATAAATTATTAAATTGCATAAGAAATTGTATTGTCTGTCATATGCAATGAAATGTGCATGAAGGAAGGATTGCTGCCTAAATACATATATATATATATATATATATATATATATATATATATATATATATATTGTCATCGACAGACAGACTGTTTCGCTGTATCACAGCTCATCAGTGTTGCTAGGCGTCTGGTTGCCTCTAGCTAGGATTGAAATCCGACTGATATATATATATATATATATATATATATATATATATATAAAAGTGAACATTGAAGTCAAAACGCAGACGCGACAGGTTGTTTCATGCTGGAAGCAATCGTCAGGCCGCCTGACGATTGCTTCCAGCATGAAACAGCCTGTCGCCTCTGAGTGTTGACTTCAATGTTCACTTTTATATTTATATTTACATACGCTCTATCTCTGATATTGACCCCTCTATCCCATAAATATAGCACATCTTAAAACTCTATTTCTTCATATCTATCTATCTCTCTATCTATCCTCTATCTATATATATATATATATATATATATATATATATATATATATATATATATATATATATATATTCCTATTTTTGCGTCACTGATTTGATTTATTCTCCCTATAGAAAACTATCGTTCTTTGAACCCAATGGAATGGCGTTACAGAAGCACGCGTACAGAGACGATCTCATCATTGTCTAAACATCCTTGACTTCCTCCTGAGACCAACTTCACTATATTTCTTCATATATATATATATATATATATATATATATATATATATATATATATATATATATATATAACTCGTTATTTAACTTGTTCTCTGTGCTGGCCAGTTCGCACTCCCTTTTTCACTTACGAGCACTTAAGTCGCTGTATATACCATCAAGGGGACCGTCTCTTTTTAAACAAAGAGACTGCCTCCTTGGTCTTCAGGTCATTACGCTCTAGTGTTCCTTATTCATTTCCCCTACTTCTTCCATCCCTATTTTCCTGCTATATATTATTATTATTTTTTTTTTCTGCGGGAAATTGCGATATTCGGTTGGGATTTTTTTTTTTTTTTCATCTTTCATACAGATTATTCATTTCCACTTTTAATGTTTTAATTGTATGAAGATTGTATGCGAGAGTAAAAGCTATTTATTATAAAATAAATGTTCTCCGTTGACCTTGATAAGCTAGGGAACGAAACCGGTTGGTCTGTCTTGTGGGTGTTTCATTTCTTATTTTTTTATTTTTTCATTTCACATAATGCCTATTAGGAACAAATTCTTTGTCTTTCTCGCTATTTTTCGGTTCTGTACCTCACACAATCTATTTAAATATATATATATATATATATATATATATATATATATATATATATATATATATATATATATATATATATATATATATATATATATATATATATATATATATATATATATATATAAAATCAAGAAAAACGTTGAAATTTCATATCGGTTATAATTTATGTTTCTTTTTATATTCATCTTTTCAGAGCGAAAGTTTTTTTTAGAAATTGAACCAATCCAGACAGACGGATATATCGGGATAAAAAAGAGAAAGGAAAAAGAGAGTGAGAGAAAAAAAAAGGGAGTAAAAGGCAAAAAAAAAAAGGAAGAAAAAATGAAAAAAAAAATTAGAAATATAATCATTTTTTTTAAATTAAGGGAAGAAATAAATGAGAGAAGGGGGTGGAGACAGAGTGGGAAGGATAGAGGGAAAGAGAGAAAGTGACAGGGAGCTAAAGAAAAGAAAGTAAAGAAAGAAGAAATAAATGATGAATCAATACTAAAATAAACATATAGAATGACGTAGAAAAAAGCTTCCTTATAATTTATTAAGTTAATATACTGGATAAGGGAAGGAAGAGGGTGATCGGAACTAAGATACATTTTGTCTAATAACGTCATGTCATTTTAGATAGCAATCATCATCACATAACGCAGTCATCATCATTTTAAACTAATTATAATTATTAAATAATAATAATAATAATATCCAACATAAATCAAATATTATAATAAAAGAGTAAATAATGTTATATAATATAACATAATATAATATAATATAATATAATTAAATAAATAAATAAACCGGACTAATAAATTTGATAATTATAAAGAACAAATTTATAATATAAAATAAATAAGGATAAAAATTATAAAGATAATGCTATGAATAATAATTAAATATAAAAATGTAAATTATTAAATAAAAAATGATGTCGGCATCAGCAAGACAAGTACATAAATAATTAAATATATCTACAGACCTATATATAAAAAAGGTGTGACAAACAATATAACTATATCTACCCATACATACATATGAATATACGTACACACATAAGTTAGTCCCCATATAAAAATAAGAATCAGTACTTCAAGTGTATATCCCCCAAAATCAATGCTTTGAGGGAAATTAAATTTGTTATTATGTCTGCATTTGAAAATAAATTCATTTCTTTCATTCAAGAAATTGATCAGCATTTGTATATTTAATAATTATAATCTTCTCTTGCATGCATAGATTGGATCTCTCCCGGAAGTTGTTGGGAGTTTGAGACTAACATATGATATCCCATTTAATTTTTTTGGTGAAGCATCTATCTTTAAGTTTCCAGTAATGTTTAGATAGTGCAGTTTGGAGTCTTAAAGAGGTATTGGAGTAGGAATGCCGGTGATTTTAGATTGTCCCAGCGGATAACCCTATGTATACTTTTTATCATTGATATTTTCTTTTGGAAAAATGGTGGCTTGGTATACCACATTTTCCGAGTTACAGATATTTCCAACTGGGCAATTGGTTACGTTTCTATAATCACAATATGGGCAGCGGATAGTCAGCCTTCACTTTCCAATGTCATTAAAGTCCAAAGGGCTCTATGCAGCCTTTTGTGTGATGAATTATTTTCCCCTCCGCAGAACCTACCACTGCTCTATCGCTATTTCCATGGTGAGTGTTTAGACGAACTTTCCATTTTTTAGTTCCACCGGTTCTACCCTTCATGATAATGACCCATCTTGCAACGTACATTGTAGCGAACGAACCTCAACCTTTCTCTCACAGACGAAACTTCGCCAGCCTCTCGCGCTTCTAACTCTATTTACATGGAAAGTTTTCAGACAAATTCCATTTCTTACTTCCGCCAATTCTAAGCTTTACAGCTAAGAACCCCCCGTGTCACTTACATTCTATCAAGAGACCTTCATTTCATTCATATTCTAAGCTATGTAAGTTCCACTAGAACAGTCTCTTCCCACGAACGTCTACTTTGTTGAACCGACTACCAAGATGATGTTTTTTGTTATGGTAATTTACCCACGTACGCAGGGACTCTCCCAGCTATAAAAGTACTGCTTTTTGGAGAGGGAAGTTTCCAGTAGTCATTGGGGCTAGTTTTTTTTTAAATTGTTGTTTAATTCCCCCACCCACAGACACTGAATTGTACATATGGGGAATATTTAGGATTTACATAGAGACATGAGGTATTATGGTGGATGTAGTAGGAAAAGTAAGTAAGAGGGCGTCGTTGTGGTGTTAGGAATATTGTTTGTATGTCTGGGTCAGTGTTTGAGGTTAGCTAAGTTTAAAGTTAAGTCACATGAAGACAGTCCTTTTCACCATTTCGTTTTAGATAATTTATTTCTATAGAATCTACCTTAGGTGTTCATAAGTATCATTTGGCCGGGCTTTGAATAACGCTGCCACATATGATCGGCTTCTCCTGCTGTATATTTATACATACTTGATAAAATCCAAAGAAGAATCAGCAATATTATTGGTCCTGACCTGGCGTCACGGTTTCAGTCTCTTCTCCACCGTCGTAAGCTTGCCTTCCTCTGCCTTTTCTATAAATACTTTCATTGTAATTGTTCGAACGAACCCTTTCCTTTGGGTTTTAGATTTTTAATTGTTATTTTATTCCCCTCTCCGCACATAGAGTGAATTGTACATATGTGGGTTAGTGTTGTGGTAGGATCCACCTAATTTGCATAGTGGAGTACCGACGATATAAATATGGTTGGTACCGGGAAGACATGAGAAGCGAATCAAGAGATTCAACTAGAGACTCTGCCCGACTGCGACTTAGTCAACACATTCTCCAGGAACAGTCTTCCCAGGAATATACAAAAGACTATATGTAAATATTGTGTACACTTTCTTGTTTCAATACATTTTGTTCTAAGTACATTTTGTGTTGCATTATTATTCCATGCATTAGTCAAGTTTCAAACAGTTAGTTAGGACTTCCACTGAGACATTGTGGTATTACGGTGGATGTAGTAAGGTAAGTAAGAATACGTTGTTGTGGTGTAAGGAATATTGTTGTATTTTGGGGTCAGTGTTTGTGGCTAGCTAAGTTTAAAGTTAAGACAGATGAAGACCGTTCTTTTCCATATTCCACATTTTGTCCTTGTGCCACATGGTGTATAATTATGCTAATAAATATCGGGAAGTTTCCAGTAGTCAGCTCTGACAATCGGACCGAACATTCTTGCTGTAACATTCTCGTTTGTATATGTTTGTATTATTGTTTCTTTTACTATATTTCTTTAACTCAGTTCCTCTCTTTGTGTCTTTATTTCTGGCCCTAACAAGGCCACAAAAGATAGATAGATAGATAGATAATGAACAGACTGAGATAGATAGATAGATAGATAGATAGATATGAACAGACTCAGATAAATAGATATATATGAACAGACATAGATAGATAGATAGATAGATAGATAGATAGATAGATAGATAGATAGATATTGAACAGACTGAGATAGATAGATATGAACAGACTCAGATAAATAGATAGATATGAACAGACATAGATAGATAGATAGATAGATAGATAGATAGATAGATAGATATATAGATAATGAACAGACTGAGATAGATAGATAGATAATGAACAGACTGAGATAGATAGATAGATAATGAACAGACTGAGATAGATAGATAGATAGATAGATAGATAGATAGATAGATAGTGAACAGACTGAGATAGATAGATAGATAGATAGATAGATAGATAGATAGATAGATAGATAGATAGATAGATAATGAACAGACTGAGATAGATAGATAGATAATGAACAGACTGAGATAGATAGATAGATAGATAGATAGATAGATAGATAGATAGATAGATAGATAGTGAACAGACTGAGATAGATAGATAGATAGATAGATAGATAGATAGATAATGAACAGACATAGATAGATAGATAGATAGATAGATAGATAGATAGATAGATAGATAGATAGATAGATATGAACAGACATAGATAGATAGATAGATAATGAACAGACTGAGATAGATAGATAGATAATGAACAGACTGAGATAGATAGATAGATAGATTCGAGCAAATAGTGTAATGGTAATTTACCCACGCACGCATGAACTCTCCCAGCTATAAATAGGAGCAGGTACTGCCTTTTGGGGGGTGAAGTTTCCAGCTGTCAGCTCTGACAGTCGGACCGAACATTCTTGCTGTAACACTCTCGTTTGTATATGTTTGTATTACTGTTTCTGTTAATATATTTCTTTAACTCAATTCCTCTCTTTGTGTCTTTATTTCCGGCCCTAACAAGGCCATAACACATTCCTGATCACTACAATCTTAATCTGTTCAAGTCTCGGGTTAACCGTTATCTTTCCGACATATCCTCATAAATAATGTCCCTTAAAAATTAACCCGCAACGCTCTACCTCGAGTAACTCTTGAGTCTCGTACAGAGTGAATATTATTATTATTATTAATATTAAAAAAGTGCAATTTTCGAGATTAGCTTTCCCGAGAGGATTTTATAACGGTGTATGACATGGCGAAATCAAAACCTCATTTCATTCAAATTTTCATGAAAATAACTTCTTCCTTTTTCTTTTTTCTGAGACTACAGCATAGAAACAGCAGCTGAAAATAGATCCTCATAAAATTTGTTCTTGCAGTTCGATTCCCGCTGCAGTATATACAGTCAGTATATTGATCGGTAAGCGTCATCACGTGACACTTAAAGCGCGCCAATTGCCATCAATTCGACGGAGATGTTATTGTTGTCTTACCCGATGATTTCACAAACAACTGAACTAAAATAAACTGATCCGCTATTCGGAGACGGTCAAAGTTTGAGGAGGCGGGACAGGGTGATTTGCGGTGATGATCAGTTCCCGAAAGAGTTTACTGATCTATTCTGAGTAGAGAATGATCTCCATCGTAAAAGATACGCCCGGACCCAGACATTAAACGAGACTTAAAAAAACTGGATATATTCTCAACTTCTTTAGAAAAGATGTTCAAATGTTTTCTCTGCGCTGACCAATCGGACTAGATTAGAAGAAATACCAACGCTACTTGAAATTCTCCATCGCCAATATTTAAAACGGGGAAGGATAGAAGAAAACATTTCAAGCCGGATTGGTTTAATGTTTAACTGACTTATCTTGAAGAAATCGATTTTTTTAAATCCTCGTATTGAACCAGTACGATGCTCGGGGGCTATTCAGGGTTGAAGATATCTCAAAATGGTAATGATGAATAACGTGTGAGATATAAATGAAAATGAGTTAGTAGGGTGTGAAGATTAGAAGGATAAGGTGGATAGATAACAAATTCACGGTGGAGTAATGGATAACGGCTCGGATTGAGGAATCGTAGAGCCGAGTTCGAATTCCGGTCGAATCCGTTACATTTACTTACGTGCTAACACCCTTGGGAAAGGTGTGAATCCTCTTCTTCTCCCTCCAACTATGGGTAAATAGCAGGACAGACTGGGTTCTATAGCCTTGGATGGCAACTGGTCTAGGAGAAGGTCAACTCTGAATTCAAAACCAATCGGCGTCTGCACCGGCATCCGGCGGCCTCTTGGTTACTCCTCTGCGTCTGTGGAAATTCTGCGGCAAGTAAGAGCATATTCCTCCCTCCACTGGGATAGCACGCGAGGTGTGGGGACCGCGTGTGAAGTTCAAACTCCCTTGTTACTCCGTTTTATGAATTCACCGCTCGTTTCAGCATTGGTGACGGATCGCCGTGCTTGGTCGGCCCTCGTTCGGGACGCGGTGAATTCTTTGGAAGGAGCCGATCCAGGGGGAATGCCGCAACATACATACATACATACTTGAAGATATTAAGATGGTCATGGTCAGAGAAAGACCCACGATGAAATTTGTAGCTCTAATTTTATTATTTTTGCTATCTCTCATAAACCCTCTTCTGTATAACATTTACAAAAGCTTTTTAGGTAAGTTATGTGCTTGCAGTGTCCTTCTTGCCTCTAATATGTCCTGAGAGTGTCAAATTTTCTAAGCCTTCTTTCCGTATTACGTGTCCTAGATATTTTAAGTGTCTCTTTCCGGTGTTAACTAGAGTCCTTTCTGTTTCTTTTTCTCTAAAACTACGTGGTGTTCACATTTTCACTCTATGAGATCCTTAAGTAGAACCACATTTCGGTTGCCTCAAGTCCCATCTTCATCTGTGAGCAGGATGTATATTGATCAGTGAATGAGCCAAGCGGAGATCTTTTTCCAAAAGCAACAGTTCTTAAGAAAAAGCTGACTGATGACGACTTACATTTGATTTGTTTGACCGATTCGTTTTCTACGGCTTATCAACCCTTTGCTGGTTAGTTAAACCAGAATATATTGTTAGATCTTAAGAATTTGTTTTAAGATAATAATCGTTTATGGATTCAAGTTTTACAATAGCGGTCGAGAAAAGAGACGAATTCAGAATTAATCAGAATTTGAAAAAGAAACAAGAATTTATAATGTTCATATAAAGTGGGGCTCTATTCTATATTATAATCATTACATAAACTGATCTCTCACTTTGTGTCCAGAGTATTTTCTATACATTTCTATTCCAGAGAATGTAAATAAATTTAAAAGCATGCCTCTGTAGCTAATCAGTATTTCATTGTTTGATTGATTCGTTTTCTACGCCTTATCAACAAACAAGACTTGATAATGGGGATATAAAGTAGGGGATCAATTCTATATTAAAATCAATACATAAACTGAGCCCCCACCTTGCGGCCAGAGTAGTTTCTATACATTTCTATTCCAGAGAATGTAAATAAATCTAAAAGACATGCCTGTGTAGCTAATCAATATTTCATTGATTGATTGATTCGTTTTTTACGGCTTATCAACAAACAAGAAATTATAATGAGGATATAAAGAAAGGGATCAATTATGTATTACAATCAATACATAAACTGATCCCTCACTTTATGGACACATTAGTTTCTATACATTTCTATTCCAGAGAATGTAAATAAATCTAAAAGACATGCCTGTGTAGCTAATCAGTATTTCATTGATTGATTGATTCGTCTTCTACGGCTTATCAACCATTTTCAAGTTATTTAACGCCAGAAACTATTTTTGGATTATAATATATTTTTTTAGATTAAAATGCTATAGGGATACAATTATAACTAATTAACCCATAGCTAAGGTCGGAGAAGAGTTGGATTGATAACTTTCTCAAGGGGATTTGCGCATTACTGAATATAACTGACCCAAATGAAACTGGAACTTGGCTCTCCGATTAGGAATCCTGAGGCAATATTCCTTACACCAACCGAACATCCAAGCCTACAGTACCCGGTATTCCTAAACAGTTACCCAATCTCGACAAGAGTGAATTAAACAAGCTTTATTTTTGTTGATAATAAGGATTTAGTGATACAAATCTGATTTATTCCTTCTGCTGATTGTACGGGAATCAAAGTTTCAACGCTATGTAGCCGTGGCAATTTTAGTTGGAATACGGAACAAACATCGGTGAATCATCTTCGACGGAGAAGCGCGGACGTTCGTAGCAGTAAAGGTCTTAATTGGTGGAACTAAAGAATGGAACTCACAAGAACATTTGCAGTGAAAATAATGACAAATGAGGCGAATGGTCTAAATCATGTGTTTCCCAAAGTGGGCGATAGCCCACACTTGTGGGCGCTGTGATGTTAAAAGGGGACACTGGGTGTTTCTTTTTCTTTCATTTGTGGGGCGGTGAGCATACTCAGGTGGTGGTGGCCATGTATCCATTTAAGATTTTCAAAAATTATTCCATATTGCCTACAAAAGGAAATTTCTGAAAGGGCTGTGGAAAGCTATCAAACTTCTTCATTGCTATTTCAAATTCCAATGGCTGAATGTGGTTTCAACGCAGTTATAGAGCTTCTTAGTAAATAAAGAAACCGCTTCCAAATTACAAAACCAGGAGATCTAAGATTATTTCCAAGAAGATGGAACCTAGAGTTAGAGCCTTAGCAAGTAAGCACCAAAGTCAACCATGGCATTGAAAACATTGACATACGCTATCAAATGAATATCAGATAAGATCCTTAGCCGGTAAACACCAAAGTCAAGCATCGCATTAAAACATTGAGATGAGCAATCAAATGAACCTAGAGTAAGGGACTTATCCAGTACGCACCAAAGTCAAGCATCGCATTAAAAATATTTGAGGTAAGCTATCAAATGAATTTAGAGTAAGAGCCTTAGCCAGTAAGAACCAAAGTCAACCATCGCATTAGAAACATTGAGATAAGCTGTCAAATGAACCGAGAGTAAGAGCCTTAGCTAGTAAACACCAAAGTCAACCATCGCATTTTAAAAATTGAAATAAGCTATCAAATTAACCTGGAGTAAGAGACTTTGTCAGTAAGCACTAAAGTCATCCATCGCATTAGAAACATTGAGATAAGCTATCAAATGAACGTACAGTAAGAGCCTTAGCCAGTAAGCACCAAAGCCAACCATTGCATTGAAAACATTGAGATAAGCTATCAAATGAACCTAGAGTAAGAGCCTTAGCCAGTAAGCACCAAAGTCAACCATCGCATTGAAAACATTGAGATAAGCTATCAAATGAACCTAGAGTAAGAGCCTTAGCCAGTAAGCACCAAAGTCAACCATCGCATTGAAAACATTGAGATAAGCTATCAAATGAACCTAGAGTAAGAGCCTTAGCCAGTAAGCACCAAAGTCAACCATCGCATTGAAAACATTGAGATAAGCTATCAAATATTTTTTTTCGCATTTTAATCATTGGCATTTCTAAAAGAAATGAAAACAGTAGTAACATTATTTTTGCACTCATATCTAACTGTTATCTTGCTATGAAAGCTGAATTGAGTATAATATTCGAAATGTAATTTGACAGCGGGTGGGGGCGTTGACAAAGATTTGTGACCAAAAGGGACGCTGATTGAGAAAAGTTTGGGAAACGCTGGTCTAAATTAAAGAATTGTTGATCGCAAATGAATGTTATGAGGATAACGAAAGAAGGCAATAATTGATACTAGAGCAAGATTTTAGTGTTTAGCGAAACATTCACAAGGGTATCTGTATCACAATCCAGCAGTTTTTGCAGAAAAGCCGAATGAAAGGTTCTGCGTACATATGGAATACGGACGAAATTAAGGTGATTCGTCTCTAAGGATGTGGCACGGCATTTTCTCGCAGTTAAAGTCTAAACAGGTGGAAATAAAATAATACTTGAGAAGATGCGTCTGTGGAGAATCGGTCTTGCATCAGGGGATATATTTGAAATTCAAAATCCCTGAAGTGTTAAAGGATCTATTCTCATCATAAAATTTGAAAGCCTTATTTAAAGACATCCCCTCTCCCGTTACAGTTCCTCTTTTTGTCTTTATCAATTGATTAGCTATATTCGCTGTTTATGTATTTAACTGGATCCAATTCAGTTACATTTGGTCTTCGCTTGTGTCACGCTCAACCTAACACTTGAGTGTTTCTAGGAAGAAGTGCAGCAATTATTTCGAATCAATAGCTGCATTTAATACAAATCAGTGGTTTGGGGGACTTTTATATTTGTTCTTATGCCTGCACTTGAAAATACGTATATTTCTTTCATTCAATAAATGATCGTCTTTAAATATTTAATTATTATAATCGTCTCTTGTATGCATAGACTTCATCTGTCCCGGAAGCTGTTAGGAGTTTAATATTGACAGATGATATCCCATTTACTTTTTGGGGTGAGGCCTCGATCTTTAAATTTCCAGTAATGCTTAGATTTAAGCAGTTTGGTGTCTTAAAGAAGTATTGTGCTACTATATTAGTATTTAGGTCTCACTCTTTTACTGGTGAAATAACTAAATGCAAGCACCATTTCTATTCCAACAGTTTCTTTTCTTGCACTTCCCACCTGTGGAACTCCCTTCCGTTTAATTTCTTTATGGCAAATACTATATCTTCTTTTCAAATTGTAGGGGATCATATTTCTCCACGTCTTCCTCCTTTTGTTGATCTAAGTAAAATGTGTAGCCTTTACTTTGAAACATTGGAAAATAAAGTGTATACAACAAGTAAACAAACCAAAGAGGCTATATATATTCTTGAGTATTCTCCTTCTTTTATATGGCCGTCTTGGCCCCATATTTTCCACTGACTTGAAGTGGAGAAACTACATCGAATCAGTAGTTGTATCTACTGTTTTCTCATTGTGTCGCGCCAGAAAATTTTCAAGGCTATTATTAGGTGTTGCTAATTTCTTTCTATGCTTGAAAATTTAAGATGTGTTTTAGTGTTTTTTTTTAAATACTAGTATGAGCCTTTATTCATGTGTTTTCATGTGTTGAGCGTGGATGGAATTTCAGTGAGTGTCATTCTATTTTTAAAAAAAAAAGTTCAACACACCATTCCCACTGTTGAATAAGGTGAGGTTGATAGTGTAAGCAAGATGTTTTATATACATTTTAGTATTCTTCTTTTATATGTAATATGAAACGAAGGATCTCTAATGTAATCGATACAAATCTGGCATCACGACTTCAGTCATTTTCTCACCGACGTCACATCACTTCCTTCTGTCTTTTCTTCAAATGTTTTCATGTCAACTACTTGATGATTTTTCTCTAGTGTCCTGACTAAATATTTTTAAAACGTGCTACTGGATTGGCATAGAGGTCCCACCATTTTAGTGATGAAATAGGTAAATATAACTGCCACTTCTACTTGAAAATTTTATTTAATCACACTTTCCACCTGTGGAACAGCATTCCGCTTTCTTGCTTCCCTGATAAGTACAATCATTTAAAATTTAAAAGCAACGTCAATTGTCATCTTCTATCTTCTTTAATCCCGTTCATATTTTATCCTTTCGTCAATCCTCCTTATTCTCAGTTTTCTCTTTCAATTTTCAATTTTTAAATTTTAAAATCTACGTCCTTGGAGGACGTAGGCGATCAAGGCCCTTCACAAATTCCGTTTCTTAATTCTCTGTGATGGATTAATTGGTTTACTTTTTAGGAATGTGTTGATTATGTAAAGTTAAAACATATTTCGTATTCTAAGATGTTTGCTTTAAGCCCGCCGTGTACACACATTTATTCAATATTTAATTTAAATTTCTTTAATATTTAATTTGAATTTCTTTAATATTTTATTTACATTTATTTAAACCGCTAATTTTTTTGTAAGTCAATAAGCATTAATATTTTTCTGCATTTATTGTCATTTAAAGAGTGGGCACGTTTTGTTGGGGAACCCAGTATATACATATATATTTTTTGATGGCTTTCAGGGTGCAGACGATAATGGTGAACTCCATCACGTGATTTTCTAATCATTTGTCCGTTCTTCAAACTTGTGATTTAAACTCATAACCATGATAGTCGGGGTTTCTATTGTATTTAATATGGCCTGTGTGTGTTATATTTTCCAAGACTACTTTTCTCATCATGTTTCCAGAAAATCCACCTCTGTTTCTGTTTATAAGTTTCTACGTTGTTCCTGTTCCTCCTTCGGTACGTTCATATTCTATATAGTTTTGTTTGCTTTGGTTTGTTTTACGGCATATCAACCTCAATACATGAATGAATACAGTATGGATTCTTTGTAAGATCAATTTGTAGGTTTCACTTACGTATTTTTCTAAGGAGGATCACATTCGTTTGTTTAATGTTGATTTGATTTTGTTTAGCGGCATATCAATCTCCATGAGTTATGTAATGCCGACAAGATTTTAGGATACGTCCGTACGAATAGAATATGTTTTCTTCGTTAGGAATTACTTTGCAGATCAGCTTTCATTGATGTATTTTTGCAAAGAGGGTTTTTGTCGTGAGTGAAAATGCTGGTAATGTATTTCGTCAAAAATATATTGCTGCTATTTTTACCTATAAAAACCTGTGTTCATACTTTTATAGTGTTTAACCCCAGTTAGGGGCTTAACTATTTGCCCATAGCTGGGACTCTGATAAGTGTTACCACCCCAAGTGAGGGCGGATATGGGAACAACAGCAAGTTAGTTGCAAGCGCCTCAAAACCTCCCGATCAGAGGCCTTGCTGCCGGACGAAGTTTATCGTCATACCCAGGATGCATATTCTGTATATGTTATTTTTTAACACCTGCCGATAAAACCACATCGCTACTGCCTCAAAATTATTCTCTGATCCTTTCTGTTTGATATCTTATGTTCCATTTCCTGATACTATATAAGCCAGACAGTTAAATTTCTCTAGTTTCTGGATTTTGACGGCCCTACTATGTAGCTTATGTAGCTTCGTCTTTAGGTTATCTCTTTTGATTATGATGGTGCATGGTCTTCTTACAGTTAAGTTAGACATTTCTTCTTGTCTTCCATAACGACTTTGTTTAAGAGTTCTTTATGTTGATCATTTCTTTGAATTGAAGATTATTAGTTATTTTTTTAAACATTTCAACCCAAGCATGTCGGGAGTGCGATTAGCACGTAAGGGGTTACAGACTGTGAAAATAAGAGCATAGAAGGGTTTGGTTTGGTTTGGCTTATTGTGTTTTACGGCATATCAACCTCAATGGGTTATTTAATGCCGACAAAGTTTTTTTTATTGCTGGTAATATTTTGTTTTCTCAAAAATCTGTTTCTGGTAATATTTTTCCTTCAAAATTGTATTGCTGGTAATAATTTTTTTCAAAAAAGTATTGCAGGTAATAGTTAACTATTTGCCCATAGCTGGGACGCTAACAGGTGTTACCACCCCGGGTCAGAGTGGATCTGGGAACACCAGCATTTAAGAGGTGGTTCCACGCTCCTCAAACCTCCTGATCAGAGGCCTTGCTGCTGGACGTAGTTTATCGTCTTACCCAAGTCGCGGATGTAGTTTAACGCCTTACCCAGGACGAAGCGAAGAGGGGAGGTTAAGGAAAGGATAAAGAAAAGGACGGAGATCAAGATCAAGGCATCAGAAGATATCGATTAACATTTAAATTTTTGAAGATTATTGTTACCAGGGAACCAAGGTGTTCCACTGTCGGGAAGTGCGAGAGAAAAAGCTGTTGGAGTAGAAGAGGCGGTTACATTTAATTGTTTCGACCGTAAAATAGTGGAACCGAGATGCCAAGCTTGTAGCATGTTTAAATTCTTGCAGTTGGGGAACCAGTGAAAATAGCTCGTCATTGTCATGAAAATATTTGGAGAAAAGACGGAAACCATATCACGTTTATGAAAAATGACTCGAGTCGAGATTCCAGGTCAGTAACTATCACATTACAGTAATCAATAGAAGTATAAATGGTAGATTTGTAGATTTGAAGGATGGACTCAGGCGATAAAAACCTTCCTGCTCGACACAGAGAATAAACTTTCCTTGAGTAGATGAAGCTATTGATTCAATACAGTTGTTCCACCTCAGGTCAGTAGAAAGCATGAGGCCAAGAAGGCGTAGAGAGACACACTGAGCATCAACCATGATGATGGGAGGTAAGGAGGTTTCTCTATGGCGGCTAAATGCGAACAGTTTCGTTTTGGAGGCATTAATGATTACACGCCATTCCCTGCCCCAAACAACTAAAGACTGGAGGTTTGATACAGGAGTAAATGGTAGTGTCATCTGCACAGATGACTACTTGAGAAATGATTACATCTGGAAGATCTTTGATGAAGATCAAAATCAGTGTAGGATACAGAACAGAGCCTAGGCGAACACCAGCATTCGTGTGAAAGGAGCTGGAGGGGAACCCGTTTAGTACGATCTTCATTTCACAGTTTGACAAGAATGACTGGATTAAATCAAATCTACGTCCTGTAATACCTATCCCTGAAGCTTACGTACAAGGCCATCATGCCAAGCCCTATCAAACGCCTTAGAGATATTTAGAGCCACAAGTCGAGATTCGCCGTTATTATCAAAAGTTTGGTATACAAATTTAGTTATCGGCGTAAGCACGTCAGCAGTAGAACGGCCAAAGCGGAAACCATGTTGTTTGTCAGAGAGTAGACCAAAGGATGTAAGTTGCTTAGACACTTCGGCATTGATTAAATCCTCGAAGACTTTTCCAAAGAGCCGTAGAAGAATAATAGGAAAATAGTTAGATGTTATACATGTTCACCGTTGTCTGAATGTAGAATTCAACGTAGTAAGTAATTTGTTCAATGAAACAACACCAATATCTAGTAGCAGCTGTTCAGTAATTCTTAAGGTCTTCCATAATAGAGGTTGTCAGTGGATATTCGGAGAAAGTAGCAGAGCGTAGTTCTTCTGGTCATCGATATCAGAGGTCAGCAGTGGATATTCGGAGAAAAAACAAAATGGCCGCCTTTATACACGTCGGATTGAATATTTTAAGTCTTCTGATTAGTTAGTCTTCTTTTGGCGAACTATAAAATGAGTCAGCTCATTTTGGTTGGCTCACTAGTATCTAGATAGCCCAAAACTGTAACATTAGATGTGTCAGAACGGTTTCCATAGATGAGGACTTCCAACAGACTGGAAAGAAAGAGTCAGCGAGGCAATAGTTATATAGTTCGGAGAGAATTGAAGCCAGCTCAAGAGCACATTTCTTTAAGACTACAGCTGGTATCCCGTTACCACCTCTTGCTTTATGAGAGTCAAATTTATCGATGATGTCCAGCACCATCGACTGGGTTATGCTCATCTCACACAACAGAGTCTCATTTCTCGGGGAAAATCAGGAGTAGAAATTCCGGACGTGTCGAGAGTTGAGTTGGATGAGGATATTCCGAGCAAAGCATTCAGCCTTATCACTTGTGGAAGTTAGGTTTTCGAATTGATTGATTAGAGGAGGGATTGTGTATTTCCTGTTGTTCAGCACTGTCCGTCATTGATAAATCCTGATAACTATTTTAGCTGTCTTGGATAAATTAAAGCAGGTGATGGGGCAATTCATTCTCGTTCTTCATTCCACGCTGTTTTACAATTTGTAGAAAATTAAAAGTGAAATTATATTTTATTTCTCATTAAACAGGGCATTTATGTTCTCGCTATAACGTTATTTGCAACAATATCTATTACTAGACCACGCGTGACCCGTTGGCTTACTAAAAAACAGTGAAGTTCATTTCAACATCTGTTTGAAGAAAGTTGAAATAAAAATACTTACTCTATAAACAACTCGTACTTTTAAATCTTATTCACTAAAATATTATTTTTAATTATGGCAAAAAATACTTTTTAAATATTTAAAATATAGATTTTTTAAAGAAAGCTGAAATACAAATAAGCACACACAATCCCGTGAGGGTGAAAAGAGAGAGGTGAAAAGAGGGAGAGTTGGTAAGAGAGAGGTGGGAAGAGGGACAGGTGGTAAGAGAGTGGAGGGGTGAGAGGAGGTGGACATCTTTATTTCGCTCACTGGGGTAGACTGTTCAAGTTCCACGTGTCATGTTTAATGGATGGCTGTTATCAGTTATCTCCTGTTAATTTCCATCTGAATGTTCTCTACTTGAGGAGACATGGCACAGTGGATAAATGCGTATAAAGGCGTTAGTCAGATACAGTGACAGGACCCAAAGAGTGTGAGTTCAATACGCGGTAAAGGCAGTTGAGAACTTTCAGATGAAAATTAAAAGGAGATAACTGATAACTGACATCCATTAAACATGGCACGTGGAAATAGAACAGTCTACCACAATGAACGAAATAAACGGTTCAGTACGACATGCCAACCACCTGAAGGAGGCCGGAGCGTACAACGCCCGAAACGTTGTAATAAATATGGCGACAAAGATGATGACAATAGTTCGAATAATATAAATAATGTATTCGGACTACTGTCCTCATCTTTATCGTCATGTTTATCACAACGCTTCGGCCGTTGTGCGCTCCGGCCTTCTTCAGGTGGTTGGAATGTCGAACTAAATGCTCACTGGGGTAGATCGTTCTAGTTTCACATTCCATGTCTAATAGATATCAGGTATTTTCATGTTAATTCCCCTCTCAAATTTCTACACCGCCTTAACCAGGTATTGAACTCTCACTCTTTGGGTTCTGTCACTAGATCTAAATAACGCCTTTATCCACTGAGCCATGTGTACTTGAGGATATCTGTGGTATTTCTAGGTATTATAAACCTAATGTCTTCAGAACGTTTTTTACCAGTGCTCATATTGCAATTTTTGCTGCTATCATATCTTTTTTTTACCAGTGCTCATATTGCAATTTTTGTTGTTATTATCGCTTTTCTTTGGCACCGCTTATTACTGGTTCCCATATTGTATTCATTTTTATGCTTGATCAGATACTGAAAGAAGAAGTTAATAGATATTGTTTATAAGTGTAAATGTATTTCCTCATATTATTTTTAGAGACACAAAAAAGTTTTTACACCAGAGAATAAAAAATCGATTACAAAGGAAAGCCAGATTTTTTTTTTAACTGGCATTACATTTTAGTTTAAAAAGGTTCGAATTTGCTATCTTTTATGCGTATTTTTTCACATAAGGCTCCAGAGAGATTCGTTGAGATTGAAACCCACAATACGTGAAAGCAAAAAGCCGTTTAATCGAAACCGATCGTTTATTGAAAACGAACCGATGGAATCCCAGGGGACGACGGTGTTACTTAAATCAAGACTCTTGATTTCTCTTTTCTTATTTAATTCTCTTATTTTTCAGACAAATTGTTTGGAACCAGTGTAAATAAGAAAATCCATCATTACCTGATAAGAAAATAAAATGAAAAACTATTTAAAAATCGATCTTGTTTTTCAGATTTGCACTAGGCACCACTTTGCGTCTATGTGTTTCTCACTAGAAATAAATACAATATGGGAACCAGTAATAAGGAGTGCCAGAGAAAAGCGAAAATAACAACAAAAATTGCAATATGAGCTCTGGTAAAAAACAATACTGAAGACATTAGGTTTATAATACCTAGAAATTCATGCACAGATCTCCTCAAGTACACATGGCTCAGTGGATAAAGGCGTTATTTAGATCTAGTGACAGGACCCAAAGAGTGAGAGTTCAAAATAGTGAGAGGGTAAAAATATAAAATCATAACAGCAAAATTTGCAATATGAGTACTGGTAAAAAAAGATTTACTGAAGACATGAGGTTTAGAATACCGAGAAATTCGTACAGAGATGTCCTGAAGGACACATTACACAGTGGCGTTAGTTAGACCCAGTGTGAGTTCAATATCTGGTTAAGGCAGTGGAGAACTTGGAGAGGGGAAGTAACAGTACATAACTGATAACTGACATCAATTATATAACTAATAACATTTTGACAACAGTAAAATGGATTATATAGTTTGATCAATGTCGTAGCCACGGCCAGCAGTACATGGGCCAATTTTATATGTAGTGTATGATGCGACCCCCTTAAAATTAGCTTCGAAATTATGTTATCAAATGTCGCATGATACACGAGTATATAGGATATTTAAAAATTGTTTTTCAGATTTACACTAGGCACCACTTTGCATCTATATGTTACTGAATGCTGTGTCTGTTTCAAGCAGCAAGTTGAGCAAGACTAAATAAATAAATTCGTTGAGGTATGACTTTTGATATTACAGGTTTTCTATTATATATTTTTACAGTGTATTCTTTATTTTTGCTTTTTTTGTTTTTCATAATTATTACTTTTCATTGTTTTTTTTTATATACGAGGATCATTCAATAAATAAGGTGAATTTTTCGGTATAAGGACTTCTAATACAGATAGAAGCCTACTTTTTTTCTTTTTTTTCACATGGATTTAATTTCTTTTGCAGATTAAAAAAAAAACTTTAAGAGTTTTGGCGATTAACAAAGATGGCCGACCAAGAAGCATGCTCCAGGATTGACCAGCGGTCAGTTATCAAGTTTTTGGTTGCTGAAGAGTGTAAACCAGTTGAAATTCACAGGAGAATGTAACTGTCTCATAGGAGAATGTCAACTGTCATAGGAGAATGTCAACTGGTGCCACATGTTTCAGCCAAAAAAAAATGCCTACAAGTGGGCTAAATTGTTTAAAGAAGGACGGAGCAGTGTTGAGGATGAAGACAGGCCTGGGAGGCCTACAGAAGTGAGGTCTGCTGAGGTGATGGAATCACAGATGGGAAGTGTGTGTGACAGTGCTGGGAGACTACGTTGAAAAAAAAGTAAGCTTCTATCTCTATTAGAAGTCCTTATACCGAAAAATCCACCTTATTTATTGAATGACCCTCGTATATTTACATGCACACATTTATAATATATTTAAAATATAAATTATTGTTATTTAATTTGTATTATTTAGAATTTAATTTTAGTTATATGATTCTAATATTGATGTATATTATGATCACACACACACACACACACATACACACATATATATATATATATATATATGTGTGTGTGTGTCTGTGTATATATAAAATATAATATATATATTAAATATAAAAGTGAACATTGAAGTCAACACTCAGAGGCAACAGGCTGTTTTATGCTGGACGCAATCGTGCCTCATAATAATAATTATATACCTCCAAATAATATTTAAAATATCACCTGTAAATTATGCCAAAGAAGAAAAATTATATATAATAAATTTTAGCAATCAAATTGAATTATTAAAAAAACAAATGAATTAATGGGTAAATGTAGACATTTTAACAAATATCTTATTTTAATTTTGATATATATATATATATATATATATATATATATGTTGGAATCATATATACATACATATATATATAGTCAAACCTAATGAGTCAGACAAACCTACGAAGGTCTTGGTTGTCGCCTATAAATACGTCGTTTTCTCTTGCCTCTTTAGCCAGCTGACCCTGACGATCTGCCTAAGTGAAACCTTGGTAGGTTTGTCTGGTTCATTTGGTTTGACTTCGTCTGCTCTACGTTTGTATCGAGCTCTTTAGTTAGTTGTTTACTCGTATCGGGTTTTTTCCTTTGGGCATTGAACCTGTATCTGT
>OZ038509.1:67772910-67930410 GCA_964036315.1 Acanthosepion esculentum | reverse complement strand
ATAAGTCTACCATACATCCTTGCTTTGAATAATGCTGCCATATCTGGTCTGGTGTTTCTGCTATATATTTAGAGATTCTTGATAAAATCCAAAAAAGAATCTATCTTACATATTTATAAGTCTACCATTCATCCTTGCTTTGAATATTGCTGCCAGATCTGGTCTGGTGCTTCTGCTATATATTCAGAGATTCTTGATAAAATCCAAAGAACAATCTATCTTACATATTTATAAGTCTACAATTGTTCCTTTTATTGAATATTGCTGCCAAATCTGGTCTGGTGCTTCTGCTATATATTCAGAGATTCTTGATAAAATCCAATGAAAAATCTGCAATGTTATCAGCCCTGACCTGGTATCTCTGCTGCAGTCCCTTTCCCACCGATGTAACGTAGCTTCCTTATGTCTTTTCTATAAATACTTTTATAATAATTGTTCTGATGAACTTTCCTCTACAGCGCTTTTCGCCCCCAGTTTCTTTACTTTAATTCCCCTCCCCTCTGCATTTAGCTGACCAGAAATATCAGTTCTCCTGCAAATGCTGGACGCCCTTTGCCTTTTCGGGTATGCCTTTCGTATTTTCTATTGTGTTTGCGTGAGTGCTTGTTCGAATATCTGCTTCACTTATTATTCTACAGCATCAATTTGCGTCTCGCTCACTGATATTTCTGCCACAATTAAGGATTGTTTTTTTTTACTACTAATACTAATTTGTTTAGTTTATTGTATATAAAACTGTAATCCTTGTAAATATTCTTTGGTGTTTCATCTTTAAAGGGATATATTGGAACTAGTTAGGACTCCATAAAGACATTGACCTATTATGGCGGCTGTAGTATGAATTGTACGTAAGAATGTGTAGTTTTTGGCTTAAGGTACACTGGGATGTATTTGGGTCAGTAATTGTGGTTAGCTAAGTTTAGACCAGCTTTTAGCCTTGTGCCACATATTTGTATTTTCAAAATAAATATAATTTCTTCGGTGGTACGAATAATTTATTGATTAAAGCTCGTTACTCGGTTGGCAGCAAAGGTCGCGTATCAATTTATAGCTGTTATGGCTAAATGCAACCATAGGTTTTCTGCGAGCAGTTTCTTTCTTGGGGAATTATCTTCCGTTCTGTTCCTTGCTAGTCAACTTTGCTCTTCAAGCAATTAAATGCAATGTCAATCGCTATATATTGTCTTCTTAATTCGAGTTTTTTTATTGTCCTCTCTCATTAATAGTAGTTTTTCTCATATTCTCTAACACTCAGTAACCCCTTGCATCCTAGTGGCTTTATTGCCTTTGACCTTCAAAAATTTAAATGCAATGTCAATCGTTATCTTCTGGTTTCTTAATTCTTGTTATTTATTGTGCTCTCTCATTAATAGTAGTTTTTTCTCATATTCTCTAACACTCAGTAACCCCTTGCATCCTAGTGGCTTTATTGCCTTTGATCTTCAAAAATTTAAATGCAATGTCAATCGTTATCTTCTGGTTTCTTAATTCTTGTTCTTTATTGTCCTCTCTCATTAATAGTAGTTTTTCTCATATTCTCTAACACTCAGTAACCCCTTGCATCCTAGTGGCTTTATTGCCTTTGACCTTCAAAAATTTAAATGCAATGTCAATCGTTATCTTCTGGTTTCTTAATTCTTGTTCTTTATTGTCCTCTCTCATTAATAGTAGTTTTTCTCATATTCTCTAACACTCAGTAACCCCTTGCATCCTAGTGGCTTTATTGCCTTTGATCTTCAAAAATTTAAATGCAATGTCAATCGTTATCTTCTGGTTTCTTAATTCTTGTTCTTTATTGTCCTCTCTCATTAATAGTAGTTTTTCTCATATTCTCTAACACTCAGTAACCCCTTGCATCCTAGTGGCTTTATTGCCTTTGACCTTCAAAAATTTAAATGCAATGTCAATCGTTATCTTCTGGTTTCTTAATTCTTGTTCTTTATTGTCCTCTCTCATTAATAGTAGTTTTTGTCATATTCTCTAACACTCAGTAACCCCTTGCATCCTAGTGGCTTTATTGCCTTTGATCTTCAAAAATTTAAATGCAATGTCAATCGTTATCTTCTGTCTTCTTAATTCCAGTTCTTTTATTGTCCTCTCTCATTAATAGTAGTTTTTCTCATCTTCTCTAACACTCAGTAACCCCTTGCATCCTAGTGGCTTTATCGCCTTTGATCTTCAAAAATTTAGATGCAATGTCAATCGTTATCTTCTGTCTTCTTAATTCCAATTCTTTTATTGTCCTCTCTCATTAATAGTAGTTTTTCTCATATTCTCTAATACCCAGTAAGCACTTGCATCCTAGTGGCTTTATCGCCTTTGATCTTCAAAAATTTAGATGCAATGTCAATCGTTATCTTCTGTCTTCTTAATTCCAATTCTTTTATTGTCCTCTCTCATTAATAGTAGTTTTTCTCATATTCTCTAACACTCAGTAACCCCTTGCATCCTAGTGGCTTTATTGCCTTTGACCTTCAAAAATTTAAATGCAATGACAATCGTTATCTTCTGTCTTCTTAATTCCAGTTCTTTTATTGTCCTCTCTCATTAATAGTAGTTTTTCTCATATTCTCTAACACTCAGTAACCCCTTGCATCCTAGTGGCTTTATTGCCTTTGACCTTCAAAAATTTAAATGCAATCTCAATCGTTATCTTCTGGTTTCTTAATTCTTGTTATTTATTGTGCTTTCTCATTAATAGTAGTTTTTCTCATATTCTCTAACACTCATTACTACGTGATTCCGAGTGGCTTTATTGCCTTGCTTGAGGTAAAATCATTAAAATTTATTTTCTTTATTATCTTTGGATAGCCACTCGCTTCTGGGGGAGATAAGAGGTCTTATAAAAAAATCGGGACTAGTGATATAAAAAGAAAATTATAGTACATGAAATTCAGGAAACAATCTCCTTCGAAGTAGTCCTCTTCTGAAGCCACACCCTTTATCCAGTGTGGTTTCCATTGATGGAAGCATTCCTAGATCTCTTTTTTTGGTGGGGGATAGGGAAGAGCTGACCCTTGCTATTGACTTTGATTTACCCAATGTCTCGAAATCTTTTTCCTTTCAAGTGTGATTTGTATTTTTTAGAGTAAAATGTGTCAAGGAGAGAGATCTGGAATATATGGTGATTGTCTGATCTGGAGGGGTTGTTATTGGACTGCTGTAAAAGCCATGGACACTAATGGGACATCTATTATTGTGAGAGGACCACATTCTACACACTTTCCTTCCAAGAAAGTTATTGAGAACATTACTGTGCATACGTTCAAGGTTCAAATTCAATCAGTGCCAAGCGGCTTCACTCTGTGTACTTTAAATCCGTTACCATAGCAACGGTCCCGATACATTTGATACAGAAGCTTTAAATGATTTATTTACCTTATCAAATGTATTAATTCTCTTAGATTGATTGTTCCAATATACGCTGCTATTTAACCCATAGCAAGGCGGGGAAAAGAGGCATTGTAAGGATATTTGTACTAAAGTGAGTAAACCTTGCTAGACCAGAAATTGAACTTAAGTCGGCTATTCCATTTCCCACCCTGATAGCGGCTACACTATCTGTATGTTACACATTATCTTTATCTATCGGTTAAATGGCTTGGTAAATTCAGCTTATTAGCCTTGGACAGTAACCAGTCTAGGAGAATGAAAATTCTGAAATGAAAATCGTGGAGAAGGCAATACAGAAGGCTTCAAGTAGTTTCCTCAAGAATTTAAATATTATCCGTGCAAGAACCGGTGAACCGAGTTCAAATTCCGGCTTTGTCTGCAATGTTCGTATCTCACAAAAACGGAAAAGGCTATTTCTTGTCCACGGTCAGTGAATTAAATAGATGAGCAAACTTGCATCTGTAGCCTTGAATGGCAGACAGTCAGAAAAGGACTATTTCTGATAACGAAAGTGGAAACCACTAGAATATGTGGAGAGCCATGACCGACTAACTCCTGAAGGGTCATGGTATTTAATAAAAAAACATGTTTGTTGAATATATCAGTTGTCATTTCTAAAGTTTCGGTCGGCGAGATATTAGATTAATTTAACAACATTTCTGCACTTGTTAGATAATTTAATATTGAATATAAGTCTCACAGGGCAAAAATAATATTGATTTAACAGACATATGTCTGGTTTATACTAGAATAAAAAAGGTAGACATATGTCATGTTATTCTCAAGACGAGGTCTGCACTAAGTACGATCAGCGACGCCATCAATTGTGGTTCGCGAAGTGTTTCCAAAATAGTAAGTTTTAGCGTTTCTTAGAATAAATTCGACGACTGATAGCGTATGAAGAATTCAGTTTTGTGGAAATATCACTTCATTCAGCCGATGTGGAGTTATAATAAACCTTTTAAAAATATTAAATGCCAGATTAGCTAGAAATATGACCTAACTTTACGTTCTTTTTATGTGCCCTGTCCTTTCAGGACGTAGGCGATCATGGCGCTCAACTCCGCCCTGTCCCTCGTAGCTCTTAATACATTTCCTCCCTCCGCCACCTCCCACAGATCACGTTCTGTCATCCACTTGCTTCAGCCCGCCAAGTATATCATGCATTGCTTTCCCTTGTCTCTTTTCCCCTCTACCCCACCTTCTCCAGGCCCTCGTTTCTCATTACGTGTCCCATAAATTTCAGCTGCCTCTTCTTGATGTTAAGTATAAGCCTCTTCCTAGTTTGCATCATCTCCAAGACCTCATCCTTGCTCACAGGCTCGGTCCATGATATCCTTAGCATCCTTCTGTAGAACCACATCGCCGCCGCCTCGAGTCTCTTCTTCATCTTGAGGATACCGTCTAAAATTCGTTGCCGCGTAGGAGGTCAGATGTCACATAGCAGTTCCGTACTATTTGTTACCAAAGAAATCCTCCTGTCTTGCAATACTCTCTCCAGTTTTTTGGAATGCATCCTTGTTCATCCCAATCCGTTGTCGGATCTCAGCATCACCTACCGTTCTCATCTAGAACATTTCCCAGGTATTTAAACATCCACACAGACTTGTTTTTTAGTATCCCCGACCTGCAAACCGCATTTTGGGCTCATCCTTTTACTGATGACCATGTATTCTGTCTTCTTCGAGTTTATCTTCTTGCTCTCCCTCGATACCTTCTGTATGGGGTTTTGTAGATATTTTTTTTCCTGGAGGAACCAAAGCTAGGGAAGTGTGCAGCAAAGTTTCAGGAAATGAACCTAATTTGCTTATACAAAAACAATAAATAAATAAAAATCAGCCGATATTTGCTTAATCATTACCTTAAACGATACAAAAACAGAGAAAAAATGTACTAAAAAAAAGAGTACTAAACCTTCACAGAACATCTGTCTTCTCCTATAGGACAGCAAATGCTGGACAATCTCCTCAAATTTGACGAAGAGACTTGAGAGCAACAGAAATCTGAACTACAGAAGGATGCTGAGGACATAATGGACCGAACCTGTGAGCAACGACGAGTTTTAGAGAAAATTGAAACAAAAAGGAAACTTATACTTAACATCAGGTAGAGGCAGTTGAAATTTCTGTGTCATATAATGAGGAAGAAGGGCTTGGAAAATCTGATACTCACAGGACAGATTCAGGGAAATAGTGACATAGGAAAGAACCGTGTAACATACTTAATATCAGAAAGAGGCCGTTAACATTTCTGGGCCATATAATGAGAAAAGAGGGCTTGGAAAATCTGATACTCACAGGACAGATTGAGAGAACGATAAAAGCAGTGCATAACATATTTGATGGGCTTGTGTAAATGGATGGCAGGACAGGGCTTAGGAGAAAGAGCGAAAAGTCCAAAATATTCTAAGAGTTACAAGAGATAGGAAGTTGGTGAGGTCCATGCTGGCCAACATCATGAAAGGACACGGCGCATAAAGAAGTAGATATCTTCTTTGGAAAGCATAAGTGCTTCTATACCTTTTCCTCACTAAGTAATTTTTGGCAACGAAATAATAAACTTATTTTTTTTATTGTTTATTTGCACTAGATCTTTACTATGTTCTTCAGTAGATTGGATGAAATTGCTAATTGATTCAAATTTTGTAAATTAGTAAATAATACGGATTTCCTTGTAGTTGGTTCACCTATTTTGATAAGATGGTAAATGTTTATAAATTTAAGAATTAAGAAATGGCAAATGATAAATATTGCACTTTATTAGATTTAAATGTCTTTGTTTATATAATATAAAATAATTCTTATAACTAAATTCCCAGATCAATTCCGTAGACAAGACAAATTGGTATAAGATGACAAATGGAAAAAAAGACTTACTTTTTGCCAACGTGTTTCGTCTTCCGATTTTTTAAAGGAAAAAATGGAATCGAAATATTTTTGTTGTTATAGTTACATTACAAATTCCAAATAAAAAAAAACAGAGACGCTTCTACAAAATCTTTTTGGTTAATATAAATTTCCTTTATACTATAATGATCTGAGAATTTAACTAAACCTTTACGGGACATCTGTCTTCTCCTATAGGACAGCAAATGCTGGACAATCTGCTCAAATTTGACGAAGAGACTTGAGAGCAACAGAAATCTGATACTACAGAAGGATGCTGAGGACATAATGGACCGAAACTGTGAGCAACGACAAGTTTTAGAGAAAATTGAAAAATAAAGGAAACTTATACTTAACATCAGGAAGAGGCAGTTGAAATTTCTGGGTCATATAATGAGGAAGAAGGGCTTGGAAAATCTGATACTCACAGGGCAGATTCAGAGAAATAGGGACCGAGGAAAGCAGCGCGTGATATAACATCAGGAAGAGGCAGTTGAAATTGTCGGCATGAAAAGAAAAAAAATAACTCTTAGTATAAATGAAATTTACATTAACCAGAAAAAGGTTTACGCAGAAGCTTTTTTTTCAATTGTCATCTTATACCAAATTAATTCTTGTAAATAAATAATCTAATAAATAAAGAGTGTTTAATATTTTTGTTGTAAATTCTCAAGAACAATTAAAAGGCATACATTCACATTCATCATATCTTTAGGGATTATTAAAATTCTAATCATCGCTTTTTGAAACACTAAACATTACCGAAGAGTGAAGGTACTTAAAATAAAAGCAGTGTCATGGAAAACACTACGTCTTAAGGGGAGCACGTTTATCCACGCTTGCCTATATCTTTTTTGTAAATAGCTGATAAAAGATTACGTTCCTCGATCGAGTTCTGAAGAGCGATAACCGGTTAGCTCATTCTGTTTTTTTTTTTTTTTTTTTAATATATTTGTTTTTAATTTCGTTTTGCACTCTACCTTATTTATTTTCGTCTATTTTCCTCCCTGATGTTATACATAGATTGTGATATGGCTCTCCACAACTTCCTTTCCTTTGAAGCTTTTAATAAACTTTATTTTTTGTTATTTCTTCTAAGCACTGTTCGGCCATCCGTTTAGACTAACTCATTCTTCTATGTACCTTGTCCCATCAGGACGTCGACAATGATGACTCTCCACAACTTCTAGTCTCTTGTAAATCTTAATATACTTTGTATTTCTGTTCTTACGCTTAAGCCCAGTCCCACCATCCAGGCTCATTCTTCTTCTATGTACCGTGTTCCCTCAGGACGTTGGATGATAGCTCTCCACATTTTCCCGGTACCTTTTAGCTCTTAATAAAGTTTGTCATTCTGTTCATTCGCTTAAGCCCTCTTCCAGAATCCATATAGTCAAGCTAATTCTCCTTCTTCAATGAGTCGTGTCCCTTCGGGACTTAGGCGATCATGGCTCTCCGCAACGTCATGTCCCTTGTAGCTCTTAATATACGTTGTATTTCTATTATTTCTAGTAAGTTCTGTTCCGCTAACCATTTACTCAAGCTGATTAAGTATGTTACGCTTTGTCTTCCTTTGGTCGTCTTGTCCATTCAGTGAAATTTCTCAAACTTATAAAATAATCTCAACTTCTCTAGTATTTACAAGTCCTTCATCATACGCTTTCACTGACCTGAAGGTGGAACAACTACATTAAACCACTAGCGTCCTCAAACACAAGCGAAGGTGGTTCTCTGTGCCATGCCAGAAGGTTTTCCTCACCTAAGTCAATTCTTCCAATGTATAAATCTGCCATTCGATCTTGCATTGAATACTGTGGCCATATATGGTGTGATGCTCCCGCTGTTCATCTCGAGGCCCTCGACGAAATCCAGAGACGGATATGCAATGTGATAGGTCCTCACCTGGTATCCCGTCTACAGTCACTTTCTCACGAATGTGCTGTGGCTTCCCTCTGTCTTTTCTATAAATAGTTTCATGTCACCGGCCCAGAGGAGCTACTTTCACTGGTATCCCAACTATTTCAGTTTAAGCTTGCTACTAGGTTGGCATCTCGGTACCACCAATTTCACTATCGAAACAAGTAAATGTAACTACTTCTTCTACTCCAACAGCTTCTTCTCTCGCACTTCCCGACTGTGGAACTCACTTCCGCTTACTTACTTCTTCGATAGCTATAATCTTTAAATATGCAAATGTAACGTCAATCGACATCTTCTGATGTCTTGCTCTTGGTCCACGTCTTTCTCTTTATCCCTTCCTCAAACACCCGTCTTTAACCATGCCCTCAATTTCTGTCATCTTTTGCATGATAGTTGCACTCCCGCCTTGCCGGATAATGACGGATAACTTCCTGTTCAACAGCAATGCGCGCTATTCCATAAAAAAAGGAAGAAAACACAAGCACATTTTTTATCTGGTAAGGAACATGGTGGCGTGCGCGGCTTGAAGTGGAAAATAACGATTTGTTCACTCACTGAGACACACGCACACACACACACACACACACAGATACACACACACACACACACACACACACACACACACACACACATATATATATATTACGCGAATCATTCATTCGAAAAGCAGATAATGATTTTTAACTACATTATCTGCTTTTCGTATGAATGATTCGCGTAATATAAATTGAACCTGCGCCACATAATTGATATATATATATATATATATATATATATATATATATGTGAATATAGATCCGACAGTATGAGGAAAAATATGGAAAAACAAAAAATCCGAATATGCAAGTTTACTGTTTTTAATGTTGTTTCAAATATCGACGTCAGACGTTTCGGTTTAGTAGACCTTCTTCAGGACATAGTTCTAAATGTTGAAGATTGTTGACCCTGTGCTAGACAAAGTTAAATTTTCTAATAAATTAAATTATTTGGTTTTGTCATTATTATTATTATTATTATTATTATTATTATTGCACTCATTATGTTTTCCTACATATTTAAGCTAAACTATTTAGCCAATACAATGCCTAAGTGCCACTCAAGGTAGAGAATTATTTACTGGTGACGTTTTATGGACCGAAGAGGAGAAAGTAAAAATTGTAGATTATGAATATGAGGATAGAAAACAGTTGAAACTGGATTTGAAGAGTTTAAGATTGTAGTCATCGGGAAAGCATTCTCTCGGGAGTCTGTTTTACAATGCAGCTACTTTTGAGAAAACGATGTCTATATGAAAAGTGCTTCTTACAAAATGGGATACAAAATATGTAGATGATTTGGCTCTGTGTACAAGGCCTGGCGAGTTTTAGTTGTAAATGTCTGAACTGGTGCAGAGAAGGATTGTAAAGCGTCAAAATATTTTCGCAAGGAAATACTGATAGAGTAGCGATAGGTTTGTTTTAACTTGGCATCTGTAGGAAAGAGGTCCCGTCTCTACTACGGCTGGCGTACTTCCGCCGTGACCGGTGTCGGCACAATTAACGTCTAGGCAGTGGCGGCTATGCCGATGAAAGGTTTTCGAATTTTGTCAAGGACGAAAAGAGAGGAAAAGGAAGCTGCAGATATTCCATTTTAAAACTAGAGGAAGCGTTGCGCCATTGTACCTTTTCGAGCCAATTTTTGTTTTCGCTGACATGAAGTGAAAATATTATATTGAATCCATTGCTAGGTCTGCAGCTAAGTAAGTTGATTCTCTGTTTCATGATAGACAATTTTTCTCTCCCGAAAACCCCAAACCTTTATTGCCATTTCAATGTATATTGCTGTCGCACCGGTTTGGTGCTTCTGCTCTGTATTATACCTACTTGATAAAATCCAAAAAAAGAATCTGCAGTTTTATAGGTCCTGACCTGTCATCTCAGCTCCAATCTCTTTCCCACCGACCTAACATAGATTGCCCCTAACGTTTCTATAAATATTTTCAATGTAAATGTCCTAATGAGCTTCCCTCTTTTTATAGAGACTCTGTGGTCTTGTGGTGGCTGTATTACAAATGGTAAGTAAGAAGTGTTGTTTTGATTCAAGGAATATTGTAGTTTCATTGGGTCAATGTTTGTGACTACATAAGACAGACTGGAGACCAACCTCCTCCCATCCCTCTATGTTGTCCTTGTGCCACATTCTTGCATTTTACACAAAATGAATCTATTCCTATTTTCTACCTTGACTTTACCAATTTATGAACAGTACTAGATCGGCAGGAAGGTCTCGCAATTTTACTGTTGAAATGACTAGATGTAACCGTAAGTTTTATGCTAACAGTTTCTTCTCTCTCACTTCTCATTTGAGGAAATCTCTTCAGCGTTCTTGCTTTCATGTCAACATTGAACTTCAAAAATTCAAATACAATGTCAAATGTGTTATACATGTTCACCGTAGTCTGAATGTAAAATCCAACGTAGTAAGTAATTTGTTCTATGAAACAACACCAATATCCAGTAGCAGCTGTTCAATAATTCTTAAGGTCTTCCATATCAGAGGTTGGCAGTGAATATTCGGAGAGAAAACAAAATGGCCGCATTGATACACGTCGGATTGAATATTTTAAGTCTTCTGATTGTTTAACCCTTCTATTAGCGAACAATAAAATGAGTCAGCTCATTTTGGTTGGCTCACTAGAATCTAACAGGTACCCAAAAAACTGTAACAAAATGTTATCGTGTGTCTTCTTGATTGCTTCTTTTATTCTCGCTCCTTAATAATGTTTATTTCTCATATTATTTAACATTCTGTAATCCTTTGCGGTTTAGTGGCTTTATTGCCATACTTAGAAGTAAAATGATTAAAAATAAAACTGATATCTTTGAAAAGTGGAGAGACGAGGTCAAAAGACATCAACTGTTCCAATTTAGTTCAAGAACTATCTATATCCTTTGTCAGAGAACACATCCGTGATTGCGCCTTACATTATGACATCGGAGGACCACACAGGAAACTGCTACACGGTCCAGATCCCATTCACAAAATGGCAAAACAGTATTGCCAATATTATACACCTGCTGGTGGTGTAACCTAGTTAGTACTTAGTCTCAAATTCGGATTTCTGAGTATCAAGCAAGCAGAAATGGCAACGACTACCTAGAAAATATCCCCCCTCCAAACCTGGTGGTTTAAACTGAAGACCAAGCAACATGAAGTTTTCTTTTTATTCTTGCATCCTTCTTAATATTTTCTTTTCCGTAATGTTTACAATCCTTTAATTCTAAGTTCTTCTGGTCGCTTCATATTTTCTTTGAGACTGTTCCCAGTGGTACTATAACAACAAGGCTTCATCAATTTACAGTTGATTTCGTTGACTGTTTCTTTGCTCGCACTTCCCGTTTGTATAACCCTCTTCCGTCTCCATTCTTTCCAGTTAAATTTAATCTTAAAAAATATTAATGCAAGGTCAAACGCTATCTGCTGTCTTCCTGGTTTCTCTTCTATTCTTCTCGTTCCTTAATAATGTTTCTGTTTTCTAATTCTTCCACAGCCAGTATCTTAGTGGCTTTAATGCCTTGCATGTGATTAATTCGATTTTTTAAAAAAAGTCTCCTTTGTCTGAAAGTGAAAGTCCCAGAGTCACTAAGAAATCTACCCTAGGAGAATATATCATCAGCGTTCCAATTCTTTCAATCGTCTGACTCCCTGCAGCTTAAATATCACTTTCAGAATTCCATGTCCACGGGATTCAAGCCACGCCCAATCATTTGTTAAATTGTAAAAAATTTACATGAAGCAACATTAGACAGAAAGTAATAGACAGTTATTAATTGACACGTTTACGTAAATGAAGATATGATCGTTTAGATTGCTATTGTTTCGCGGCATATCAACACCTCTATGGGTTATTTAATGCCGGAACTTAAATATCTTGAACAAAATTGCATGCCTTCAACCACAGATAAATTGTATTTTTAGTCATTTTACTGCAAATTATAATTCAACAAATCTCGCGCAGCACTTAGAAATGACTAGTGATTTTCTAAGCCGGTCTTAGATGTGGCACAAGGCCGAAAGTATGGGACACCCAGTGAGGTTCGAACTCACAACTCAGTCGTAATTGTTCTAGCGAGACAAACTTGCTAACCATTACACCACCTTGAGGTGCCCTCCTTAGAAATGACTATAAAGTCGAACAAAGGGAGTATCTGTAGAATAAAACACACATCATAACTACTTTTAGCAACAAGAAATCCGATGTTGCCTGGAAATCTATAAACGAAATAAGAGATAGAAAAAGCAGTATAAAATCCAAGCTGAAAGATTTCAGTCCAGAGGAAAGGCTTAAATTGTGGTTTACAACTCTTCTAAAATTTGCTTGGCAAGGCACACCAGATCTCTGAAAAACAGATAGTTCCTATCCAGCCGAGAAGATCCCTGATGCTGACGACCTAGCGATACTGGCTAACCATTGAAAAGACGCAACGTCACCACTTCACAAATTATATATATATATATATATATATATATATATATATATATATATATATATATATATATATATATATATATATATATATATGCCTTTCCAAAAGAGCTAAAAGTAGTTAGCCTGAATTGCCTCACCAGTGGTATAGCGAACAAAGTTGTCGTTTACTTGATTATTGCTTCACCCACTGATCCAGAACCCTGCAACCCGATATCTTCGCGTAACCCTGCACGAGTGGTTTAACGGGTACTCTGACTTGCCAAAGGGCATCCCATGATTTTGTCTGGCACTGCTGATTCTAGATATTCGCAGCTAGCCTCTATATCTAGTGGCCGTTCTCCCATCCGAAACCTGGGGAGCCGGTGGATAGGAATTATCATCAAGAAATCCGATGTTGCCTGGAAAACTATCAACGAAATAAGTGATAGAAAAAGCAGTAACAAATCCAAGCTGAAAGCTTTCAGTCAAGAGGAACGGCTAACATTGTCGTTTACAACACTTCTAGGAATTGCTTGGCAAGCCACCCCAGATCTCTGAAGAAGAGATAGTTCCTATCGCTACAGAAGAGCTTAATATCAAGAAGGGAATATTCAGAATAGATGAACCGCGGAAGGCTGATAAGAAGCATCCAAAGTGGCAAAGCCTGTGGAAGAGATACTAGCTGAAGTATGGAAGCTAGATGAACTCCACCATATTCTACTAGAACATTGTAACAGCGTTTGCAATCAAGACCGATGGACTGAGGGGTGCCTGTTTCCGTTTCCTTAAAAAGGCCAATCTTGGACTCACAAATAAAACTATCGTGGTATCTCATTAACAGTTATTGCAGCGAAGATCTACAACCTGATTCTGCTGAAGAGAATAAGATCTGAAGTTGAGTCAATACTGAGGAAAAACCAAAGCAGTTTCCGCACCAACAGATCAACATCGGGACGGATTCTTATCATTCGACGTATCTTGGAAGGCATACAATTAAAAAATAAAACTGGTTCCAGTGCTACGATAACGGCTGGCATGACTATCATCTTCATGTAAATAACAAAATCCAGATACTTAATGTAATTACTCGATTAGGATTTTATTGGTCCTGACCTGGCATCTCGGTGTCAGTCACCTTCTCACCGCCATAAAGTTGCTTCCACCCTCACGTATGTTGACTTCCCAAAGGTATTTGACTCTATTCATCGTAGGAAGATGAAAGAAATACTACTTGCATATGGGATACTTAAGGAAACTGTAGATGCCATCATGATGCTGTATCAAAACACCCGTTCCATGGTACGCTCACCTGATGGAGACATAGTTTTTTTTTTAATATTACAGCAAGAGTCCTTCAAGGAGACACACTTGCGCCTTTTCTCTTCGTCATCTCTCTTGACTATGGGCTGAGAAAAGCCCTAGATAAGAACTTACAGTTTGGCTTCACTGTCACTGAATGAAAAAGCAGACGCTATCCTTCCGGGAAGGTCACATATGCTGACTATTCTGACCACCTAGTGGTACTGGCTGACCATCAAGAAAACACAACGTCACTCCTTCATAGCATCGAAAATATAGCCCGAGAGATTGGGCTATATGTGAATGCGGGTAAAACAGAGTCCATCTGAATCCAGATACATCGACAGGCATGAAAAGTCCGAACAGGGGAAAACATCAAACGAGTAGACGGCTTCAAATACCTGGGTAGCTATATTGCTCCCCCACTGAGAATGATGCCAACATCAGACTGGGAGAAGCTTCGGGGGCGCTTAATGGAATGGACAAAATCTGGAAATTAAATCTACCAGACACATCGAAGAGAAACTTTTTCATAGCTACGGTAGAGTATGTCCTTGTATATGGCTCCTTAACCTGAACACTAACAGCCAAACTGGAAAAGAGGTTAGATGGTGCTTACACGTGAATGCTTTGAGCAGCATTAAACAAATCCTACGTCAAATACCTGGGTAGCTATATTGGACCCCCACTGAGAATGGTGCTTACACGTGAATGCTTTGAGCAGTATTAAACAAATCCTGGAAAGATCACCCAACAAAGAAAGAGTTCTATGGCAACATAATTCCCATCACAAAATTAATACATCGGCAAAGAAGAACGAACTGGAGATATTCTACTCTGTATATCATCCCATGGAATAAGAACACGAGGTCAACCAAAGATGTATATTGACCATCTGATTGAAGACATGCGATGCAGACCGGATGAGCTTCCAAATACAATGAGTGACAGGGATGGGTGGAAGCAGCGTCTCATGGAATGCTGAGCTTGCTCGACCTGATGACTCCAAGCAAGGCAATAAAGCCACTAAGACACATGGGGTTATTGAGCATAAGAGATTATGAGTAAAAGAAAACATTTTTAAGGAGAGAGAACAATAAAAGAACAAGAATTAAGAAAACGGAAGATAATGATTGACATTGCATTTAAACTTTTGAAGATCAAAGTTGACTGGAAAGAATTAGTGTATTAAGTCAAATAATCATCCTCCAATGCTGTATCCAGGAATCTTACGAAGAAGGCCGGCATGCCAAACCCTGTCAAACGTCTTGGAGATATCTAGAGCCACGGCTTGAGCTTCTCCGTTCTATGTATATAATTTTAATCATATCACTCTAAGCTTCAAGCAGCACTAAACATATCCTGGAAAGAAAGAGCTGTGTGGAAACATGGCACCCATCAGAAAATTAATACGCCAACAAAGATTAATATTTTCTGGTCATTGTTGAAGAAGCAAAGAAGAACTAGCCGGGGACGTTCTACTCTGCATATCATCCCATTGAAAAAGAACACAAGGTCGATCGCGGAAGATGTACATTGACTATCTGATCGAAGACACGACGGGAATGTAGACTAAATGAGCTTCCAAATGTAATGAGTGACAGGAATGGATGGAAGCACCGTGTCATGGAATTGCTCGAGCAATATATATTATAAATAGTTATTGTTAGTAATTTGGCGATAAATAGGTATTGTTGGTAATTCTTTTTATGCAAAAAAAGAATTTCTAGTACTTTTACTATAAAAATGTATGTTTATATTTTGATTTTACGTGGGGTTTCTCTATATGACTCCATCCGCGACTCGAAAAGGTGTTAGGGAACCACGTCTGGGTTAACTTGGAAACAACAGCATTTAAGAGGTTCTACGCTCCTGAAAAGATTCAATCTCCTTATCAGAAGCCTTGCTACCGGAAGTACTTTATCGTCATAACTAGGATTATATAAATGAAGATGAATTATTTCCATATGTTGACTTTTCAGATACGTACATGTCGTTTCAAATTCCTTCAATTTTTTTCTCTCGAAATATTCGTAGAGTTGTTTCACTTTCTCTAATTTTCTTTCAATTCTTTTCTACTTGTTTTGGAGATGCCTGTTCCCCTATTTGTCGTTCTGTTATATCTAAAGTTCCACATGTCTACTGTAATTATTCTTTCATCACAGTTCTTGCTTCCCTTGATAGCTAGAAGTGCGGCTCTTTGCAATTCCGACGAGCTGTCTTCTTCTCTCTTCCCAGATACAATCTTCTATCGATTGTCATCTCGCGGGGGTAAAGCTTAATGTATTATCAGAAGCAGAACTTGATGACACTGAAAAAAGAAATAAAAAACGTAAGTAAAACTAAGCAGAAACAATGGCGGATGAATAAAGCGATGTAGATTGTTTGACTCACATGAAAAATGAAATTCGATTAAAGACAAGAATTTCAGACCGATTTTGAAACGATAAAAAAGAAATTAGGCGGGTGGTAGTCAATAAACTACAATAGAAACGATTGTTTCTGTTTTAAACGACACACATTCATAGATGAAAAACAATCGACAATTAAGCAAATCACTGATAAGAGTAAAGAATATCGAAAGAGATGTAAGAAGAAGATGTACGGGTGGTGAAAAGGATATCGACTCGAAATGAGAAATCAGAAAACCGAGTTCGAATTCTGCTGGCTGGTGAATAAATCAGCTTTGTTTAGGAGTTATTGAACGATACAAGGCAGTCTTTCCCTTATTGCCTTTTGAGAGTTTGTTTCGCGGAGAGATCGTTCCGAATACCACTGATCCATTCATGATAAGTAGTCCTGGGTAATTACCTAGAATAAAAATAATACTATTGCGGTTGACTTGTCTAACTGAGTATTAAATGCTACTATCACAATGGACTGTCGAGCGAAGTGCTCTGTCTTGCCAGACCCCACATCACAACAGTTGGTAACGAGAATGATTCGCTATTTATTATTATAGTGGTGGACAAAGATTCGTTTTTGAAACTCGTGAAATCAGTATGTCGGAAAAAAAAATCTTACACCGGAAACAACGGAACATATCAAGAGGCTGAATGTTTGCCTACAAGCTTAGCATTACCCACTGCCATGCCCAGAAGAAAGTACTCTTCAAAATTGGCCTTGTCAGACGCATATTTGCAAATCCAGGTTGACGAAGAATGTATAAAACAGTTAACAATCAATACCCACAAGGGAGTTTACAAGTTTAACAGATTACCTTTCGGAAATAAGGTAGCATCTGGAATTTTTCAGCAAGTTGTTGAAAAATGTTGAACCATCTAAACGCCACTATCGTTTACTGAGATGAGATTTTAATAAAAATTGAAACTCGGGAGCAGCCTATTCGGCCCGTAAATGAGATATTCAGAAAAATAAACGAATACAGGTTTAAATTAAGGGATAAGAGATGCGAATTTTTCAAAACGGAAATTATATATTTGGGTTAAAACATCGACGAAAACGGTAGGAAACCAGACCCAAACAGGGCAAATGCGCTTAAAAATATGCCCTCCACAAAAAGCAATATTAGATTTTTGGGTTACGAAAATAATTGTTTTTATTCCAAACATGCTTTTCTTGCGAGCACCATTAACTAATTTACTAAAAATAGTGGAATTGTGTGGCCTAATTCCAAAAAGCATTCGTAAAATTAAAGATCCGACCGTTGGACTTGTTATTCAAGGTTTTTTTATCCCAAATTAGAAATAATCGTAGCGAGCGACCCTAGTAACTAGGGTATCGTTGACGTCTTTTTGGATAAGCACAAAGACGGTTTTATGAAAGCTACAGAACATGGTCAAGAACAATATTATCAGCTGAGAAGAATTATAGCCAGATAGAGAAAGAGGCGTTGGGAATTATGTTTGCTGTGAAACAAATTGTCATAAATTCATTCACAGTAGAATGTTCACCCTACAGACGGGATACCATATATTTTCGGGTCGAAAAAGAGTATTCGGACACATACTGACTGTTGACTAGAGCGATGGAGGACAATTCTACAATTTTAAAATGGAATCCTGCCATCAACAAAGGTAAGTCACGCAGAGGTTTGTCGAGACTCATACTAAAGTTTTGTGAACATTTAGAAGATCCGGTAATTGCAGCGCTAAGAACTGAGAATTAAATTAAGAAAATTCTCTGAAATTCTGTACGTCATTATAGCGAAGAAAACAGCGACTTACCTCGTCAAACCAAGCGACAGCACGTCGCGTGTATTCTACGACGGAAAATTTGGCGAAAAAGAAAATTACTTACCAAACAAAAGGGCACGTATTCCGCCTGACATGCTGAAGACGGAATATTTGAATTAAAAAAAAAAAATCAAGTCCGTCGCAGGAGTTGCAATAAAATTATTTTGATATGCAAAATACTGAATATCCTCTCCCAGCTGTCGAAGAATGGAAAAAAATGCTCGACCGATAAAAGCAGTTGGTATTCTCGAATCTGGGGAATTTGGCAATTTTGGCTACCGAGTTTGTTGGAGAGTGCGTTATTTTTCTGACTGGTGGCGTGCATTTTGATTTGTGAGATAGTATTTGCGAATCGAGTTTTCGGCATTGCTTTCTGCCCCCAATATTCGAGTCTGAACTTACAGTGATTTGTTATCTGCGTTGTGGAATTAATCTGCGATAAACATTTCCTTTGCTTTCAGAACGCCTACACCCTCCCTTCTAACGGCTCCTTCAACTAAGTAATTCAGTCTCCGCCTGAACACAGAAATTTTATTTACTATTTATTTATTTATTTATTTATTTTTTATTTTTCCCTCAACAGGAGCAGATAGGTCCACCTATCGCCCGGGTCACACTGCTCCCTCTTTATTTTTAACAGGAGTATAAGTTTAACTTTTGTTTCCTGTTTCGTGTCGCGTGTATACTACGACGAAAAATGTGGCGAAAAAGAAAATTACTTACAAAAAAAAGGGGGGGCACGTATTCCGCATGACATGCTGAAGGCGGAATATTTTAGAACCAATCAGTCGCAGGAGTCGCTATAAAAGTATTTTGATATGCATAAATTGAGCGTCCTCTTCCAGTTGTTGACGAATGAAAAAAAAATGCTCGGCGATAATAGCAAAAGAGAAAATAAAATTGGGGGGGGATCTTTTGGCTACGGCGTTTGTCGAAGAGTGAGTTATTTTTCTGTTACATGCATTGCGATTTGTGAAATAGTACTTGCGAATCGAGTTTTCGGCGTTTCTTTCTACCCCCGATGTTCGGGTCTGAATTTACAGTGATTTATTCTCTGCGTTGTGGAAATAATCTGCGACAAATATTTCCTTCGCAATCCCACTTCACTTACAGTCATCTAAATAAAAGCTCAGGTGGATAATTTTATTACAGAAAAAAAGAAGTAGAATTTGAGGGAGAAAAAATTTACATCCGTGTCCTGGGTATGACGATAAACTACATCCGCGTCCTGGCTATGGCGATAAACTACATCCGCGTCCTGGCTATGGCGACAAACTACATCCGCGTCCTGGCTATGGCGATAAACTACATCCGCGTCCTTGGTATGACGATAAACTACATCCGCGTCCTGGCTATGGCGATAAACTACATCCGCGTCCTTGGTATGACGATAAACTACATCCGCGTCCTGGCTATGGCGATAAACTACATCCGCGTCCTGGCTATGGCAACAAACTACATCCGCGTCCTGGCTATGGCAACAAACTACATCCGCGTCCTGGCTATGGCAACAAACTACATCCGTGTCCTGGCTATGGCGATAAACTACATCCTCGTCCTGGCTATGGCGATAAACTACATCCGCGTCCTGGCTATGGCGATAAACTACATCCGCGTCCTGGCTATGGCAACAAACTACATCCGCGTCCTGGCTATGGCAACAAACTACATCCGTGTCCTGGCTATGGCGATAAACTACATCCGCGTCCTGGCTATGGCGATAAACTACATCCGCGTCCTGTGTATGACGATAAACTACATCCGCGTCCTGGCTATGGCGATAAACTACATCCGCGTCCTGGCTATGGCGACAAACTACATCCGCGTCCTGGCTATGGCGATAAACTACATCCGCGTCCTTGGTATGACGATAAACTACATCCGCGCCCTGGCTATGGCGATAAACTACATCCGCGTCCTGGCTATGGCGACAAACTACATCCGCGTCCTGGCTATGGCGATAAACTACATCCGCGTCCTTGGTATGACGATAAACTACATCCGCGTCCTGGCTATGGCGATAAACTACATCCGCGTCCTGGCTATGGCGACAAACTACATCCGCGTCCTGGCTATGGCGATAAACTACATCCGCGTCCTTGGTATGACGATAAACTACATCCGCGTCCTGGCTATGGCGATAAACTACATCCGCGTCCTGGCTATGGCGACAAACTACATCCGCGTCCTGGCTATGGCGATAAACTACATCCGCGTCCTTGGTATGACGATAAACTACATCCGCGCCCTGGCTATGGCGATAAACTACATCCGCGTCCTGGCTATGGCGACAAACTACATCCGCGTCCTGGCTATGGCGATAAACTACATCCGCGTCCTTGGTATGACGATAAACTACATCCGCGTCCTGGCTATGGCGATAAACTACATCCGCGTCCTTGGTATGACGATAAACTACATCCGCGTCCTGGCTATGGCGATAAACTACATCCGCGTCCTTGGTATGACGATAAACTACATCCGCGTCCTGGCTATGGCGATAAACTACATCCGCGTCCTGGCTATGGCAACAAACTACATCCGCGTCCTGGCTATGGCAACAAATTACATCCGCGTCCTGGCTATGGCAACAAACTACATCCGTGTCCTGGCTATGGCGATAAACTACATCCTCGTCCTGGCTATGGCGATAAACTACATCCGCGTCCTGGCTATGGCGATAAACTACATCCACGTCCTGGGTATGGCGATAAACTACATCCGCGTCGTGGCTATGGCGATAAACTACATCCTCGTCTTGGCTATGGCGATAAACTACATCCTCGTCCTGGCTATGGCGATAAACTACATCCGCGTCCTTGGTATGACGATAAACTACATCCGCGTCCTGGGTATGACGATAAACTACATCCTCGTCCTGGCTATGGCGATAAACTACATCCGCGTCCTGGCTATGGCAACAAACTACATCCGTGTCATGGCTATGGCGATAAACTACATCCGCGTCGTGGCTATGGCGATAAACTACATCCGCGTCCTGTGTATGACGATAAACTACATCCCCGTCCTGGCTATGGCGATAAACTACATCCTCGTCCTGGCTATGGCGATAAACTACATCCCCGTCTTGGCTATGGCGATAAACTACATCCACGTCCTGGGTATGGCGATAAACTACATCCTCGTCCTGGCTATGGCGATAAACTACATCCGCGTCCTTGGTATGACGATAAACTACATCCTCGTCTTGGCTATGGCGATAAACTACATCCTCGTCCTGGCTATGGCGATAAACTACATCCGCGTCCTTGGTATGACGATAAACTACATCCGCGTCCTGGGTATGACGATAAACTACATCCGCGCCCTGGCTATGGCGATAAACTACATCCTCGTCCTGGCTATGGCGATAAACTACATCCGCGTCCTGGCTATGGCGATAAACTACATCCGCGTCCTGGCTATGGCGATAAACTACATCCGCGTCCTGGCTATGGCGATAAACTACATCCGCGTCCTTGGTATGACGATAAACTACATCCGCGTCCTGGCTATGGCGATAAACTACATCCGCGTCCTGGCTATGGCGATAAACTACATCCGCGTCCTTGGTATGACGATAAACTACATCCGCGTCCTGGCTATGGCGATAAACTACATCCTCGTCCTGGCTATGGCGATAAACTACATCCGCGTCCTTGGTATGACGATAAACTACATCCGCGTCCTGGGTATGACGATAAACTACATCCGTGTCCTGGCTATGGCGATAAACTACATCCGCGTCCTGGCTATGGCGATAAACTACATCCGTGTCCTGGCTATGGCAACAAACTACATCCGCGTCCTGGCTATGGCGATAAACTACATCCGCGTCCTGGCTATGGCAACAAACTACATCCGTGTCCTGGCTATGGCAACAAACTACATCCGTGTCCTGGCTATGGCAACAAACTACATCCGTGTCCTGGCTATGGCAACAAACTACATCCGCGTCCTGGCTATGGCAACAAACTACATCCGCGTCCTGGCTATGGCAACAAACTACATCCGCGTCCTGGCTATGGCGATAAACTACATCCGTGTCCTGGCTATGGCAACAAACTACATCCGCGTCCTGGCTATGGCGATAAACTACATCCGCGTCCTGGCTATGGCAACAAACTACATCCGCGTCCTGGCTATGGCAACAAACTACATCCGTGTCCTGGCTATGGCAACAAACTACATCCGTGTCCTGGCTATGGCAACAATCTACATCCGCGTCCTGGCTATGGCAACAAACTACATCCGCGTCCTGGCTATGGCGATAAACTACATCCGCGTCCTGGCTATGGCAACAAACTACATCCGCGTCCTGGCTATGGCGATAAACTACATCCGTGTCCTGGCTATGGCAACAATCTACATCCGCGTCCTGGCTATGGCAACAAACTACATCCGCGTCCTGGCTATGGCGATAAACTACATCCGCGTCCTGGCTATGGCAACAAACTACATCCGCGTCCTGGCTATGGCGATAAACTACATCCGTGTCCTGGCTATGGCAACAAACTACATCCGCGTCCTGGCTATGGCAACAAACTACATCCGCGTCCTGGCTATGGCAACAAACTACATCCGTGTCCTGGCTATGGCGATAAACTACATCCGCGTCCTTGGTATGACGATAAACTACATCCGCGTCCTGGGTATGACGATAAACTACATCCGTGTCCTGGGTATGACGATAAACTACATCTGCGTCCTGGCTATGGCAACAAACTACATCCGTGTCCTGGCTATGGCGATAAACTATATCCTCGTCCTGGCTATGGCGATAAACTACATCCTCGCCCTGGCGATGGCGATAAACTACATCCGCGTCTTGGGTATGACGATAAACTACGTCCAACAGCAAGGCCTCTGATAATACGTTTTTGAAAAAATAATGTTGCCAGCTGTACAAAACACTCGGGACCCCACATTAAAAATCGACCTTGTCTCACAACCTGACTCAGTGGGGGGGGGTCAAGTAAACACCTACTTACCTCGCACAGGGATTCCTCTCTGCGCTGGTATTATCACGGTTACGACTAGGTTGGACCGGCTCTAGCCTGGACCAGCTATGTCAAGCCAAGACCAGCTATGACTAGCTTAGACCAGCTCTGACCAGCTTGGACAAGCTATGACCAATAAGACCAGCGGGCGAGTGAAAACACTCGGGTCGCCACGTTAAAAACCGACCTTGTGTCACAACATGACTCAGTCGGTGGTCAATTAAATACACTTACCAATAAGAATCATAGTAATGCGTCTCTTGCTGGCAGCCAGGCATTCGGTGTTCTTGCATTTAGTTAGGATGAGTTAAGAGCTTCTCTAAGAAAAACGAAATCGATCCTGTCTCTTTGAGAACAAGAAAATGGTGATTGTGACGATGAGGGAATGCAAGACATGACTAAATATGCACTCTGCTATTTGGGGGTATTCTGGGAATTAAAAGACTCTTTTAGTCTGTTCTTGGGCGTACAGCTGTAAGGAGTTCATTTTGAAGGAGGTGAAATGTATTCCGGAGAGGCTGAGGGAAAAAGGATCGTGTTTAATAAATAGACGCTTAATGCCATCAATAGGGAATGAGAGAGAATTCAAAGAAGCACGTGGAGTCGGAAATATAGTCGAGGGATTCGGGGTGAAAATGGGGAGCAAATGCGAATGACAAGCAGAAGAAGGTTAAAGATGGGAGAAAGAAAAGTGAAAGGAATGAAAGAGGGAAATGATTTTGAAAGAAAAAAAAGAAAGAATTTCTTCCTCTTTTAGAAGAAGAAAGAAAGAAGAAGCGAAATACTTGCGTGAAAAAAATAAGAACGAACGAAATATAAAAGAAAAAAATGAACAGGGATAAAAGTTAAATGAAAAATAAAGATAGAAAGAAAAATGAAAGATTATTGAAGAGAAAGAAATATAGTTACGAAGAAGAATGAATAAATGTGAAAGAAAGGAAATAAGGAGGAATGAGAAAAATATGAAGAAAGAAAGACAGAAAAACAGAGCGAGCGAAATTATGGGATATGAAAAATGAAGTCAAAAGAAAACTTAAGAAAAAACTCTTGTCTACAAATTATACAAGAACGAACAATTTAAATTCCAGGAACTGTTTTAACAGAGAACAGAAAATCTGAAACCAGGATTCGAATTCGTACTGGGATAGTGAAAGATTTTTTCCAAATTCTAAGGAAAAGTATTAACAGGAAAAATTCGTAGAAACAAAGTAAAATGTACTGGACTGTTACGTAATACCAACCCTCCTATACGACACTGAGTGATGGAGACTTTACTCACAGATGAAAAAGAAACTTCAGGAAGAAACTTTATTCTCTTCATGAGTACCCTGAGAATTCCATGGAGTGAACATTTAGCATTCCGCTACTACTTTTTAATCAATGTCGATTTTCGTGCAAAAAGTGGATCACAGCTTCATACATTTTTTCTGAAAACCTTAGCTTCTCATTGGACAATAAATATTAAAATTATCTCGCTTATCTTCACGTACATTTGTTCTCAATGAGCGAAACAAAACATCAGGCTCCAGACTGAGTTTTGTAAAGCGCTCCCTGAGTGGTTAACAAATATTAAAAAAACAATTTAGCTGCTCACCACTACGTCCGAATAGCATCAACCTCGTTTTTGACCTGGCGAAAAACAATGCTTTCAGGATCCTATCACGTGATAAAAAAAACATATAAATTGAATGTACGAGCGAACCCAGGCAGTGAGAATTTACGACGACTAGCATTTGCTAAACTAGTTCACGACGCTTGTACCTTTACTGCAGTGAAGTACAAAGTTAGAATCTCAAATTCTTTAACATGAAATAACTTTACTGTAATTCAAGCTAAATTTTTCAACTCACTCACCAACTTCTACAACTTACTAAAAACTATTCAATCACGCTATTGAATCTTACGAAACTTAAATTACAAACATTACGAACAATACATTCCACTACGAGCAACGAAAACAAATTGAACATTTGCGGAACATTCACTTCTCGGACTTCTTTAAAGCTAAAAGTTTATCAACATATTTTCAGCTTTACAGGATTCTTTAAACTCTCTCTCAGTGAACATTTTGAGTAACAGGTTATTTTGATTTTTGTGAGCTCAGGTAAAGAAATATTCAGTAGTAAAATCTTTAACCCAGTCAAAGGAAGTAACTGATATTAATAATTCATGTAAAAAACTGTTGACGATTATATAAATATTGTACGTATTATGAAAGGTTATTTTCTTGTGTTTTTTTCTCTTGTTTGCTTTTTGTTTGCTTAAACATTCGTAAAGTAAAAAATGTGCGGGTTGATTTACGCCGTCAATACCGCTAGAAACATGTGGGCAACGACGAAATTTTAGATCAAATGTAAAAAATCTGGAGAGTTAAACATAAAATCAGAAAGACACTGTTGACATTTTTATGTCACATAATAAGACAGAGGGCTTATCAAGTTTGACAATGATAGGAAATATTAAAAGCAATAGCAACAGAGTAAAGGCAAATCATATAATATACTTAACGAGGTTGTGTAAATGGTTAGCGAGTAAGGTATTAATACATATAGCAAAGAGAAAAAAAATAGTAAATGCTACAAAGAAGAGGAGATGGTGAAGATCCATGATCGCCTACATCATTAGAGGACGCGACACATAGAAGACAATAATTTAACGACGCGCGGTGAATGAAGACCGAAGAAGAACGGAGGAAGTTTCCAGCTGTAGTGATCCTTAATTAGTGACACCCGAAGTGATTTACAGGCCATTTCTTGCTCCAGATTGGTTTGATTTGGTTTGGTTTAGGGCATATCGACCTAAATAGGTTATTTAATGCCGATAAAATTTTTTAGTGTTGATAATATTCATTTCCAAAAATATATTGCTGTTAATATTTTTTCTTTTACAAAAATTGTACAGCTGTTAATATTTTTTTCTTCAAAGATCTATCTGTGGTATTTTGTTTCCAAAATGTATTGCTGGTAATAAAACCTATTTTACACTTTCATAGTATTCTGACCCCAGTTTGGTGGTTAAGTATTTACCCATAGCTGGGACCCACACAGGTGATACCAACCCAGGTCAGGGTGGACTTGAGAACACCTGCAATTAAGAGGTGGTTCAACGCTCCTCAAAATCTTTTGATCAGAGACCTTGCTGCCAGATGTAGTTTATCATCATACCCAGGACGGCTTGCTCCAATTAACAACTGATTGGAGGTTATTTTCGAGAGTAGCTGCCACTTTTACTTTACCGGGCCTATCGGACTTTGTCATAGAAATTAAAACACAGTCAAACAAAAAACACTTCTTCATATATTACTACAAAAGCATGGATATTCCTTTATTTTTTATTACCTTTTATTGACTCTAAATGAATAATAATCCTGTAACATGAAGAACATTACATTTCTTCCATAGAGATAAGCATTTGGAATCTGTTGTGGAAATTCCTCCTTGTCAATCCCCCTCTCTTTTGCGTGGAACATTGTCGTAAAACTCTTTGTTAATCACCTGTTCTCATATATTAGGTTGTTACATAAACCCGTTCGTTATTTTAATAGTTTTTTTTTTTTAATTTTTAAGCATATCGCCCCTAGAAAGGCTGGAGTGTCACTAGCACGCATGGGGTTACAGAGGAGTGAGAGCAAGAGTAAAGACGGGGGATCAAGATGAAGGTATGAGAAGATGTCGATTGACATTACATTTAAATATTTGAAGATTATAGCTATCAAGGAAGCAAGTAAGGGGAAGGGAGTTCCACTGTCGGGAAGTGTAAGAGAAGAAGCTGTTGGAGTAGAAGAGGCGGTTAAATTTAACTGTTTCAGCAGTGAAAGGACCGAGATGCCAAATTAGTAGCACGATTAAAATAATATACCTACATATTTTTTAAGCATCCTCCCCAAGCAATTCGAGAGTGCCACTAGCACGCAGGTGGTTACAGTAAAGGAAAGTAAGAGTAAATAGTCGTCTTTGAGGAAAGAGAAGGTCGGGGATCAAGATCAAGGTATCAGAAAATGTCGATTGACATTACATTTTAATATTTGAAGCCTATAGCCATCAGGGAAGCCAGTAAGAGGAACGGGGTTCCACTGGGAGAAGTGCGAGATAACAAGTTTTTGGAGTAGAAGAGACGCTACATTTAACTGTTTCGACAGTGAAAGTGTGAGACCTAAATGCCAAACAGGTAGCACGCTTAAATTCATGCAGTTTGGGTAGCAGTGAAAGTAGCTCGTTAGACCAGTTGCCATGAAAATATTTGTAGAAAAGACAGACGTAAGACATATCACGACTGTGAAAATGTGACTGTAGACGAGATGCCAGATCAGGACCTATCACATTGCATATCCGACTGAATGTTTATTATTTATAAACAGTTCTGATGAATCATTGAACAATATATTCCCCTTCATTGTTACTGACTCCCTGTCAACTATCGACAAATTTTTCAATGCCTCACTAATAGAAATCACTAGGTTTTAACTAGAAATATTGACCAAGCCACTTCGTCCTGGGTATAATGATAAACTACATACGTAAGACAATAAACTACGTCCAGCAGCAAGGCTTCTGATCAGCAGGTTTTGATGAGCGCGGAACCACCTCCTAATTGTTCACAGGTCCACCCTGACCCGGGGTGGTAGCACCTGTTAGGGTCCCAGCTATGGGCAAATAGTGAAAACCCAAAATTGTGTAAGCGTCCTGGGTATGACGATAAACTGCATCCACGTCCTGGGTAAGACGATAAACCACGTCCAGCAGAAAGGCCTCTGATCAGGAGGTTTTGAGGAGCGTGAAACCACCTCATAATTGCTGGTGTTCCCAGGTCCACCCTGACCCGGGGTGGTAGCACCTGTTAGGGTCCCAGCTATGGGCAAATAGTTGACGCCACAACATGACTCAAAACAATATGAAAGTGTAAAAATAGATTTTAATACCAGAAATACTTTTTTTAAAAATTAGTATCAGCAATAAATATTTGAAAAAAGAAAATATTACCAGAAATGAAAAATCTTGTCAGCATTAAATAACCCATTGAGTTTAATATGCCACAAAACAAAATAAACCAAACTATACATTTAAAAAAAATATATATATATTACCAGCTATATATTTCTGAAAGTAAAAGGGAATTTTGTCGGTTTTAAATAACCAATTGTGGTTGGTATGCCGTAAAACTAAACAAACCAAAACAAGTCATCAAGTCACGTTTTTTTTAAGCTCCGCGTTGTTGCTGAACGAATTGTTGGAAAGGTACAGAAAAATGCGGTAATCTGAAGGGTCTCAGGAGAATAGTGTGGGTGTCGCAGAACCTCCTAGCATAGCAGTTTTACTTCAGGTTTGGTTATAGTCGCGACGTTGGGTAAAACTTGCCATGTTGAATAATCACACTGTATGGTCGGTTGTTTTTTTCCAGCTGTATGCTCCCATTGAGCCTGTACATTTTTTCAACATACAGCTTAGTCGTGAGGGTTTGGTTGTTTTGAAACATTTCATATCATTCTCTCGGTAATGAAGTCATATCCGGACATAAGCACAAATGTTTCCAGCTAATTTATGACCTCACAGGAAGACGTCCAACACGCTAATTCACATCTTCTTGAGATTTCATTTCAAAGGTGTGTCTAACAACAGTTTCGCAGAAAGACCAGAGTCACAAAGAAGCAAAAAATGCTACAAAAATTATTCTTCGGGACCATTTGAAGAACATCAGAAAAATAAAATTTTTGCCACTCCTTTAGCAATGATACTTTAACAGTTGCCACTCAAGTGATTTTGGTTGCACACTCTCGAAGTTTTCGGTCAAGGTGCTACCAAACCTGCTCTACTGGATTCATGTCAGGACATTTGGTTTGCCCATGGAAGTGACTTGGTTCCTTGCGATACATTCCAGGCCTTTGCTACTTTGCTTGTATGACATGGCGCTCCATCTTGATAAAAGAAGACATTCTTTGTCAATCTGATTGGTTTCAAATAGTGGGAGTAGTCCTTTTTCTAATATTTGACAGTATTTTGGAACATTTAACCACTCATCAGTTACAAAGAAGCAAGAAATGCCACGGAAAATTATTCTTCGGGATCATTTGAAGAACACCAGAAAAAGAAAACGAACAAACATATGTCGTTTTCGCTTCTTCTTCCTTGGTAAGACATTTCAATTAGGAGATGTTATTTCCAAGGGAGTCGCTACTTAATAGAACATACTCGAGAGAAGAATATTTGTCCAAAGACAATATTATCGACCTCTCCATGTTTGGGGTCAACCGTTGTCCATCCTAGATATCCCCACAATAATTAATTCCTACTTCCACACACGCCCATAAAACAATCTCATTCAATAACGTTCTACCTGAGAGGCTCTTGGCACTTGGGCTTGTTTTGTATCAACAATAATGTAAATTGTCGTACCTTCTCAGTCTATTCCTATCTATCTATCTATCTATCTATCTATCTATCTATCTATCTATCTATCTATCTGTCTCCGTCTAACCATCTCTTACTGGCACATAGCAGAGCCTTAGCTCGACAACAAGGATGGCTGCCTTCATATTGTACGATAAATCCAAAGCTTCTTCTTCTTCTCTCAATACCTTAGGTCTTCCGCCACATATACATATATGTACAATGTGCCCTTCTTCCATAACCGTACACATGGTCAAATCATCCTTTGTTTTCCTTGTATTTCCTTGGTAAAACATTTTAACTCGGAGATGTTATTCCCAAGGGCGTCGCTACTTTGTAGAACAAACTCGAGACAAGAATGTTTCTCCGAACACAATATTGTTGACCTCTCCATGTTTGTGGTTAACCGTTGTCCAGATATCCTCACAATCCGCAATTCTTACCTCCACTCACGCCGGTAAAACAATCTCATTCAATAACCTTCCACCTTGAGGTGATTTTGGGGTTGTTTTCGGTGAACAATAATGTAAATCACCGTATCTTCTTTATAGAAATCAACAAAATTCGACATATCTTCACAGTATTTTCTTTTTTCGTTGTTAGGTTGGATTTGTTTAGCGGCGTATCAGCATATATGAGTTATTTAACCTCCAGCGCAACCCCCTTCGTTGGGGCTCGTCATCTTTACTCAATGGATAAGGCAGAGAAACAAGTCGATTGGGCGACGCACGCATTGACTGAGAGAAAGAAACTCCAATACTCATCCATTGTTGCTAGTTAACTGCTGTAAGGTTAATTAAAAGCAAAGTCGAACATGCTCCTTTTTGTCAACTTGGAATTCCACATAAAAAGTGAGGTTTAGCCTGAAATAAAATTTCAATAAAGTTAAAGTTTCAAAGTGTCGTCAGAATTATTAAGAAGCAAAAAATGCTACAAAGATTTTCATTATTTTTCGGGATGATTGGCACAACATCAGAATCAACGAAAGAACATATATCGTTTTCACTTTCGTACTTAACCCTGGACGTAGTCGTTGGGGTACCTAAATGCTGAGCTGTCCCCCAGTTTCATGCGTCCGTCACGGTCCTCTGCCAGAGCCTAGGTCACAGCGAATGGTTTCTTGGTGTACTCATTATGTAGCGTGCCGTGAGCGTTTTAAGCTGGCTGATTTCATACCTCTCCAGTTTAGACCACAGCTGATGTCCTCCAGTTATTTATTCCGTTTTGATCACGAACACGTGACCTTTGTAGTTCATCTGAGGAATAATTCCGCCCTGGCCGGCGACCTATGTTGAGATGGTCTTTTGCTATGTTAACACCACCCACCTCACGCACGTTAATGCCGCCAGTTGAAGAGGTTTACCGGGGATTCACCTGAGATATTTAGGCGTGTTGTGAGCTTCTTAATCGGAAAATAAAATTTCAATAACTGTATCAAATGATCACCAGAATTACTAAAAACGAAAAAATGCAGCGAATTATTATTCTTCGAGATCATTCGCAGAATAAAAAAAAACGAATGAATATATGGAACAAAGTAATACATTGGCCGAAGAAAAGTTCTCAGCCAAGAGAAATAAACTATATCCAATTTAAAAATGTAATTATGTAATCTCTTCTCAACATAAATAAACAGTATTTAGAATAGCTATAGAGTAGGTCCTCCATTTCCTAGTTTCAGTACTTTTATTCGATTTTTCGTGGATTTGATCAAGTTATCAACAATCGGCTGATCCATATTTTGCCACTCCTTTAGCAATATTTCTTTAAGGGTTGCCACTGACGTGATTTTGGTTGCACGCTCTCGAAGTTTTCGGTCAAGTTGCTCCCGAACGTGCTCTATTGGATTCATGTCAGGACTTTAGGCTGCCCATGGCAGTGACTTGATTCCTTGCGATTCCTTCCAGGCTTTAATACTTTGCTTGTATAACATGGCGCTACATCTTGATAAAGGAAGACATTCTTGTCAATCTGATTGGTTTCAAATAGTGGGAGTAGTCCTTTCTCTAATATTTGACAGTATTTCGGACCATTAAACCACTCATCAAAAAGAATCTGCTCAGATTTCGCTCCAAACCAGACGACGCCCCACACTATTATTCCAATCCCTCCATGTTTCACGGTTGCCTGCAGAAATCAGTGTTTCATGTCTCATTCTGATTTGGTCAATCATGAACGAATCTCGAATTTGAATATTGGCAGAATTTACTTCCATCTGACCAAATCACGGATTGCCAAAATTCATAATTTTTGCTCGCGAATTCTCTCGCCTACTCCAAACGTCTGTTCCTGTTAACCTCTGAAATAAATTTCTTGCAACTCTTCTTTCATAGCATAGTTCTTTCAGAGTCTTTCTCATCGCATATGGCGACATTTCCATTCTGTTGGCGACATCTTTGACGCTCTGACGACAGTTTCGGATGTCTTTCTTCTTCAGAGCTCTTTTCGTTCACTCAGACACGATACTTGGTCTTCCGGAACGTTGTTCCACACGACAATGGCCTTCTTCCTTAAATCTCTTGACAAAATTATTAACCGTTTGATGATTAACCTGGAAAAACCTAGCAATTTCTCCATTTGACTTGCCACACTGATGCCATCCTATTATCTGCCCTCGTTGAAATTCACCAATTCTCTTACTTCCGCGAACTTTCATTGCAAAATATAAGTCAACTATCGTTCATAGATAAGAGTAACTTGATACTAAAACGGTATTGTCTGAAAAGAAAACGTTATTACCCAAGCCAAATTTGCTGTAAGTAAGGGTGGCTAAAAACTTATCGTAGCCCACTATACAGCCTCTGAACATCTGATTTTGGGTGGTACATCCTCATTTGGGTAAGCATTTTTCTGGTCTTGGCGTCCAAATTTTAATGTTATTCAACTTTCATTTAATAATGTTGAAGCTGTATGTTACTATGGTTATAGCTAAGGTGTTGGTAGCCTTCATTTTATTGGCCTCATTAATTTCGCTTTCTCGTATCAAACGTAATCTTATATAATATTCTTTTCGGATCTTTTTTTTTTCATAATTGAATGTTGTATTCCGTTTCCTTCATTAATTCTTAAGTATTTGTATTTACTTTCTTGGCCTAGTTCCTTAATCTTGCTGTTGATATCAAAGGTCTAAATGCGTAGCTTTCGTTAGTTTAGCGCCTTTGAAGTGGGCGTTGCCATATTTTCTCGATTACGAAGAACAAACTAATATCTTCGCTGAAGGTTTTGACAATGGTGAATAGGTTTTTCTGCTGCTTGTCATCCTTAGCAAACGTTTTAAGATCATTAATATATAATAGGTGATTCAGTTTGCGATCCTGTGGCTTGTATCTGTAGCTCCTTTTGTCAGTAGGCAGCTGAGTGGCGCTATCGCAAAGCAGAAGAGAAAAACGAACGAATGTATGTAACAATGTAATATTTAAGAAACAGTCAGTTAGAATGTAGTTATATTAGTTCTTACTATTGGTTACTAAATTGGTTACTAAAAACATAAAATACTTATGACTCAGCCTAATATTGTCTCGAAAATCGTTTTAATTCGTCGTTTGAACAGCGACTTTTTCGAATACACGCTTACATTTCATCCGATGTGCAAGCTGGAACAGATGTGACTCAAGTTAATCAGAACTTCTGTAAAATCTAAACTTTTAAGACGACATCAATTCGGTTTATAGTTTTCCTAATCTGCCCAATTTCCAATTCTTTGTCTCTCATTGCCTCTGTGTAAGGTAATCAATTTACTCACGATGTCCGAATGACTGCATTATCCTTAACGTCTGAAGAGTAAAGTCATTCCAGCGTGTTACTAGAAATTTCGGCCGATTGGTTACCAAGCCACTGATTGGCTGATGACGAAACCAGGTTGAATTAGATGTCAACCTATCTTTTTTTTGTTTCGGCCATAAGCAGCACTCTATGGAATCTACTGATTTTCAGTTAAGATCTTCGTCTAAAAATAAATTACCATCACGGTGATTATTTGAGGAATCAACGAAAACATTGAATAAGGATCAAATGAAAAAATATGACGAAAGAAAGAATAAAAGATGGACGAAAGTAAAATAATGTCAAAATAAAAATCGATTGAAATCACAGGATATTATCAAAAATGAAAGGCAAAAAGGACTTAAGAAAAAAACTGAGTGCTGGCAAAAAAGTACGAATGGCAAAAAAGAAAACCATTAGAATAAAATCTTAAAAAATTAAAAGATGTGAAGGAAAAATTTTAAAAAAGAAAGGGACAAACAGAGAAAGAATGAAAGAGTAAAATCCTTGACAGAAGGGTCGAAGAAAATGAAGGAAAAAAGAACCATAGAAACATTCAAACAAAAAGAAAGAATGAAAGAAGAAAAAATACACCAAGAAAGAAAGGAAAAATTAAACGAAAATTAAAGAATGAAACAAATGAAATAAGGGAAACTAGAAATTAAAAAATATAGAAAAATGAAAGAAATCAAAATAAAACAAAAAGAACGAATGAAAGAAGCAACGAATTGCAGACAAAATGAAAGAAAGCTAGAATGAAAAAAAATGAAGGAAAGTTAGAATGAAAAAAATGAAGGAAAGCCAGAATGAAAAAATGAAGGAAAGATAGAATGAAAAAATGAAGGAAAGATAGAATGAAAAAAATGAAAGAAAGCTAGAATGAAAAAAAATGAAGGAAAGCTGGAATGAAAAAATGAAGGAAAGCAAGAATGAAAAAATGAAGGAAAGCCAGAATGAAAAAAATGAAGGAAAGCTAGAATGAAAAAAATGAAGGAAAGTTAGAATGAAAAAAATGAAGGAAAGCCAGAATGAAAAAAATGAAGGAAAGCTAGAATGAAAAAAATGAAGGAAAGTTAGAATGAAAAAAATGAAGGAAAGCTAGAATGAAAAAAATGAAGGAAAGTTAGAATGAAAAAAATGAAGGAAAGCTGGAATGATAAAAATGAAGGGAAGTTAGAATGAAAAAAATGAAGGAAAGCTGGAATGAAAAAATGAAGGAAAGCCAGAATGAAAAAAATGAAGGAAAGCTAGAATGAAAAAAATGAAGGAAAGCTGGAATGATAAAAATGAAGGGAAGTTAGAATGAAAAAAATGAAGGAAAGCCAGAATGAAAAAAATGAAGGAAAGTTAGAATGAAAAAAATGAAGGAAAGCTGGAATGATAAAAATGAAGGAAAGTTAGAATGAAAAAAATGAAGGAAAGCTAGAATGAAAAAAATGAAGGAAAGCCAGAATGAAAAAAATGAAGGAAAGCTAGAATGAAAAAAATGAAGGAAAGTTAGAATGAAAAAAATGAAAGAAAGCTAGAATGGAATAAAATCAAGGAAAGTTAGAATGAAAAAAATGAAGGAAAGTTAGAATGAAAAAAATGAAGGAAATTTAGAATGAAAAAAATGAAAGAAAGCTAGAATGAAAAAAATGAAGGAAAGCTAGAATGAAAAAATGAAGGAGAGGTAGACTGAAAAAAAGCACAGAATGCAAGATATGAAATAAAGAAGAAAATAATTAAATAAGGAGATTTAGAAGGAAACGAAAAACTGAAAAGGCTCAAAATAGCAAAAAAAAGGAAAGGAAACGGTGAAAGGAAGAAAACAAAATTTGAATGAAAAAAAAAGAGAACAATCTAATGTTAACAATTGCTAGCGAAATCAACAATGATGTAAATAGTGAACATAATACCTCATCTCAGAAATATAGACAGATACTGAAGGGCCGAAACGGTGTAAATATGGCGACAAAGATGAGGACAATAGTCCGAATAATGTAAATAGTGTACATAATACCTCATCTCAGAAATATAGACAGATACTGAAGGGCCGAAACGTTGTAATAAATATGGCGACAAAGATGAGGACAATAGTCCGAATAATGTAAATAGTGTACATAATGCCTCATCTCAGAAATATAGACAGATACTGAAGGGCCGAAACGTTGTAATAAATATGGCGACAAAGATGAGGACAATAGTCCGAATAATGTAAATAGTGTACATAATGCCTCATCTCAGAAATATAGACAGATACTTAATGCCCGAAACGTTGTAATAAATATGGCGACAAAGGTGAGGACAATAGTCCGAATAATATAAATAGTGTAGATAATACCTCATCTCAGAAATATAGATAGATACTGAAAGGCCGAAACGTTGTAATAAATATGGCGACAAAGATGAGGACAATAGTCTGAATAATGTAAATAGTGTACATAATACCTCATCTCAGAAATATAGACAGATACTTAAGGCCCGAAACGTTGTAATAAATATGGCGACAAAGATGAGGACAATAGTCCGAATAATATAAATAGTGTACATAATACCTCATCTCAGAAATATAAACAGATACTGAAGGGCCGAAACGTTGTAATTAATATGGCGACAAATATGAGGACAATAGTACGAATAATGTAAATAGTGTACATAATACCTCATCTCAGAAATATAGACAGATACTGAAAGGCCGAAACGTTGTAATAAATATGGCGACAAAGATGAGGACAATAGTCCAAATAATGTAAATAGTGTACATAATACCTCATCACAGAAATATAGACAGATACTGAAAGGCCGAAACGTTGTAAGAAATATGGCGACTAAGATGACGACAATAGTCCGAATAATGAAAATAGTGTACATAATACCTCATCTCAGAAATATAGACAGATACTGAAAGGCCGAAACGTTGTAATAAATATGGCGACAAAGATGAGGACAATAGTCCGAATAATGTAAATAGTGTACATAATGCCTCATCTCAGAAATATAGACAGATACTTAAGGCCCGAAACGTTGTAATAAATATGGCGACAAAGATGAGGACAATAGTCCGAATAATATAAATAGTGTACATAATACCTCATCTCAGAAATATAGGCAGATACTGAAGATCTGACATTTCTGGGTGAGATGGAAATCAGGATCGGCATCAACGAGTAAGCCTCGATCTGACGAGGAAATTTATAACGTGACTCGAGCTCTTAGGTTAATATTTCAGTTTTGTAGCAATTTGTGTTGTTATCGAAACTTTTCTCATCTCCGATACTTATTTCCTTATCAACGATAAAAATTTGTTTTAACTGACCAATACAACGAGGTGTTTGAAGTGTTTAGTATTTACTAATACCGCATCTGAAATTTTATGATAGGTTCAGTGATAGTGTCATCAAAGCTTTCTTTCCAATTCCAGATGATAATTTCTCGTTTGGAAAAGTTTATTCTAAGTTCTACTTTCTGGAATATTCTTCTCTAAGCTGTCATTTAATACGTGGTCGATCAAAACTCTCCTCAACTTCCTATCATATGTAGCAATTCCTATATTTTCCCATACCCTTTCCATTGTTAGCCATTTACAAAGTTTTGTTAGGATATCTCTGTTTTGTTCTGTCCACCTGGCCATAAATATGATCTGTGAGTGTCAAATTCTCGAAACCATATTTTCTCATTATGTAACCTTGAAATTTCAATGTCTTTTTTTTAATTCTAAGTAAAAATGTCCTTTGTTTACAACTTCCTTAAAATTTCATCGCTACACTATGGTATTCTCATCATGCTTCTGTAGGACAATATTTTTGTCGCCTTAAATCTCTTCTTTCTCTTTGAGGAGACTGTACAGCATACATTGCATACAGGAGCGCCGGTATTGTATAACAGTTCGGTGCTACTTGGTAAAGAACGTTACGTCTTGGTTCAAAATCATTCTTATCCTAAGAAATATACCTCAAGATATTTGAAAGGCCTTTGACAAAGTTTGATGCTCAAACCGACCAGCTATGGATTTACTGAAGTCTCTTCTCATTTATAAAGTCCTTCCTAACGTGTTAATCCCTGAAAATAATTCTCAACAGTCAGTCCTCCTGGTCTCTGGCAATCAATGAAAGTGCCTCTCAGGGTTCACTTCTTGGACCAGACCTCTTTTTACGATAATATATGGTTGCACCTACAAAATCCATGAAGATCAGAGATTGGCAGATGATCTCTCATCCGATCTAGCTCTAAAATTACAGTGTGTCATCCCATAAGTTCTGTCCGAATTTTAACTTTTTGTTAAAATGAATGAAATTTAAAGAGTATTTTATAATGTCTAATGGAGCTGAATCTTATTTTTATGTTTAGATGCATTTAAATTGATCACACTTTATTTCAGAGAATACTAAAATTAAATTTTGTTTGATTAAAACCCTGCTAACATGGAAGTACCCAAGAATCATTTGAGGCACATAATGCTTTATGAGTTCAAGAAAGGAAACTCAGCAAATGGTATTGAAATTCGGCTCTTCGAAGAGCAATTCTGAGACATTATCAATTACAAAACTTGCACAGAGAATCTTACAAAGCATCCGGTAGTCCCAAGCGGTCACCCATCAATTTATTGACTGGGATCGACGTTGCGTAACTTTGGTGATCGTAACGGAACCGGTGTTTCAATAAGATGTCTCCATAAGCCTACAAGTTTTTACTATAATTTTTATATAATAATGAGTTAGTGATAGAAGACTTATTAATAATCCATAGATGGACGGTGAAGTAGTCGACTGATAACTTTCTCAAGAGCATTTGTGCTTCATTGAATCTAACGAACCCAATTAGAATTGGAACTCGGCTTTCTGGTTAATAATATCGAACCATTATCCACTACACCACACGCACATCGAATGATTCTTGAAGGGACTTTGAAGATGAAAGCCAGAGTACGAATGTTGGTATCATTACTGAAGGCCTGAACAATCTTTTTCGTCTCACCATTGCTCATTTCGGATGGTATCCGGGGGTTAACACAAAAAGATTTTTCTAAGTGAATAACTCAAAGGCTTTTTCAGTGATTCTCACGAAAAATGGTGTCAAGATGGCTAAACCTCTTCCCTGAAAACCTGTAAATAAGAATCTCAATTAGTTTAGTGTGGTTTTTGTGGCATGTAAAAAGATGCTGTTAAACGATTTGTACAATTATGTTGTTACACCCGGCATATATATATATATATATATATATTGTTATGGGAACCTACCCATAATAGTAGTGGACTAGTCCGTACCCCATAAATACTGCGCCTCAAGAGGAAGCAGCGGAGACAGTCAGTCAGTGAGTGAATGAGTCTAGACGATTACTATAAGACATTCGAATAGTGATACTTCGAGACAACATCGTTCTCTCTAACCTAACCTGATTGTTATTACTAACACTTCTACTTCTTTTGTACATATTCTGTTTGTAATATATATCTGTGTTATTCCATACCTGTGTTCGAGTTATTCTTCATTGGTTCTACCTTGGACCATCACCGTGCTACAAGGAACCTGGACCATAACATATATATATATATATATATATATATATATATATATATATATATATATATATATATAGGTTATGTATATAATTTTTATATCTGTACATTATAGCTCAACTTGCAGTAGAACGAATTGGTACTCGACGAAAAATGGGGAATGAAAAAAGAAAGAACCAAGAACATTAAAGAAAGGCGAAAGCAATCGTCCAGTGTTCAAGCTCCAAGTCTCTCTCTCTCTCTCTCTCTCTCTCTCTATATATATATATATATATATATATATATATATATATATATATATATATATATATATATGTGTGTGTGTGTGTGTGTGTGTGTTAAAAACAGATGTACAATGTAAATTTATTCTTTGTGCAAATATGCTTGAACCAGCAAAACTAATGCACATTTTTTATTTATTCATTTTAAGAAAATATTGTAACATCAAAACAACATGATTTTAATTATTAACAAACTATTTGACATGTTCAAAGTCTCCCTTCATATTCAATACGACACTGAACATCACCAGGAAATATATCTCCAAACCATGTGGAACATTTTTACATTAATTTCAGTAAATTTGTCAGAAATTGCATGTTCTAATTTAGGGATTGTTTTCGGTTTTATCCTATGAACAAAATGTTTTAGTACATCCCACAAGAGATAATCAGGTAGGGTTAGGCCTGGTGATCGTAATGGCTGTTCAGTTGCTTCACGTCGTTTTAGACACCTCAACTCCAAAACAAAAGGGTGCTACATTTGCCGGACCCCATTTATACATATATATTAAGCAATAATATAAGATATTATGTTTATTTGTTAATATATTCGAAAATTCCAATCACCTGAAGAAGACCGGAACGTACAGCGATTGAAACCTTGTGAATATGGCAATGAAGGTGAGGATAACAGTCTGAATAATGTAAATAATGTAAGTAGTCATAATAGCTCATCTCAGAGATAGAGACAGATACTCTATTCTCTAATTTGCAACTTATGCCGCGATAATCGTTGAGTCAAAAATTACCTACTTATGCCGATCTCGGAAGTACCTGACTCTACATAACAAACCTTATCGTTGTAAGAGTCTTAGGAGACCAAAAATGCCATTCATGAGCTGTCCAATCTTATCTCTACAGCATAGCATTGAGTTAAAAATCCTTTACGTGGTCTGGTAGGTGATTAATTAGTTACCAACTTATAACCTTTTCCCAGAGCCACAATATCGCAAAATCCTTCGCAAGAGTTGCTGCTACGTGGAACGCCTTCCCAAGAGGACCTTTCACTGTGCAATATTATTAAGCGTTATCATTACTTTATGGACGCATCATCTGCTCTTCAGAAAAATAAAACTTCATTCAGTAGACCTCTCACTTTCTGCTGCCTTGTATTCGGTTCGTAAGGACTAAAAAATGAATAACTATAAAACAGATTTATATATATGTGTGTGTGTGTGTGTGAATGTGTGTGTGTGTGATCGAGAGAGAGAGCGAGAGTGTGTGTCTGTGTGTGTCTGTGTGTGTCTGTGATTGCGTGAGTGTGTATGTGTTTATAATTCTGTGATGAGGTATTGTAACTATTTACATTGTTTGGACTGTTGTCCTCATCTTTATTGCCATATTCACCTTCAACATCTGTCACTATTTCTCAGATGAGGTATTGTAACTATTTACACTATTTACATTGTTTGGACTGTTGTCCTCATCTTTATTGCCATATTCACCTTCAACATCTGTCTCTATTTCTCAGATGAGGTATTGTAATCATTTACACTATTTACATTGTTTGGACTGTTGTCCTCATCTTTATTGCCATATTCACCTTAAACATCTGTCTCTATTTCTAAGATGAGGTATTGTAACTATTTACACTATTTACATTGTTTGGAGTGTTGTCCTCATCTTTATTGCCATATTCACCTTCAACATCTGTCCCTATTTCTCAGATGAGTTATTGTAACTATTTACACTATTTACATTGTTTGGGCTGTTGTCCTCATCTTTATAGCTATATTCACCTTCAACATCTGTCTCTATTTCTCAGATGAGGTATTGTAACTATTTATACTATTTACATTATTCGGACTGTTGTCCTCATCTTTATTGCCATATTCACCTTCAACATCTGTCTCTATTTCTCAGATGAGGTATTGTAACTATTTATACTATTTACATTATTCGGACTGTTGTCCTCATCTTTATAGCCATATTCACCTTCAACATCTGTCTCTATTTCTCAGATGAGGTATTGTAACTATTTATAATATTTACATTTTTCGGACTGTTGTCCTCATCGTTATTGCCACATTCACCTTCAAAATCTGTCTCTATTTCTGAGGTGAGGTATTGTAACTATATACACTATTTACATTGTTTGGACTGTTGTCCTCATCTTTATTGCCATATTCACCTTCAATATCTGTCTCTATTTCTCAGATGAGGTATTGTAACTATTTACACTATTTACATTGTTCGGACTGTTGCCCTCATCTTTATTGCCATATTCACCTTCAACATATGTCTCTATTTCTCAGATGAGGTATTGCAACTATTTACACTATTTACATTGTTTGGACTGTTGTCCTCATCTTTATTGCCATATTCACCTTCAACATCTGTCTCTATTTCTCAGATGAGGTATTGTAACTATTTACACTATTTACATTGTTCGGACTGTTGTCCTCATCTTTATTGCCATATTCACTTTCAACATCTGTCTCTATTTCTCAGATGAGGTATTGTAACTATTTACTCTATTTACATTGTTTGGACTGTTGTCCTCATCTTTATTGCCATATTCACCTTCAACATCTGTCTCTATTTCTCAGATGAAGCATTGTAACTAGTTACACTATTTACATTGTTCGGACTGTTGTCCTCATCTTTATTGCCATATTCACCTTCAACATCTGTCTCTATTTCTCAGATGAGGTATTGCAACTATTTACATTGTTTGGACTGTTGTCCTCATCTTTATTGCCATATTCACCTTCAACATCTGTCTCTATTTCCCAGATGAGGTATTGTAACTATTTACACTATTTACATTGTTCGGACTGTTGTCCTAATCTTTATTGCCATATTCACCTTCAACATCTGTCTCTATTTCTCAGATGAGGTATTGTAACTATTTACACTATTTACATTGTTCGGACTGTTGTCCTAATCTTTATTGCTATTTACACTGTAAAGTACTAGTATGACCTAAACGTTTAAATATGCTCCAATCTCAATCTTCAAATCCCGCTATTGATTAGTGATATAGAATTAGTAATTTTATTGCCTTGCTTGAGTTGAACTGATAAAAACAATCCAAATTTTGCAAGTACATTTTCAACATTTGCTGATTTATCCCCCGTTTGTAAAACAATGACAATCACTTGTGACTCCAAGAATGAACAAAGTTATGCAATCCTAGAATTTTCCATCAGTGATCCGAAAAGGATCTCTCTTGTGATTTAATGACAACAGTGAATAAAATTTATATGCTATTTTTTGCCCCAGTTAAAAAATGATTGGTGGTTATTTTCGTGTGCTGTCAGAATTTCTACTAAGGCAGGTGTAAATCGTTATGACCTTTGCATAAATAACTAGTTGGGAAAAAAAGATATCGGGGAGGTCCTACCACCTCCACAACTTTTTCTAAATTCACACACACACACACACACACGCACGCACATATATATATATATATATATATATACTGTTGTCCTCATCTTTATTGCCATATTCACCTTCAACATCTGTCTCTATTTCTCAGATGAGGTATTGCAACTATTTACATTGTTTGGACTGTTGTCCTCATCTTTATTGCCATATTCACCTTCAACATCTGTCTCTATTTCCCAGATGAGGTATTGTAACTATTTACACTATTTACATTGTTCGGACTGTTGTCCTAATCTTTATTGCCATATTCACCTTCAACATCTGTCTCTATTTCTCAGATGAGGTATTGTAACTATTTACACTATTTACACTGTAAAGTACTAGTATGACCTAAACGTTTAAATATGCTCCAATCTCAATCTTCAAATCCCGCTATTGATTAGTGATATAGAATTAGTAATTTTATTGCCTTGCTTGAGTTGAACTGATAAAAACAATCCAAATTTTGCAAGTACATTTTCAACATTTGCTGATTTATCCCCCGTTTGTAAAACAATGACAATCACTTGTGACTCCAAGAATGAACAAAGTTATGCAATCCTAGAATTTTCCATCAGTGATCCGAAAAGGATCTCTCTTGTGATTTAATGACAACAGTGAATAAAATTTATATGCTATTTTTTGCCCCAGTTAAAAAATGATTGGTGGTTATTTTCGTGTGCTGTCAGAATTTCTACTAAGGCAGGTGTAAATCGTTATGACCTTTGCATAAATAACTAGTTGGGAAAAAAAGATATCGGGGAGGTCCTACCACCTCCACAACTTTTTCTAAATTCACACACACACACACACACACGCACGCACATATATATATATATATATATATATATATATATATATATATATATATATATATATAACACTATAAAACTTTCTCAACATATATATATATATATATATATATATATATATATATATATATATATATATATATATTATGAAATGGGCAAAGTCCGGCAATTATTTTAAGATATTTTCTTATGTTTATCCGCATTTTATAGATACAAACATTTAAGTAAATGCTCTGTTTTATAATAAACAGTATTAACAACATTTCCCTGCCTGTCGGAGGACGAATATTTTTTATGGAAATTTCTCCGACATTCAGGCCGGTAAATGTTGGTAATACTGTTTATTTATAAACAGACCATTTACTTAAATATTTCTCTCTATAAAAAGAAAGAGAAAATATAAATAGAAGTAGAAAAAAAAGGAACGCCGACTAAATTACAATTTTATTAATAAAAAAGAGAGAATATATATATATATATATATATATTATTATTATTATTATTATTATTTTATTATATATATATATTAAGACATTTTTATGTTTATACATTCTTTTTTATAGTTAAAACAAAAAATAATCATGAAATGTCTTAAAATAATTGTCCATTTCATAATGTGTGACGTCATTTGTCTACATTTCAATACGCACCGAGCAGATATCAATATATGAGAGAAAATCATGGAAAATTGTAGTTTAAAAACAGTAAAATCGAACTTGCTAACCGAATGCTCCTCTGTGGCTCAATCGGTAAAAGCATATCAGGCTATATGACGGATTCGTATAGGATACAGGTTCGATTCCTGTCGGAGGGCGCATTTTTTTATGAAAATTACTCGGACATTCAGGCCGGTAAATGTTGTTAATACTGTTTATTATAAACAGAGTATTTACTTAAGTATTTGTATGTATAAATAGAACGTATAAATATAAAAATATCTTAACACATACACACACACACACACGTATATATATATATATATATATATATATATATATATATGAACCATTATAAAACATTCCCAACGGTAGTAAATTTTCCTCATAACCTTCTAATTACCCCATTCAATAACGCTCTGCACTAAGGGCTCTTAGGACTTATAACTGGTGAACAATCGCTTTAAGAAAACTTAAAATGAATTTAACATATTTTAAACCATTAATTAATACTTTATTTCTTCAAATGTCTAAAGGAACTTGAGAAACTTGAGGCAAAACTTAAAATTCAGCGAATGCTTGATGGAATTAATTCAAGAAAACTTTTAGATAATAAAGAACATCACGTACCGTTAAAGAAGTTGATCTAACAGAAACAGTTTCATGAAACAGTGAATAGATGACGAATTAATTCTTCTCTGGTCGAAATGTTGCTCGTCGTGTTTTGTTTTGTTTTTCATTATTATTATTTTTCAATATCCAGTTATTTCCGGTTTCATATCAAAGTCAATTCTCTTTAGACCCGCTAGGTGCAAAGCGTTCAGCAACTACATACGTTTCTAAAACGGCTTCTACGAGTTTTTACGAACCCTTCTTCTCAAGCAACCATGGAGATGTTACAACGCCCGAATGTTAGTTACCCTTATTAAATTATAAATATATATATATATATATATATATATATATATAGACACACATACACACACACACACACACACACACACACACACACACACACACACACATATATATATATATATATATATATATATATATATATATATATATGATTATTTCCTTCTAGATTATTTGTTTCTTTCCAGTGCGAAAGGCGAAATTACCGCTTGCTTTGAAAGTGTGTGATACCCGAATTTCAATAAATAGCAAGAGGTAATTTCGAAACGCAAAATAATCTGAAAATAATATGATCAAAAGAAAAAAAAAACACGTTTATTCTAAGGGATAAATGCGTAAAGGTATATTTTGTGCTTGCCAATTTTAAATATACTAAAACCATTCGTCTTTAAATAAGCTTCAAATCTAATATCCGTAGATCGATATATTCCTCCGAAGGAAATTTTTTTCGAAATGCACTTGTAGCCTAAGAGATACCAAGGTTGCTAAAAGTTCATCTCTTTGATAAAAAAAATGTTAATGAATATTCATGAAAACAATGGAAAGTTATTTCAAGAAACTGTCGGCACCCAAAAAACAATGCGAATTTCCTCTTCATTTGTGTTATTTTGGTTGAAAATAATCATAGAAACATATTGATTATAATATTTAGCTAGTTTCGCCACAAATAACGCGATAAAGCCACTAAGACTCAAAGTGTTACTGTAAAAATATTGCTGGGCTGATAAGACCTCCCCGATATCACCCGTTTTCAAACAGCTCACGAAAAGGAACTCCAGTCAGTGGCTAACTGAAACAAGAAATAGCTTTAATTTTAATCAAAACTAACAAAACTGCTTTCATTAAATCACCACAGGGATGTTTTTTCTGACGGCTGATGTAAAATTCTAGGAGAACAAAACATTGATCCTTCTTGGACTCACAAGTGATTATATTGAATCAATTTCTATAAATAATGTGTCGTGCCAAAAACTCTTTCTCCCCAGAATCCATTTGCACATTTATAAATCTGCCATTCGTCTGTATATTGAATACTGTTGGCATAGTTTTGGTTTCGTGTTCCTGCTGTAAGTCTCTAGATTCTTTACGAAATCTAAATATGGGTCTGTATTGTTGCCGGTCATGATATGGCATCTCGACTTCAATTCAACTATTTGGGGGGTGGGGCTTCCCTTTGTCTGTTCTACGAACATTTTCATGGCAAAGTTTCTGGTGAGTTCTTTTGCCTCGTTCCTTGACTGTATGAATTTAAATGCGCTATTTTATTGGCAGATAGGTCTCGCTGTTTTGCTGTTGAACTAGCTTGATGCAACCGCCAGTTCTATTTTAATAGTTTATTTTCTCGCACTTTTCACATGTGCACTCCCTTCCGACTACCCGATTCCCAGCCACGTACAACCTTCAACACTTTAAATACAACATCACTCCTGAAATCGGTTCCTTTATTGTTCTTTTCCTCACTTCTCATCATTAAAATTTTCTGATTCTGTTTCATTCTCAATAACCCTCTTGCGGCTTAGTGGCTTTACTGCCTTGCGGAGGGGGGGGGCTGTCACAAAAAATTATCCAGTTTCACTTTTTTTATATATAATTTTCCAAAAGCAAGGCAATAAAACCACTAAGATGGAAGCGGCTGCTGAGAAAATATTGTGGAGAAGAAATAAGAAGAGAATAAAAAAAGGAAGAGGAGAGAAGCTGACGATTGTCGTGGCATTTAATTTTATGAGAATCGTAATTAACAGTAAAGGAAGAAGCTGCAAGGAAGTTCTAAAAGCAAACGGTTTGAGACCAGAGAAACTTTAGAATTGGATTTACGATTAATTATCAAATTTTCAATAGTTAAATAATGCACCATGATTGCCAATCTCAAAATTCGAGGAACCAAATTGTAGAGCTCTTCAGAAAAATTTACGCTGGTGGGAAAGTGATTGAAGCCGAGATGCTACATTAGATCCCATAACATTGCAGATACTTCTTTAGATTTTTGCAATTATCACTAGATACATAGCAGAAGCACCAGACCAGATGTGGCAACAATATGCAATGCACGAACAAAAGTTAGAATTACCAATTTGTAATACAGATTGGGGGAGAAACATTATCTAACACGGCGCACTGAAACCAACTATCCTAGCAGCAGCCTCACCAACTGACTTAATATCATCGTTTCAACGCCAGAAGGCGCAATGCGTTACTTCCCCGGATGTTAGCATCAGTCATGCTGATTCAAGGTAAAAATTGGTTCTCTAAGACGATAAAAATAAAGCAGATTGCTCCGGACAGATTGAACAGTAGAATGAAAAGATTGCTTAACTGTCACTTGCAAAGAAAATATTTGTAAAAAGTCTGAGGAAATCCATGTCATGGTAAGAAAACGACTGAAGTTTATCGATTATATTACAGACCCTTCTTTGAATTTTATCAAGAATCCTGAGATATGTATTAGAAGCACCAGACCATATATGGCAGCGGTATTCAATGCACAGACAAATGGTTGCTTTATAAATGTGCAAAAGGATTGTAACAAGATAAAAGTTCTGTTACGACATATTGAGCAAGCTTTTCTTGCAGTAGACCTGGCAATTGATTTAACAGAAACTCTCCCCTTTATGCCAATGGAAACCATGAGCCCAAGGCGCCGCAAAGATCTGATATCCTGGAGGTTAGCATCAGTCATAATGATGAGAGGCAGAAAAGGTTACACTTTTTCTTTTACACGGCTTTATACAAAGCTACTTAACAGATTTTAAGAGTGGTCCACACCTAAGCAACGATTGCGATACATTGTAGATTCCTTGGGAAAAGAATGAAAGACAGATTATTAAACAGTGTCTGGAATAAGCCTTGAATGAATAACTATAAAAAGAAAAAGAAAAAAAACTCTATTAGATTAAATATCCTTTAAACATTGTTGCTTGCTGGTTTATTTCTCATGTGTCTGGAATATTTTAATTTGAAAGCTAAATGACAGAAATTAATTACTGTTTGCTCCGGACAGATTGAACAGTAGAATGAAAAGATTGCTTAACTGTCACTTGCAAAGAAAAAAAAAACGAAAAGAAGAGAGAAAAAAAGGCACGCCTTCTCTGTCTCGCGTAATTTATGAAGGGTAGGATGTCTCTTGGTGAATTAACCAAATCAATATCTATGTGACGTGTATCCTTGTTCAATCATGACAGATCGAATATGGTTTGGGTGATATGGAGTTACAAAGGAAACAATGACTTTAGCGCAGCGGTTTACTTTTATGAAAAAAAATACTTCCCTCTTCCAGTGGCCACGAGTTCACCAAATTCTTTGACAGGTATTTGACAGGTGTTTGTATATGACGGCAGGCGACCAGTTCGTATAAAGTCACCGATTTGCAAGAAACGTGTTCTTTCTTTTCTTTCTGCTACTGAGGTAGATTTAACCCATAGAAACAGTTAAATAATCATCATTTATCATTTATTTATTTATATACTCAGGTTAATTTTTAAATTATTTAGTGAAGAATTTCAGAGTTTATTGGTACTGTCTGCGAGAATCGAACCTATAACGTGTTATGTGACGGTATCTACAGTGACACACATACGACTTTCGGCAGACTCACATTGAAAGCACGCTTCTCGTACAATCACCGAGGGTAAGCAACGTCTAACGTGGCCAGTGACAAGATCGGTGAACGTTTTCGAATATCAGGTGCGGTAAGCTGGATTGTTCTTTTGTTGAAAATACGTGAGCCGGTTGAAAATAGGGGCGTCGAGCTTCAGTTTCGTTTGTGTTTGTTATGAAGGCATGAGTTTAACACTTCTCCCGCAGCTATGGATTAATAAGTAGGACTCTCATCAGTAGATCATTATAGTCTGCAATAATGTCCTTACAGTTTAAAAATATTTGCTGAATTGAAAATAAACTGCAAAAGGTTGATAGGCCGTAAAAAAAGAAATTAATCACAGATACACGCAAACACACATACAGACGAGTGATAGATAGATAGATAGATAGATAGATAGATAGATAGATAGCTATGAATAGATAGGCATATATATATATATATATATATATATATATATATATATAAATATATATATATATATATATATATATATATATATAAAAGTGTACATGGAAGTCAGCACTTAGAGTGGACCCATCTCTGATATTTCTACAATCTTAAACCCATACTGTCGCCTCTAAGTGCTGACTTCCATGTCCACTTTTATATTTACACACGTTCTATCTCTGATATTGCGCACTTTATCCCATAAATATAGCACACTTTAAGACTATATTGCTTCATATATATATATATATATATATATATATATATATATATATATATATATATATATATATATATATATAAAGGTTGGTAAGCCGTAAAAAAACAAATGACACGCGCACGGGTGATAGATAGAAGAAGACTGACATATATATATATATATATATATATATATATATATATATATATATATATATATATATATATATATATGCGTGTATATATATATATATATATATATATATATATATATATATATATAGAGAGAGAGAGAGAGAGAGAGAGTAACAGAGCTAGATAGATAGATAGATAGATGGATAGATAGATAGATCTGTGTGTGTGAACATAGAGAGATAGATGGAAGAAGAAGAAGAAGAAGAAGAAGAAGAAGAAGAAGAAGAAGAAGAAGAAGAAGAAGAAGAAGAAGAAGAAGAAGAAGAAGAAGAAGAAGAAGAAGAAGAACTGACATAGGTAGGTAGATAGACAGTGTAAACATATAATAATAAAAAAGGTTGATAAGGCGTAAAAACAAATAATTTAATTACACACAGACACACAAATCTGATAGACAGCATGGATATAAAAATATTCACTAAATTGAACAATAATAGTTTCACTTAAGGTTTCGTCAGACGTTTACAGAGACCAGACAGGGATTTTGTTTTAATAATTTCAATCCAAGCAAGGCGATACAGCCACTAATACGCAAGTGGTTACTGGGGATAAAAATAGGGTGAAGGCAACTGAGTAAAATTTACTGTGTGGGAAGGACTGTAAAAAGACCAGGTTTCACGGAGACAGGAGACGATGACTGACGTTGCATATAAAATGGTATATATAGCAGTTGACAGGAGTAATGAGACTTTTAGAATAGAAATTACAGTTACATTTAGCAAATGAAACAGTAAAATAATGAGACCTAACTGCCAATCCAGTACTTTGCTATCTTCACAAAATCGTGGTACCAAAGAGAAAAGCTTACTAGAATAATTGATATGGAAACATTTGTCTAAGAAAGGCAGAGTAAAGATACGTTACGGCGGTGGTAATGTCATTGACGCCGAGGATGAAAGAATTCTAAGGTGTTATGATTTGGATTTCAGCGAAGGCGACAGCGAAGATTTAAAATATACATTCCTAGCGAAGCTACACATTTGTAAAACGGAACATGGAAACTAATGCCGATTTCTATATTCAGCAAGGTTTATGTGTTCACTAATGACATTACAAACGCTATATCTCTGGCACTGAGGACTCTCTACCCACTGTCAAGAAAATCTGAATCCCCCAAAATCTAGAGACGATTCAGACCGAGGAAAAGATACAAAAGCGTTTACATTAAGTTGCGAAATAAGACTCCTTTCCGACCGTCTAATAACTTGCATGAAGTAAATGTAAACAATGAGGAGGGAAAACACTTCCCCTCCCTTATAACTCACTTGTCCCCTGTAACCATAAAAAGACAATGAAAAAGTAAACACTTTTAGTTAGTAAAAATCAAACAAGTACAAGGTTAGTACATTGCTTTTCTCCCGCCTGAACAGTCATATTCTCCATACCATAAATTGAGCATAAATATAGCATCGTTTTAAACATTACACACACACACACATATATATATATATATATACCATGGCACCCGACGCAATACAGTAACGCCACAAAGGCAGACGAAACACTTTGCAGGAGTGAGAACAATAAAAGGAGAGTAATCAAAAAGACACCGTCCTGGGTATGACGATAAACTACATCCGCGTCCTGGGTAAGACGATGACCTAAGTCCAGCAGCAAGGCCTCTGATCAGGAGGTTTTCAGGAGCATAGAACCCCCTCTTAATTGCTGCTGTTACCAGGTCCACCCTGAACCGGGGTTGTAGCACCTGTTAGGGTCCCAGATATAGGCAAAGAGTTAACACCTAAACTTGTGTAAAAATAGGTTTTAATACCAGAAATACTTTGTAATAAAAAAATTATTACCAGCAATAATTTTTGAAGGACAAATTATTATCAGCAATACTTTTAAAAAAAATACCAGCAATACAAACAGTTATACATTCTTTGAAAAAAAATGTGACCAGCTATAGATTTCTTCAAAGAAAAATATTCCCAGAAATAGATTTTAGAAGAAAAATATTACCAGTAATAAAAATTTTGTCGGCATTAAATAACCCATTGAGGTTGATAAGCCGTAAAACAAACCAAACCAAACCAATCAAGGAGAGAGTAGATATTGATATTACATTTAAATTTTGGATGATCAAACTTGGTAATAAAATAATTCTTAGCGCAATTTGTATTCACATCAATCAAACCACTGCAACACATCAATACAACCGCTCTCAACTTCGAGATCGGATCCGGAAGTAAGTGCATGCAGAGGTCATATGTTTGAGAATCATTGTTCGTGAAGAACCACTGATTAGTCTCATTTGTAGCGGGTTTCTCTACGTAATAGTACAAAAATATTAATCTGGAGAACTAAGAGCTTAATCATTTCTAGTATACAATATGCATTTCAGAAGTTTTGAAAGTTTTTTCATGAGTTAGTAATTTCAAAGAAGCCGTTACTTAGATCCAATGACAGGACCCAAAGAGTGTGAGTTCAATACCCGGTTAAGGCAGTGGAGAACATTCAGAGGGAAATTAACAGGAGATAACTGATAACTGACATCCATTAACACGGCACGTGGAACTAGAACAGTCTACCCCAGTGAGCAAAATAAAGTGTCAAGTTTGACATTGCAAACACCTGAAGAAGGCCGGAGCGTACAACGGCCGAAACGTTGTAATAAATATGGCGACAAAGATGAGGACAATAGTCCGAATAATGTAAATAGTGTACATAATACCTCCTCTCAGAAATATAGATAGATACTGAAAGGCCGAAACGTTGTAATAAATATGGCGACAAAGATGAGGACAATAGTCCGAATAATGTAAATAGTGTACATAATACCTCATCTCAGAAATATAGACAGATACTGAAAGGCCGAAACGTAATAAATATGGCGACAAAGATGAGGAGAATAGTCCGAATAATGTAAATGGTGTACATAGTATTTCATCTCAGAAATATAGACAGATACTGAAGGGCCGAAATGTTGTAATAAATATGGCGACAAAAATTAGGAACCACGACTAAAATACAAATTTATTAATCTAAAAGAGAATATATATATATATATATATATATATATATATATATATATATATATATATATATATATATATATAATAAGAAATCTTTATGTTTATACATTCTTTTTTATAGATAAAAAAATAAACATAAAAATGTCTTAAAATAATTGTCGGACTTTGTCCATTTCATAATGTGTGACGTCATTTGTTTACATTTGGATACGCATTGAGCAGATATGAATATATGAGAGAAACTCATGGGTGAATTGCAGTTTAAAAACAGTTAAATTAACCTCGTTGACCGAAATGCTCTTCTGTGGCGAAATCGGTAAAAGCACGTCAGGTTAAATGTATAGAATACAGGTTGGATTCCTGTCGGAGGAATCATATTTTCTATGAAAATTTATCCAACATTCAGGCCGGTAAATGTTGTTAATACTGTTTATTATAAACAGAGATTTACTTAAATACGGGTATCTATAAAAAGAATGTATAAACATAAAAATTACTTAAAATAATTGTCGGACTTGTCCATTTCATAATATATATATATATATATATATATATATATATATATATATATATATATATATATATATATATATATATATATGTATATGTATATATATATATAGGTGACTATACTTGTGTCGAAAAACCTTCGAATTCTTGATTTAACAATAGCCAAATCAATCTCGAAGGGAAAAAAAGGTTTTAAAAAAGAAAAAGCCAGGAACATGAAAGTCTGTCGAAAATAATCGCACAGATACAGGTTCAAGGCCCAAAGAAAAAACCCCGATACGAGTAAACAACTAACTGAAGAGCTCGATATATATATATACAGAGAGAGAGAGAGAGAGAGAGAGAGAGAGAGAGAGAGAGAGAGAGAGAGAGAAAGATACTGGTAAAACAGCCAATTTAAAGAGTTTCTAGTGAGTATAAAATGCAAAAATCTCACTTGCATACCCATTTAGAAAGTGAGAGAGCATGCAGAATGCTCTTTCTGTTTGCACAGATACGGTTGATGTAATTTAAAGAAAAATCACTTGTAATATGCGTGAATGCTGAGCGGACCGAACCCTGCACAGGACGATAAACGAATCGTCAATATATCTTGCCGCACACTCCGAAGTTTCTCCGTCCAATGGCCGCGTTATGAACAGACTGCGTACAACACATACTGTAAATAAAAATAACGACTTACTTTTACAGGAACATGTTGTGAGATCCGAGTTTCGAGTCACTGATAGGTTTTCCTATGGTGTTAGCCTCGCACTGACATAAATCCCCTTTCACTTCTCCTGTCTGCGAGTTCACTTCTCTTAACGCCCGATTGGTGACATTGTATAAAAGGAAATGAAATGCACTTTCTTTTTATTTACTCTTGACCAGTGAACTATTCTTCGTTGGATGAAGCTGTATAAAACAAAGGATTCTACATCGTCTTTAGTCGTTCTGTCATCTACTTTATTAACATGAGGTTGTGACGATAAGACAACCTGTTTCTTCGCCGGGGAGACATCTTTTTTTGATAAACTACACCCGCGTCCTGGGTATGACGATAAGCTACATCTGGCAGCAAGGCCTCTGATCGGAAGGTTTTAAGGAGCGTGGAACCGCTTCTTAGTTGTTGGTGTTCGTGGGTCCACACTGACGCGGGGTGCTGGCATCTTTTGGGAGTTACAGCTATGGGCAATTGTTGACCCCAGTAGTAGGGTCAAAACATCATGAAAGTGTAAAAATAGGTTTTAATGCCAGTAATACATTTTTGGAAAAAAATATTACCAAAAATATATTTTTGAAACAAAATGTATTACCAGCAAGACATTTAAAAAAAAATATTACCAGCAATACATTTTTAAAAACAAATATTACCAGCAATACATTTTTGAAACAAAATATATTACCAGCAATAGATTTTTGAAGAACAAAATATTACCAGCAATAAAAATCTTGTTGGCATTAAATAATCCAGTGACGTTGATAATCCATAAAACGAAACAAACCAAACTATTTTTTCGGACTCACTTTTATTTCAACAAATCATTGTCTCTATCTCCCTCTCCCCCTCTCTCTCTCTCCTCTCTATGTCTCTATCTCTGTCTCACTCTCACTTACATACTATATCTCTCTCTCTCTCTCTCTCTCTCTCTATCTATATATATATATATATATATATATATATATATATATATATATATATATATATATATATATATATATATCACACACACACACACACGCACAACAGATAATCACGTAAATATACAGTTGCCGCCAAAATGTTCAGAACGGCATTGTTTTAATCAGAAAAGTAGGTATAATTTTTTATCAAAGTTGTTTTATATTCTATAATTTTGACAGACAATAAATACGATATTATTTGTTATTGTCTGAGATTTTATTATTTTGTTATTTTTTCAACCGTTCTCATCATTTTGGCCACCATGGGTTTTGCAGTAAATCACTAAATCATCCATAACTTTTGTATTATCCTCTGAAATTAAACCAAAATCTCAGACAATAACAATTAATATCGTATTTATTGTCTATGAAAATTATAGAATATAAAACAACTTATAAAAAGATTTGGTGATAGTAGTCGTGGCACCGGAGGGCACAGTCCTATGGTTATAGAGAATTTCAGTTGAGTTCCACCACGGAATATGTGAGCGACCGGCGCTATATTGAGTCTGATTTGCTATCTCGTTGTCACCGTTGGAACAGTTGGTATGTTGTTTGCTTGACAACCTAACTGTCAGGGTTTCAATTATCGATAGTGGATGCGCACTGCTGATGAGTCCCAAATGTAGGACGAAACGGCCGTCTAGTGCTTTCTGCATTCTGTTGCGGTTTCATTCAGACTTACTTAATTATATATACAGAAGAGTGACAGTGGATGACATTGCAAGGACTTTGAGCTTATCTGTTGGGACAAACGCAGGGGTCATCAGTCAGAAGGAGTCATCTTGCATCATAACAACGCAAGGCCTCACACAGCAGCCCAAACGGTGCAGACCATCAACGAGCTGGGCCAGGAACTGCTACCTCATCCCCCTTACAGCCCAGACCTTGCCCCTTCAGACTTTCACCTGTTTGGTCCCTTGAAAGCGTTCACGAGAGGCACGAAGTTTAAAAGTGACGATGAAGTCAAAAGTGTTGTGAGCGACTGGTTCAGACATCAGTCCGAAGATTTTTACGCTGAGGGAATACGGAAGCTTGTGCACAGATGGGAAAAGTGTGTGTCAGTACTGGGAGTCTACGTTGAAAAAAAAAGTAAGCTTCTATCTGTATTAGAAGTCCTTATACCGAAAAATTCACCTTATTTATTGAATGACCCTCGTATAAAATTAAACAGAAATATATACAGTCATCCAAAGATAGAATGTTTCGATGTTTTACAAGTCTTCAGTGAAGCTTGAACCCCAATTGTCTCAAGACAGGATCGAAACCCGACAGATTTGGTATGAGTCGAAGACTCTACCTCTAATACATTAGAGACGAAGATGTATTTATTTTTAGATAAACACGACAGTAAATTAAATTTTCCCTTGACTATATATATATATATATATATATATATATATATATATATATATATATATATATATATATATATATATATATATATATATATATATATATATATATATATATATATATATATATATATATAGCATACATAAGAATCCAATATGATTTTATTTGTGATGCTTTACAAAGATTAAGTCATTATGGTATGTGAACCAGTAATATATATATATATATATATATCTAAATATATCTTTATATATATATATATATATATATATATATAAAGATATATATAGATATATATATATATATTACTGGTTCACATACCATAATGACTTAATCTTTGTAAAACATCACAATATATATATATATATATATATATATATATATATATATATATATATATATATATATATATATGTATGTAATTGTTTATTTAAAAATTCTAACATAAATTTGTTACAAAATCACTACAAAAATAGCCATTTTGTTTCAACACCTCCGGTGTCTTATCAACACCATCACTTGATAGGACACCAGAAGTGTTGAAAGAAAATCGCTATTTTTGTAGTGATTTTATAAAATATTCATGTTATAATTTTAAAATAAACAATTATATCTGCTCTACTCTGTATTGAGCACTCTTTTAAGAATAATAATTGTTGGTTATTGGAATTTATTCCGTATACACCAATCCTAGACTTGTATATATATATATATATATATATATATATATATATATATATAGTTAAGGGACCATTTATTTTACTGGTTCGTACACCATAATGACCTAAAATAAAATAAATGGTCCTTGGACTACACACACACACACATGCACACACATACATACACACGCACTCACATATATATATGAATATATGCATATATATATATATATATAGTCAAGGGACAAATTTATCTTATTAGTTCTTATACCTTTATGACCTAATAAATGTTCCCTTGTGTATATATATATATATATATATATATATATATATATATATATATATATATATATATATATATATATATATATATATATATATATACTGCAGGGACAAGTAAAAGATCACAAATAAATTCATATTGGATTATACTGTAAGCTAAAGAACTTTTCGTAACAAGCGCTAGATGACGCTACCAAAACATTATATAAAATACACATCTTAACTATGTTCCGGCATGTTTAATGAGTGAGACAAATAGATAACATTTCTCAAATCTTTTCTCCCGAAATCTTTCAAATGCTATTTTCAGTTTTAATCGTACAAAGAAAAACCAGTGCTTATTTTGCCCATCTACGTAAATTACTCCAAAAGCAAAACCTTAAAACTTGAGAGATGTTTTAAATAACAACGTCTGATCGAGTCATTTCTATATAAGTCATGCTTAGCTCTAAACACATATATCTCAACAGTATATAACCGCTTTCACCTGTTCCCGTACAAACACGGAATATAAGCAAAGCCGAACCTGGTTAATAACTAGAAAGGTGAAGACCAGGTACTATAAGCTTGCATGTTGGCATCAGTTACGGGCATATCATGTTCCCGAATGATCACCGAGGTTAAGCAACATCAAGCCACGTCAGTACATAGATGGGTAATTGCTTGGGAATACCAGGGGCTGTAAGCTTGGATGAGCAGTTGGTATGGCTTACGCTAATATCACGTTGAAACACCGGTAGCCGTACGACCAATGAAGTTAAGCAACGTCGAGCCTTGTCAGTACGTAAATGGGTAACCGCTTATGAATACCAGGTGCTTGAAACATCAGTTCCCGTACGAACACCAAACTTAAGCAATGTTGATTCTCGTTAGTACCTGGGTGGGTGACCGCTTGTTAATACCATGTACTATAATCTTAGATGAACTGGCGCTATGAACGGCTTGCGGCCATATAACGTTGTAACACGGGTTGCCGTACAACCATCGAAGTTAAGTAACGTCGAGCCAGTTGATTACATAGATGGGTGACCGCTTGGGAATATCAGTTACAATGATCTTGGATGTGACACTGGTGTCATGTATAATGGCTCGGAATTTTTAATCGGAGAGCCGATTTCTATTTCCCGTTTGGGTCGTTATATCTACATATGCGCAACACTCCCTTGCAAATGATATAAATCCATCTGTTCTCCCCTCAGCTATGGGTTAATTAATAAGTTTTGTATCCTTAAATCATTATTATCTAAAAAAAAAAATTCTTGATTTAAGTAACTTTCAAATGGTTGATAAGTCGTAGAAAACGAATCAATAAAAAAGCGTTTTCTCAGATCTAAGCTCAAAATATTTACAAGTGTATAAACCCTGTATGTCGTATATATGATTATTATACTTCGAATATCCTGTAATGGCGCTACATAATCACAAACAACTGTACCAAATAATAGAAATTACACCATATGAAGACTTCCGACAGCCGCAACAACTAAAATATAACACGCAGGGAAAATAATAAGGTGTTGACGTTCTGCGCTAGATCAAACAAAATGTTAGGAAGGAAAGCCCCATTATTGCTTGATAGAGTGATAACAGTGAACTTGATAAAACTATTTTACATGAAAAATTGTTTTAATAATGTAATTTATAAATTTCAAGAGACATTGACACTGACATTCCGGTCATTAAATGCCAAATGTTTCCGTATTTTTTGCCAAATAAATATTTTCTGGATTTAAGTAACCTGAAAATGGTTGATAAGCCGTAGAAAACGAATCGATAAAAAAAATAAAAGCGTTTTCTCAGATCTAAGCTCAAAATATACTCCATTATGCCCCTACGGTTCCGAGTGTCAAATGAAGTTAAATGAAATGAATACTAAAAAGGTGAATGAAGAGTAATGCATGTGTGTGGGTGTGTGTGGGTGGGGAGTGTGTGTGGGTGTGTGTGTGGGTGTGTGTGTGTGTGAGTGTGTGTGGATGGGTGTGTGTGTGTGGTGTATGTGTGTGGGTGTGTGTGTGGGGTGTATGTGTGTGTGTGTGTGTGTGTAGATATATTGTGTAACGTTTATTACAAATAATAAATTTAATTGCAACTTTATAATAATTAATAAGAGTTATAATATTGTTATAAGCTGTTATAATAATTATATAATAATGTTATAATATTATAATCTTGTTTAACAATGTCATAAGTATGCTATAATAATGTTAATATGTTATAATTTATTATAATAATGTTATAACTATGCTGTAATAATGTTATAATAACGTTATAACCTATTATAAATGTTGGGTTATTTTGAGTACATAATGTACTAGTGAGCAAACCAAAATGAGCTGACTCATTTTATAGTCCACGCATAGAAGGTTAACCAATCAGAAGACTTGAAATATTCGATCCGATGTGTATAAAGGCGGCCCTTTTCTTTTCTTTTCTTGACGGAATAACCACTGGCAACCTCTGATATGAAAGACCTGCAGAACTACGGTTTCCTACTCTCGCCGAATATCCCCTGCCAACCTCTGATATGGAAGACCTTAAGAATTCCTGAATAGCTGCTACTAGACATTGTTGCTGTTACATTGAACAAATTACTTCCTACGTCGGATTTCTACATTCAAACTACATTAAACATGTATTACAATAACAATGTCATAATTATGCTATAATAATGTTATAATAATGTTATTATCAGTTACAATATTGTTAAAACTATCTTAAAATGATGTTAAAATGCGTAATAATAATGTGAATATAATGTTATCATTTGTTATAATAATCTTATAACTATGCTATTATAATGTTATAATAATGTTATAATCTGTTATAATAATTTATGATATGTTATAATAATTTTATAACTATCCTATAATAATGTTATAATCTGTTATAATAATGTTATAATCTGTTATAATAATGTTATGTCTATCCTATAATAATGTTATAATCTGTTATAATAATTTTATAATCTGTTATAATAATGTTATAATGCTTTATAATAATGTTATAACTATGCTATAATGATGTTTTAATTTATATAATGCTATAAGATCTTATGAAAATTAATAAAATTCATTTCTAATTGGCTAACATGGATGCTAACATTTCAAATATATACATAAAATTGATTCATTTTCTCCGGATTCTCAAACTTTCGTAAGTAAAATAAAATTCTTATCATCTAAAAAATTTAAGCAAGAAAATATTTTTAGATTGTGAGAATATTTTTCAAATACTAGTGATTTTAGTGATATAAATATTATTAATTCACCCGTAGCTGAGTAAGAGAAGAGAAGAATCCAGACTTTTCCCAAGTTCTTTGCGCGTAACGGAATATAAAGAACCCAACTGGAATTGGAATTCGGCTCTCCGATTAAGAATTGCAAAGCATTATCAATCCCAACACTCACACATCCATTCTTACAGCAGGTGTTATTTCCAAGCGGTCATCCATCTAGGTACTGACCAGGCTCGATTTTGCTTAACTTCGGTAATCGCACAGCAACTGATGTTTCAAAGTGATATGGCCATCGGCTTTTATACCAGCATCACATCCAAGATCACTGCATGTAGTATGCTTAAACGGTCACCAATTTACATAATAACCAGGCTCGTCATTGCTTAACTTCAGTGATCGTACGGGAACTGGTGTGACAACGCTATATGGCTGTAATTCTTTGCGAGTATTGATTTTCAACTCAGATAATCCCCGGCTTCGCATTTGTAAAGGCGGCGACAGGATCATTGTCATGAGTTCAAAAATGTTTAGGCGCGTGAAAAAAAAAATATTGTCATGTCTAACAGATCGACAGGCCGGTTTTGCAAGATATTTCTACTGCGTGATCGAATATCGATTGTCTGTCAACATATTCGACAATTTTACCAATCGAAATGTCACGCTTCTGCCTCGTTTATCATAAGAATGGATGTTATTTTAACAGAGATGCTGAATTAATGTCATGATTAGTTATGGATATTCTATAACAGTATGAATAATTGAAGACGTGTAAACAAGTATATATTTGGCTATCAACATCTGAGTATTTATCTGTTTGCATATATCATGGAATTAGGGTACGTTTGTATTGTTGTACTTCAAGTATATTTGTGTTTAGTTATGCGTGTGTGTGTGTGTTTGCGACGAATTTTTTTTAGAAACATTGTATATATGTATGTATCTAGCTCTTGAAATATATATTGTTAAATGTAACAGAAAACGAATGTGTATTATTGTTATGGTCCAATATACTCGCACCATTGTTATGGTCCAATATCCTCGTCGCCACTGTTATGGTCCAATATCCTCGTCGCCACTGTTATGGTCCAATATACTCGCACCACGGTTATGGTCCAAGGTAGAACCAAGGAAGAACAACACGAACACAAGAGTAGTAAATAACAAACACATATTATAACAGAATAATAATACAAGATGTTGAAGGTGTTAGTATGAATGTCAGTCTGGTTTAGAGTGAACTACTATTGTCTCAATTCGTTACACTTCTTCTATCGTCTCTCTTGAGAGGCGCAGTCTTTATAGTGTCAGGAAGAGTTCATTGTTGTTACAGGTAAGACCCATAACAATTATTTTTTTATCATGAGCCGTTTTAAATGGCTTTAATTTATACGTATTTTGTCTTTTTCTTTTAGTTTTATTCCTTTGAAGTGTTTCTCAACGGCTGTTGTGATTCGTCTAGTCTGTAGTGGTAGTGCTTGTCGCTTCTCGCTTTCAGCTACCGCCGCTGGCTAGCAGCAATGCGAAAAGGGGAGCCGAGTGCGTAAGTCTTCCCCTGCCAGTATATAGCCTCTCCATCAGCAAGCCCTACGTAGTGCCTCCTCGTGGTGACATATGGCAACCGAGCACCTTGCGGACTTGGGATAAACTACAGGGGAAGGGGGAGGAGTTTGGGCCCTTAACATGTGGCATGCAGGCCCACCGGTGTATGGACACGCCCTGGTGCCCATGAGCCAAATCCCAGTTATGGGTTAAATAGCTCAACTGCCTTGTGGAAATCTTCGGGAGAAGAAAAGGCTAAGGAGTAAACACTACACGAATCCGGAGAGGAGGCAGATGGACGGCACTTTGTGCTACTTTCCGGCAACTCCAAACTGTATTGGTTCATCCTCTCCTTTGGGCTCTGCTAGCAAGGCCGAGGGGGGACTAGACGTCTTGGCAGCCCTAGTTATATATTATACATCCCGCCCACTGCGCTACTCCATCGTCTCGCGAGACGGACGGATGCCGAAGAGAGAGAGAGACAGAGAGAGAGAGAGAGTCCTTTCAAATCCAAAAATGAATTTCTTAGTGGCCCTAGAAAATTGATTACGACAAATTACAATAATTTCTTTCAAATAATTTTCAGTTTAAAGTTGAATTAATAATTTTTAAATATATATTCGTCGAAGGCCTACGGGCTAGAATCTCTGACAGATAACAACTCGGTCGGATTTCGGTACCAGTCTGAAGCTATTGGATGTGTATCCACATTCATGAGCTGTGATACAGCGAAATAGTCTCTCTGTGGATGACGATATTAGATCTCGATAAAATAATTTAAACGATCGAGCACTGTAGAAAGAAAGGCGAATTTGTAAACAGTCACTACTACTGCTCATAGTACAAGACTCTCCAAGACGATTGAATTCTCTGAGTAACTAGTTTGTTTATGAAAAATATATACACAAAAATTCGCCTTCCTCTCTGCCGTGCGTCTATATATATATATATATATATATATATATATATATATATATATATATATATATATATGCATTATAAACTAACTGATTTAAAAATATGGTTCCTTCGCTAAACAAGAATTACCCTGTTTCAAAAACCGAAGCAAAAATCTTCAAATTTAATTATATAATTAAATTTGAAGTTTTAGTTCCAGTTTTTGAAACATGTAGCGAAGAAACCATATTTTAAATCAGTTAATTTTTAATATTTATGGTCTGTAATTCACATTGAGCACTGTTTTGTAAAAATAAAAATATCAATAACAACACCGGATTATATATCTTACTGTTCTTTCATTTTACTATATATATATATATATATATATATATATATATATATATATATATATATATATATATATATATAATATGGATAAAACAACTGAAAAGTTGCAAATTAAAAGAAAAAGATACAGTTATTCAATTAATTTCTGAGGAAGGACCGAGACGGTCTGAAATATGAAATATATAAGAATATATTAATAAATACTTTCACAAAAAACACCCAAATTTTTTTCTTTTAATTTGCAACTTTTCAGTTGTTTTATCCATATTATATACATATCAAGAAAGTATACGTTGCTTCTCATTATGCTATAAATATATATATATATATATATATATATATATATATATATATATATATATATATATATATATATATATATATATAATTATTTATTCGAATATTATAACATAAATATGTTATAAAATCACTATAAAAATACCCATTTTGTTTCAACACCTCTGGTGTATAATCAAGTGATGATGTTGAATATAGAATAGAGGATTTTAAAAGGTTCAAATCAATTAACTACCTCAAGGGGAAACGCTGTTACATAAGCAGGAATGACCACTCAAAATACAAGTATACCAGAATTCAAAAAAACTTGACAACATGTATATAATGTGCCCTTCTTCCATAACCGTACACATGGTCAAATCATCCTTTGTTTTCCTTGTATTTCTTTGGTAAAACATTTCAATTCGGAGATGTTATTCCCAAGGGCGTCGCTACGTTGTAGAACAAACTCGAGACAAGAATGTTTCTCCGAACACAACAATATTAACCCCCTACAATTTTAGGGTCAACCGTTTTCCATCCTTGATATCCTCACAATAAATAATTCTTATTTCCACACACGCCTGCAAAACAATCTCATTCAATAAGGTTCTGACCTGAAAGGCTCTTGGCTCTTGGGCTGGTTTTGTTTGAACAATAATCTAAATTGTACCTTCTCAGTCTATTCCTATCTATCTATCTATCTATCTATCTATCTATCTATCTATCTATCTATCTATCTATCTATCTATTTCAATGTATTCCTATCTATCTATCTATCTATCCATCTATCTATTTCAGTGTATTCCTATCTATCTATCTATCTATCTATCTATTTATCTATCTATCTATTTCAATGTATTCCTATCTATCTATCTATCTATATATATATATATATATATATATATATATATATATATATGTATATATATATATATATATATATATATATATATATATATATTTCAGTGTATTCCTATCTATCTATCTATCTATCTGTGAGATGCTACTGGAAAATTCGCAGCTTTTAATTTTATCTTATCAATCATATTCAACTTATGGCCCAGACTATATTAATATTCGGTCAAAAATGGAGTATTCCTAACCTTTGTAGTCTAGATTTACGCAGTTTACTACCATCCACAGAGTGAAAAATAGTTTAAAGTCTTGTATCTTCTCTATAGAAAGCCACAAAACACGATATGTTTTCTGGTACACAGCATTTTCATGTTTGCAATGTATGTCAAAATCCATCAGGTCCACTTGTCGAAGGATATTTTGTAAAAAGGTATATTTATGAATGTAATTATTATTTTAGAAACATTTATCTAAATCGTGGTACAGGCTTGCAATTTAAAAAAAATTACGTTCTCAAGGATAGAAAATAGTGTTTGCTATGATATTTAACCCGTAGCTGGTGGGGAGGAGAAAGACTCACGTCTTTGTCTATTGTGTTCGAACAGGGTGAAGGTTTAAGACCTCCAGCAGAGCTTGAAATATGTCGTCATATCCCATCGCACCTACTTCATAAAAACAAAATCTCTGCCTTTGTACCAGAGGCTATATGTCCGGTTTAAAGAGCCATATCCGTTTGATGTAAACTACGTCTTACAATGGCACCTTTTGTTGATAATTCTCGACAAACGACCTCCATGTTGCATTTTAAACCTGTAAATTGTTCCTTCTCTGATTATGGTTGGTCTTCTCTCAAATATGAATGTGCTTCTTACCTCTTAGGGCTTCAGTCACATCACGTTGAAACACCAATTCCAGTTATGTCGATGAAATTAAAAAAACGTCGAACGTGAACAATGCCTCGATGGCTAACCGTCTTGAATACCAGGTGATGTATGCTTGGAAGAATTCATAATCGGAGAGCCGAGTTCCAATTGCAGTATGATTCGTTATATTCAGTTACACGCAATTTTCCTTGGAAAAGGTATGAATTCACTACAACTGCCGCCAACTGCGGGTCAATTAGTAAAGCCTTCAACAGGGAACTGAGTAGCAACGAAGTTTTAGAGAAAAATAAGAAAGAAGGGGACAATTATATTTGGAATCAGAGAGACAGTTCAAATGTCTAGAAGACATAATGAGGAGAGTCGGCTTCGAAAATTTGATACACACAGGACATACTGAAGGCGAGATGGAGGGAGAAATCCGTGAATAATTTACCTAACGAGCGTAATGGTTGGCAAAACATGGATTAGGAGAGATCTCAAAATGACAGATATTTCTAAGTTCTACAAAGGAAAGGAAATCAGGGAGAGTCATGATCGCACACATCATGAAAGTATACCACCGCATAAAGAAGAAGGAGATGACGATGATGATGAAGAAGAAGAAACGATGGTGATGATGATGCTGAAGAAGAGGATAATGATGATGAAGAAGAAGTAGAAGAAAACAATGATGATGATAAAGACGAAGATGATGATGATGACGATGATGATGATGGTGAAGAATAAGGAGGAGGAGGTAATGATGATGATGATGATGATGATGATGATGATGAAGAAGAGGATGGTGAAGAGGAAGAAGAAGAAAACAATGATGATGATAACGACGACAAAGAAGATGATGATGGTAATGATGATGAAGAAGAAGGAAAAAGTAGTAGGAGGAGGAGGTAATAATAATGATGATGATAACGACGAAGATGATGATGATGATGGTGATGATGAAGAAAGAGGAGGAGTTAATGATGATGACGATGAAGAAGAGGATGATGATGATGATGATGATGATGATGAAGAGGACGAAGAAGAAAACAATGATGATGATGATGATGGTGATGAAGAATAAGGAGGAGGCGGAGGTAATGATGATGATGATGATGATGATGATGATGATGATGATGATGATGATGAAGAAGAAGAGGATGATGATGATGATGAAAAGGACGAAGAAGAAAACAATGATGATGATAACGACGAAGATGATGATGATGATGGTGATGAAGAAGAAGAAGGAGGAGGAGGAGGTAATGATAATGATGATGAAGAGGAAGAAAAAGAAAACAATGATGATGATAACGACGACAAATAAGATGATGATGGCAATGATGATGAAGAAGAAGGAAAAAGTAGGAGGAGGAGGTAATAATAATGATGATCATGATGATGATGATGTTGAAGATGAAGACTTTCTTTATGGTTTTTGTTATCGCATCGTTTTGCTTCATTTGTGGTCTCTAGCTTTGTTCAGTATCTGCTATTTCTCAAGTGAAATGCCTCGGGGTCGGGTTTTGTCCATGTGTAGGGATTTTAGGCATCAATAAAGATGAGGGCATTACGCTGATGATAAATAACAGAAATAGTAAAACGCTCATCCGAGCAACATAGAAACACCACGCCGTTGTTTGTTTAAATAGCTGCTCAATATTTTTTTTTTTTTTTTTTGTAAATTGAAATTTGATAAAGATGTAATTTTCAAATATTTTTTTAAATAATACCAAGTGAAGCACTAAAGTCACTAAGACTCAAGGGCTTTGCGAGTGTGAGAGAGTATGAGAAAAAGCCTTTTTAAGGGAGAGGGCAACAACAGAACAAAAATTAAGACGAAAAATAACGATTGGCATTGCATTTAAATTTTTGAAGATCTTAGTTGACAAGGTGGCAAGAAGTCGAAAAAGTGTTCCACATGCGAGAAGTGCGAGAGAAGAAACCGTTAGGATGGAATTTACATCTAGATATTTCATTATTTATATTATTCAGACTATTGTCCTGATCATTGTCGCCATATTTATTACAACGTTTCGGCCGTTGTACGCTCCGGCTTTCATCAAGGACACATGGCACAGTGAACAAAGGAATTGGTTAGCTCCAGTGACAGGACCCAAAGAATGTGAGTTCAATACTCGGTTAAGGCAGTGGAGAACTTGGAGAGAGGAATTAACAGAAGATAACTGAAAAATGACATCAATTAGACATGGCACGTGGAACTAGAACAGTCTACACCAGTGAGCGATATAAAGGGTTCAGTTCGCCATTCCAACCACCTGAAAAAGGCCGGAGCGTTGTAATAAATATGGCGACAAAGATGTGGGCAATAGTCCGAACAATGTAAATAGTGTACATAATACCTCATCTCAAAAATATAGACATATACTGAAATGCCGGAACGTTGTAATAAATATGGTGACAAAGATGAGGACAATAGTCCGAATAATGTAAATAGTGTACATAATACCTCATCTCAGAAATATAGACAGATACTGAAATGCCGAATCGTTGTAATAAATTTGGTAAGAAAGATGAGGACAATAGTCCGAATAATGTAAATAGTGTATATATTACCTCATCTCAGAAATATAGACAGATACTGAAAGGCCGCATCGTTGTAATAAATATGACGACAAAGATGAGGACAATAGTCCAAATAATGTAAATAGTGTACATAATACCTCATCTCAGAAATATAAACAGATACTGAAGGGCCGAAACGTTGTAATAAATATGGCGACAAAGATGAGGACAATAGTCCAAATAATGTAAATAGTGTACATAATACCTCATCTAAGAAATACAGACATATACTGAAAGGCCGAAACTTTGTGATAAATATGGCGACAAGGATGAGGACAATAGTCCGAATAATGTAAATAGTGTATATACTATCTCATCTCAGAAATATAGACAGATACTGAAATGCCAAATCGTTGTAATAAATATGGTAACAAAGATGAGGACAATAGTCCGAATAATGTAAATAGTGTACATAATACCTCATCTCAGAAATATAAACAGATACTGAAGGGCCGAAACGTTGTAATAAATATGGCGACAAAGATGAGAACAATAGTCCGAATAATGTAAATAGTGTACATAATATCTCATCTCAGAAATATAAACAGATACTGAAGGGCCGAAACGTTGTAATAAATATGGCGACAAAGATGAGAACAATAGTCCGAATAATGTAAATAGTGTACATAATACCTCATCTCAGAAATATAGACAGATACTGAAATGCCGAATCGTTGTAATAAATTTGGTAAGAAAGATGAGGACAATAGTCCGAATAATGTAAATAGTGTACATAATACCTCATCTCAGAAATATAAACAGATACTGAAAGACCGAATCGTTGTAATAAATATGGCGACAAAGATGAGGACAATAGTCCGAATAATGTAAATAGTGTACATAATACCTCATCTCAGAGACATAGACAGATACTGAAAGGCCGAAACGTTGTAATAATATTGTGACAAAGATGAGGACAATAGTCCGGATAATGTAAATAGTGTACATAATACCTCATCTCAGAAATATAAACAGATACTGAAAGACCGAATCGTTGTAATAAATATGGCGACAAGGATGAGGACAATAGTCTGAATAATGTAAATTGTGTACATAATACCTCATCTCAGAAATATACACAGATACTGAAATGCCGAAACGTTGTAATAAATATGGTGACAAAGATGAGGAAAATAGTCCGAATAATGTAAATAGTGTACATAATACCTCATCTCAGAGATATAGACAGATACTGAAAGGCCGGAACGTAGTAATAAATATGGTGACAAAGATGAGGACAATAGTCCGAATAATGTAAATAGTGTACATAATACCTCATCTCAGAAATATAGACAGATACTGAAAGGCCGAAACGTTGTGATAAATATGGCGACAAACATGAGGACAATAGTCCGAATAATGTAAATAGTGTACATAATACCTCATCTCAGAAATATAGACAGATACTGAAGGGCCGAAACGTTGTAATAAATATGGCGACAAAGATGAGAACAATAGTCCGAATAATGTAAATAGTGTACATAATACCTCATCTCAGAAATATAGACAGATACTGAAGGGCCGGAACGTTGTAATAAATATGGCGACAAAGATGAGAACAATAGTCCGAATAATGTAAATATTGTACATAATACCTCATCTCAGAAATATAGACAGATACTGAAATGCCGAATCGTTGTAATAAATATGGCAACAAAGATGAGGACAATAGTCCGAATAATGTAAATAGTGTACATAATACCTCATCTCAGAAATATAAACAGATACTGAAAGGCCGAATCGTAGTAATAAATATGGTGACAAAGATGAGGACAATAGTCCGAATAATGTAAATAGTGTACATAATACCTCATCTCAGAAATATAAACAGATACTGAAAGGCCGAATCGTTGTAATAAATATGGCGACAAAGATGAGGACAATAGTCTGAATAATGTAAATTGTTTACATAATACCTCATCTCAGAAATATACACAGATACTGAAAGACCGAAACGTTGTAATAAATATGGTGACAAAGATGAGGACAATAGTCCGAATAATGTAAATAGTGTACATAATACCTCATCTCAGAGATATAGACAGATACTGAAAGGCCGAAACGTTGTAATAAATATGGTGACAAAGATGAGGACAATTGTCCGAATAATGTAAATAGTGTACATAATACCTCATCTCAGAGATATAGACAGATACTGAAAGGCCGAAACGTTGTAATAAATATGGTGACAAAGATGAGGACAATAGTCCGAATAATGTAAATAGTGTACATAATACCTCATCTCAGAGATATAGACAGATACTGAAAGGCCGAAACGTTGTAATAAATATGGTGACAAAGATGAGGACAATAGTCCGAATAATGTAAATAGTGTACATAATACCTCATCTCAGAGATATAGACAGATACTGAAAGGCCGAAACGTTGTAATAAATATGGCGACAAAGATGAGGACAATAGTCTGAATAATGTAAATAGTGTACATAATACCTCATCTCAGAAATATAGACAGATACTGAAATGCTGAATCGTTGTAATAAATATGGTAACAAAGATGAGGACAATAGTCCGAATAATGTAAATAGTGTACATAATACCTCATCTCAGAAATATAAACATATACTGAAAGGCCGAATCGTTGTAATAAATATGGCGACAAAGATGAGGACAATAGTCTGAATAATGTAAATTGTGTACATAATACCTCATCTCAGAAATACAGACATAACCTGAAAGGCCGAAACTTTGTGATAAATATGGCGACAAAGATTAAGACTATAGTCCGAATAATGTAAATAGTGTACATAATACCTCATCTCAAAAATATAGACAGATACTTAAGGCCCGAAACGTTGTAATAAATATGGCGACAAAGATGAGGACAATAGTCCGAATAATGTAAATAGTGTACATAATATAGACAAAATAGATATTTCATATGTAAAATGATGAGATCTGGCAGCCAGTTTAGTAGTGCCCTTAGATTAAAAAAGGCTAGGTACGATAGTGTAATGTTCAACATAACAATTGCCATGAAAATATTTACAGAAAAGTCACAGGGAAACTCCCTTTACGCTCGTGAGAAAATGACTGAATAGGAGATGACAGGTCAGGACTGGTAGCATTCCATATTCTTTGGATTTTATGAAGAATCTCTAACTATATAACAAGAACACCTTGTCATATATGGCAGCAATATTAAAAGCAAAAGAAATTCAGCCCGACTTTCCTAGCAGCAGGTCTATCCATTGATTCAATATAATCATTTCACTTTCTTGTGCTTTCCTTTCAAACTTATATAAACGACCAGGACATTCAGTATCCCTTTGGGGGTATAGCGCTTTTTGAATATTGCAGCTATACCATCTTCCCAGCTGAATTTCGCATTGTGTAGTGTTATATACACCTATTAAGTATTTAGAAATAATTTGCGTTATAAACTTTCAGTGGATGTGAAGACATTGACTAATTTTATTCATTTTTATACATACTGATAATCTCCAGTGTTTCGCCAGTCATCTCTTGAAATTATACACCTAAGAATTAACAAAATTGATTTCCCTTAATTGTCTGAGGATGTCATTTCACACATATATATATATATATATATATATATATATATATATATATATATATATATATATATATATATATATATATCATAAAACGAATTTAGGGGAGATTCTAAGACAAGTAAAAAATGTGTCTCTCTTTTTTTTTAATCATTTCACCCCAAGCAAAGCAATAAAGCCACTAAGACGCAAGCGGTTACTGATCGCGAGAGAATACAAGAGAAATGAACACTATTGCCCTGAGCAATTGCCATCAAGTTATTTATATTTAAAAAAGTTATTACGAAGCTACGTTACGGCGGTGGAAATGTGAATGAAGCCGAGATGCCAGGTCAGGATCAATATTTTTGCAGATTCTTCTTTGCATTTATTCAAGAATCTCTAAATATATAGCAGAAGCACCAGACCAGATGTGGCAGCAATATTCAAAGCAGGGTTGAATGGTGGACTTATAAATATGTAAGATAGATTCTTCTTTGCATTTTATCAAGAATCTCTAAATATATAGCAGATGCTGCAGACCAGATGTGGCAGCAATATTCAAAGCAAGGATGAATGGTAGACTTATAAATATGTAAGATAGATTCTTCTTTGGATTTTATCAAGAATCTCTAAATATATAGCAGAAGCAGCGGACCAGATATGGCAGCAATCTTGAAAGCAAGGATGAATGGTAGATTTATAAATATGTAAGATAGATTATTCTTTAGATTTTATCAAGAATCTCTAAATATATAGCAGAAGCAGCGGACCAGATGTGACAGCAATATTCAAAGCAAGGATGAATGGTAGACTTATAAATATGTAAGATAGATTCTTCTTTGGATTTTATCAAGAATCTCTAAATATATAGCAGAAGCAGCGGACCAGATATGGCAGCAATCTTGAAAGCAAGGATGAATGGTAGATTTATAAATATGTAAGATAGATTATTCTTTAGATTTTATCAAGAATCTCTAAATATATAGCAGAAGCAGCGGACCAGATGTGACAGCAATATTCAAAGCAAGGATGAATGGTAGACTTATAAATATGTAAGATAGATTCTTCTTTGGATTTTATCAAGAATCTCTAAATATATAGCAGAAGCACCACACCAGATGTGGCAGCAATATTCAAAGCAAGGATGAATGGTAGACATAAATATGTAAAATAGATTCTTCTTTGGATTTTATCAAGAATCTCTAAATATATAGCAGAAGCACCACACCAGATGTGGCAGCAATATTCAAAGCAAGGATGAATGGTAGATTTATAAATATGTAAGGTAGATTTTTCTTTGGATTTTATCAAGAATCTCTAAATATATAGCAGAAGCACCAGACAAGATATGGCAGCAATATTCAATGAATGAGAGAATGATCAATTGTGTAAGCGAGATTCTGTCAGGAAAAGTTGTCTTGCTCGACAGAGTGAGCCAACTTTCCGAGCAAGAGGTCTATCAATTGATTCAATATAAACATTTCACTTCATGTCAGCGTAAAATGTCAGTCCGGGGAGATGCAATGAGCCAACAACAGATTGAAGGTCAATTTTGGAGATCAGCTGCCAATTTGACCTCATCGAACCGAACAGACTAACTATTAAAACAGGCCTAAATATTTGTAATCAGCATAGATATCGACTTGAGTACTTATACCATTAGGAAGTTCATTGATGAAAATTAGGATCAACGTAGGACAGTGTCCTAGAGAGACCTACATTAATATAAAATTGGAAAATTACCATTTTCATTTTTTTTTCTATTTCCGTTTGGCGTCCGAAGATCGAACAATATTTACTGTAGTGGTCAATTTGTTTCCTAGCCCCGTGTCAAACGTCATGGCGACCATATGCAATGGTATTGTAATAAGAAAGGACATTTGTAGATAGATGACTGTTTACGACCGCGTGAATAACATGACCACACAATTTATATTAAACGTAAAATACAACATAACATGAAATACAAGAACAAAATGTTTTTAAAACATAACATTTGTATTTATTTGTGTATATTGATGTACATGCGTAGAAGTTAAAGATCTATTGGAGTTATGTCTCTTAGACTGGGAATATTTTTATCTGAACTCACAAAAGTTGAATGAATTATAAAGCTGAGAAATGCTGAATAAATTGTACCTTTAGATGAATATTTCAAAGAGAAGAGTTCTTGTTGCTTGTTTGGAAATGTTTCGTATGTTTGTAATGTAGTTTGGAAAATTTCGTACGTACGTGCATGCGTGAATATGCTTTTAACGTCTGAGCGCCCATGGTCGAGACGAGAATCCTTATAAGACTACATCTTCTTAGGCGAATGAAGAAAGGAGAGAGAGAAAGCACACTTGTGTCTGCTATTTATAATTATTGTACTCACATGACAGGATCGCAGCAAAATTGGCGGGAAAACTTGACTTGGTCACGCGCTGGAAAAATATTTGTACGTGGGTGGATTGCAACGTCCATTTGTGTGTTTATTGACCAATTAGAAGCTGATATTTCCTGAAAATATTTACTAAGTCGAATCGGCTCTTTGATCCAATTTTTTGCACAAAAATGTACAAAATTAGACATTAATGAAGTGGTAACGGGATGCTACATTATATTTACAGAAACTGAAAATTTAAATCAATTTATTTTAACATTTAAACAAACAGATAAAAACAAATTATAAAAGAATTATAGTAAATAAAGATATGTTTTTTTTATATTGCAATGTTCAATTAATTTAAGCATTTTTGGTGAACGTTTGCAGAATATTCATAATTTTGTTTGTCGAGGTTTGTTTTGTTGCAGAAAACAATTTGGTTTGAAGGATCGTTCACTTAAATAGAAACGTATATTTGCGTACACATCATGTATGTGTTAGGTGAATTCATGGAATAAATGAAGATATGCAAGAGAAAAATATATGTTTTCTCCCCGGAATCGATCCTCCAAATCTATAAATCGACCATTCGACCTTGCATGGAGTATTGCTGCCATATATGGTCTGGAGCCCCTGCTGTTTGCCTCAGGGTTCTTGATAAGATCCAGAGACGGATATGCAATGTAATTGGCCCTGATCTGTCATCTCGTCTGCAGTCGCTCTCTCACAGACGCGACGTTGTCTCGCTCTGTCTTTTTTACAAATATTTTCACGGTAATTGCTCCGAGGAGCTGCTTTCGCTGGTTCCTAGGCCTCATGAATTTAAACGTCCTACGAGGCTGGCATCCCGTTCCCACCCCTTCACCGTTGAAACTGTTAGATGTAGACGTCTCTTCTACTCCAATAGCTTCATGTCTCGCACATCTCACCTATGGAAATCCCTTCCTTATTCCTGTTTCCCTGACAAATACAATCTCCAACTATTTAAGTGTAACGTCAATCGACATCTCCAGTTGCCTTGATCTATCCATTTCCCTTCTCCACATCCTTTCCCCTTTCATTCCTATCTGCTCTCGCTCCAAATCTTCTGTAACCCCCTTGCCTTGATCGATCCACTATCTTTCTCCACATCCTCTCCTTTACAACTCCTACCTGCTCTTCCTCCAAACCTTCTGTAACCCCTTGCGTGCTAGTGGCTTCCAGCCTTGCTTGGGGTGATAAGCTTAAAAAAAAATCAGGAATGATTTCAAAATACATCCAGAAATTCAACTACTCCCTTACTAAAAAAAAAATGCAGTAATTCAACCATTGTTCTGAGATATTCAATTTTTTATTCGAAAATGCTATATTCCGTATCCCTTCAGGATGTTTGCAATCATGGCTCTCCACAATATCCAGTCCTTTGTAGGTCCTGAAAAATGTTGTCTTTTTGTTATATCTCCCAAACACTTTTGCGTTATTCATTTACTCAAGCTGCTGCTGCTGCTGCTGCTGCTGCTGCTTCTTCTTCTTCTTCTTCTTCTTCTTCTTCTTCTTCTTCTTCTTCTTCTTCTTCTTCTTCTTCTTCTTCTTCTTCGTTCCATGCTGAGGACGTTGGCGATCAAGGCTCTCCATAATTTCCAGTTCTTTGTGACTCTTAATAAATTTTTGGTCCCGCCATTCATCTATTCAATCAAGGACACATGGCACAGTGCATAAAGGCGTTGGTTAGATCCAGTGACAGGACCCAAAGAGTGTGAGTTCAATACCCGGTTAAGGCAGTGGAGAACTTTCAGAGGGAAATTAACAGGAGATAACTGATAACTGACATCCATTAAACACGGCACGCAGAACTAGAACAGTCCACCCCAGTGAGCGAAATAAAGGGTTCAGTTCGACATTCCAACCACTCAAGAAGGTCGGAGCTTACAATGGCTGAAACATAATAAATATGGCGACAAAGATGTGGACAAATGTCCGAATAATGTAAATAGTGAATTTAAATGCGTTTCGTGGTTTTGTCACGATCACGAGTCCTGCAATTAGGATCTAAGAGGAACCACATATACTGCAGCTGTATTAGCAGTGGCGTGTCTTGGGAAAGATAGCCTGATAGAGCCCAACTTTTTCAAGGCCGGTCTGAATTCCGAGTCACAAAGCTATAGGACCCAATCTGAAAATGAAATGTTGTAATAAATATGGCGACAAAGATGAGGACAATAGTCCGAATAATGTAAATGGTGTACATAATACCTCATCTCAGAAATATAGACAGATACTGAAGGGCCGAAACGTTGTAATAAATATGGCAACAAAAATGAGGACAGTTGTCCGTATAATAGAAATAGTGTACATAATACCTGATCTCAGAAATATATACAGATACAGAAGGGCCGAAATCTAATAAATATGGCAACAAAGATGAGGACAATAGTCCGTATAATGTAAATAGTGTACATAATACCTCATCTCAGAAATATAGACAGATACTGAAACGCCGAAACGTTGTATTAAAGATGGCGACAAAGATGAGGACAATAGTCCGAATAATGTAAATAGTGTACATAATACCTCATCTCAGAAATATAGACAGATACTGAAGGGCCCTAACGTTGTAATAAATATGACGACAAAGATGAGGACAATAGTCCGAATAATGTAAATAATGTACATAATACCTCATCTCAGAAATATAAACAGATAGTGAAGGGCCGAAACGTTGTAATAAATATGGCGACAAAAATGAGGACAATAGCCCGAATAATGTAAATAATGTACATAATACCTCATCTCAGAAATATAGACAGATACTGAAAGGCCGAAACGTTGTAATAAATATGGCGACAAAGATGAGGACAATAGTCCGAATAATGTAAATAGTGTACATAATACCTGATCCCAGAAATATAGACAGATACAGAAGGGCCGTAACGTTGTAATAAATATGGCGACAAAGATGAGGACAGTAGTCCGAATAATGTAAATAGTGTACATAATACCTCATCTCAGAAATATAGACAGATACAGAAGGGCCGTAACGTTGTAATAAATATGGCGACAAAAATGAGGACAATAGCCCGAATAATGTAAATAGTGTACATAATGACTCATCGCAGAAATATAGACAGATACTGAAAAGCCGTAACGTTGTAATAAATATGGCGAGAAAGATGAGGACAATAGTCCGAATAATGTAAATAGTGTACATAATACCTCAACTCAGAAATATAGACAGATACTGAAAAGCCGAAACGTTACTGCATGTTGAAATCCTCACAGTCTTTTTTATTGATGACGTTATCGCTATTATTTTCATCGAGATTTACAAACTCTACCTTTCGTTCAATTTCGCAAACCAATCGTTGAAATTTGAATAGGCTGATGTGTTTGAAAAAAGCCTTTGGCAAAAACCGTACTTAGCGGTTTAATAATTCCTTTAATTTAACTTTATTTTATAGGATATGTTAAACGATATTTTTTAATCCATTTTTTCCTTTTTAACAGCGAAGAATAAATTCTTAGGATTTCTTACTCTTGAGCATGCAACATACAAATGGCTATGCGTAAATATTTCTTTCTAGAGCCAAATTCCAACTTTTTGAATCGATTGGCCTTGTTAATTTTATTGCCGAAACTGTAAAAAAAGTAAAATAAAAGTGGCTAAGGAAATGCCTTACGAAGGTCAATCTCATTTTGTTGTGAGGTGTGTTTGCAGGAATGGATGCTCTGATTGACGTACGCGGCAGTGGTTAAGACATTTAGTGCCTGTGCCCTTCCCTAGTGTAGTATTGTGAGAAAGGAGAATGATGACGAAGTAGTGAACTTATTTTCTATGTTAAATAATAAAACTTTAAAATTTTCCCCAAAATAATGAAAATTAAGCTACATACACAACAAAAGCTAACTGTACATTCTACACTCTTAGCTGTCGGCATTTCTTCCCAAAATTAGGTTTCAATCGGGCAATGGCTATTTTAGAGGGTGTGTCGGACAGACAACAGGAAGTCACAGAATTTTCTATAGAGATTTTCTCCTCAACTCTCTAATCGTTTCATATAATAAATTTTCAAGTATTTTAACATTTTTATTAAATACTTGCATTGTATTCATTTTCTTTCTTTCTCTGTCGTTTTCTCTCTTTTTCTACCTTGCATTCTTTCTTTTTCTCTTCACCCCTTTTCTACCTACCTCTCCCTTTATATCTCTCTATATATAACGTTATTGTTCACTTATTCAATCTTTCACTTTCCCTCTATTCCTCTCATATCACTATCTCTCTTTCTCTCTCTCTCTCTTTCTCTCTCTCTCTCTGCCTCTCTTATATTTTCTGTTTTACACTTTCCTCCTCCCTCTTTCTCGAGTGTTACTTTTCACTCTCTTTTTCTCCAATTTCCCTCTATCTTCCTCTTTTACATCTCTCCCTTCATCTTCTCTCTTCCTGCCTTTTTACTCTTTCTCTCTCTTCTTTCCTTTCTCTTCTCGTACTCTCACTCTCTAGTGGTGTTTTTCGTTTTCTTTCCTTCGTTCTCTCTCTCTCTCCCTCCCCCTCTCTCTCTCTAGTCGTATTCGTCGCTTTAAATGACGCGCAAAGACTCATGGAAAAGATTAAAGTCATCCGCCCACGCCCCACATGTGTGTTAAATAACAGAGTGTGATGGACGGTCAGACTAACGGAAGTCACAGAATTTTATATATAGATTTTTCCAGTCAATTCTGTTATCGTTGCATATAATACATTTTCAAGGATATTAACATTACTTTTGTAAGACTTGGATTTCATACTTTTTAATCTTTATCTCTCTCTTTCTCTGTTTGTCTCTCATTCATTCTTTTTCTCTTCACCCTTCTTTACTTCACCCGCTTTTTTCTTCTGTCTATATTGTCTTTTCCCCTCTATTTCTCTCATATTCTAGTTCCTGCCCCCTCTCACTCTCTCTATCTCTCTGCCTCACTTTCGTTCTTTCATTTTGTGTTTCACTCTTTCACCCTCCCTCTTTGTCTATAGTTATTTTTCACTTTCTTTTTCCTCCTTTTTCTCTATCCTTCTCTTTTTCTTCTCTATCTTTCCCTCTCTTTTTGCTCATTCTATTTCTCTCTTTTCCTTTCTCATTCTCTCAACTTCTATTTTAGCTGATGTGATGGAATGACAGAAGTTATAGATATGTATATATAGATATTGAGGTTTTTTTCTTATTTTGCTTAATACAGCAAAGAAGATATATATATATATATATATATATATATATATATATATATATATATAATTATTTATTTGAATATTACAACATAAATATGTTATAAAATCACGACAAAAGTAGCCATTTTGTTTCAACACTTCTTGTGTCTTGTCAAGTGATAATATAGAGTATAGAATAAATGGTTTCAAAAGTTTCAAATTAATCAACGATCCTTAGCTAAGAGTAAACGCTGTTACGTAAGCCAGAGTGGCCAATCAAAAAACAAGTATAGGATGATTCGAAAAATTTGACAACTAAGCAAGGCTATCTTAGATATTAAAAGATTTATAAAATTTGAAATTAAAATTAAAAGTAAAAAATTAAAATTACCTATTTAGAAATCTAAATCAGATCTCTATTAAGTTTTAAATTGTAGAATTACTAAGGAGAAAAAATAAAAAATAAAAATAAAAAATAAATAAATAAATCTAAAAATAAAAATAAAAAATATATATGCTATTTAATTTATATTTTCATTGAAATTAAGTTGAAAGTTGTATTTAGAGTCCCAGACATAGATGTATACATTTTTCGTTACATTTCAGCATGTTAGTCGCCTCTCACGTGAAATCACTCGAACAACGGCATGCCAACCGCTCGGACGCATCTAGATATATACACACACATACAAAAAAGCAAACCACACATAGGCAAATGCACTACACCTACACACATACATCGATACACACAGGCACACACATCTACATTCAATATGATCCAGACGGTGAAATGTCGAAGCTATTCGTGGCTTAATATGTTATTAAACGAATTTAAACTTGAAAAATTTAAACAAATAACCATATATAAATATATATATATATATACATATACATACATATATATACATATATATATATATATATACATACATATACACATACACATACACACACATACACATACATATACATATATACATTTTTGAAAACATATAGTTTTCGACACATTTACAGACAAAAGTAAATAACCACCTCCACATATAATTGAACACTCGCACATCCGCATATAAATTAATACATGCACCCGCATAGACACATATAAGGATAATAGGTACGCATACACAGACCTACGTACATAAACATACACATAGATAAGCACATATAAATATATTGACCCATACGTCGACGCAGAAAAGTAAATAAGGCAAGTGAAGAAATACATATAAAGATGCAACCATATATAAGCACACACATACATACATACACATCTAGATGTACATACATAAGCACGCATGCATATATGTATATACACTAAATATATATATAGACATTTACAAATACAAGTGTATACATGAAAAATTAAACAAACGTAAATTAAAACGACATATATATACACACATACATACGCAACTACACATAGATATTTCAATGAAAATATAAATTAAATAGCATATATATTTCAATGAAAATATAAATTAAATAGCATATATATTTTTTATTTTTATTTTTAGATTTATTTATTTATTTTTTATTTTTATTTTTTATTTTTTCTCCTTAGTAATTCTACAATTTAAAACTTAATAGAGATCTGATTTAGATTTCTAAATAGGTAATTTTAATTTTTTACTTTTAATTTTAATTTCAAATTTTATAAATCTTTTAATATCTAAGATAGCCTTGCTTAGTTGTCAAATTTTTCGAATCATCCTATACTTGTTTTTTGATTGGCCACTCTGGCTTACGTAACAGCGTTTACTCTTAGCTAAGGATCGTTGATTAATTTGAAACTTTTGAAACCATTTATTCTATACTCTATATTATCACTTGACAAGACACAAGAAGTGTTGAAACAAAATGGCTACTTTTGTCGTGATTTTATAACATATTTATGTTGTAATATTCAAATAAATAATTATATCTGCTCTACTCTGTATTGAGCACTCTTTAAAGAATATTGATTGTTGGTTATTGGATTTCATTCCGTATATACCAATCCTAAACTTGGATATTAGCTCCTATTACTGTCGAGCACTATCTATTATATTCTTAATATGGATAAAATCGATTTCGAATTATCACTGAAGAACATTCCCACCACAAACAAAAGGGATTATTTCGTCCATTTGACTCAGCAAACTGAAAACTTCATAAGGAGAATGAGATGGAAGGCTTTCTTCTTCCTTCAGAATAAGGAACAACTATATGAACAAGAGAACTATGGTTTTAAAAGTCTCAAAACTGCACCTATAATAAAGGATCTATTGAGTTTCGAGAATGATCTATTAGATATCATCAAGGGATTAACCTTCTACAAATTCAAGAACTGTTTCCAAAAAAATCTGGATATCATTGTCAAAGACATCAATAAATCAGAAGACCTATATGTTAAATCTGATAAGACTGCCAATTTTTATAAATTATCCCCTAGGAATTATGACAAATTAGTAACCAATAGTCTAACCAGTAGTTACCAAAAAATTAATACGGACAATTTTAACCAAATTGATAAAATTAACTCTATCAGCAAATCAATTACTGATAAACTAAAGATAAGTGATCGAGTTAGTAAATTACAACCTAAAGAAGCCTATATTTTATTAAAAGATCACAAACCCGATTTCAGATCTAAGCCATCAACTAGGATTATAAACCCAACTAGACCGGAAATCGGCAGGATTAGTAAGAACATCTTAGAAAGAACCAACCACTCCATAAAGAAAACCCTCGGACTATTACAATGGATTAACACTGCGGATGTCATCAACTGGTTTACCAACATCGGATTTAAGGATAAATGTACCTTCATACAGTTTGACATTACAGACTATTATCCATCTATATCCAAAAATCTGTTCACTTGTGCCCTGGATTTCGCTCGGGAATACTCCAACATTTCTGAAAGAGAAGTGAATACCATCATGGAGTGCCGAAATTCGGTTCTAATCTACAAAGATGAACAGTGGACCAAAAAGTCCTGTAACGAAAAATTTGACATTTCAATGGGTTCTCTGGATTCTGCTGAAGCTTCTGATCTTGTTGGATTATTTCTTTTGTATAATTTAAGTGCATTTGATTGCCTAGATTCTGATAGTGTAGGATTATATAGGGACGACGGGTTATTAGTAGTTAGGAATTCCACTAAAATTAAAGTAGATCGTATTAGAAAAATGATACATAAGGTATTTAAGGATCTAGGTCTCAGAGTAATAGTTTCCACTAATGTTAAACGAGTAGACTTCCTAGACGTCACCCTAGACCTCACTAGCAACACATACCAACCATATGTAAAAGTTAATTCCAATCAAATATACGTTCATCCAAATTCTAACCACCCCCCTGCAATCATCAAACACATACCCTATTCTATTGAATGTAGGATCAGTAACAACTCTTCAAACAGTGATATTTTTAATAAGCATAGTAACCTTTACAATTCCGCACTTAAAAATAGTGGATATAAAAATATTAATATTAAATATAAAAGCCCTATAAATAGCAACAATAATGGTAGAAAGAGATCTAGAAAAATCATATGGTATACTCCCCCTTTTAACATTATGGTTAAAACCAAATTGGGGCACCTGTTTCTAAACCTCATTAAAAAACATTTCCCCAAATCTGGAACCAACTCACTCAGTAAAATATTTAACTCTAATACTCTTAAGTTAAGCTATAGTTGTGCTGATAACCTAGAAAAAATAATTAAAAAACATAACAATAGTATATTCAGCAAGTATATAAATTCGGAGAGCCTGACAACCCACAAGGTTGCACATAGCAACATTAAGCAAAATGACACAAATAATAAATCATGTAACTGCAGGAATCCCAATAATTGTCCACTAAATAATAACTGTTTAACTAGCTCTGTAGTTTATCTCAGTACTATATCAACACTAGAAAATCCAAATATAAAGAAATTCTACATAGGTTGCACCATGAGACCATTCAAGGAACGCTGGCGGGGTCACCTGCAATCTTTTAATAATAGTAACTATAAATATATGACTTCATTATCCAAATACTTTTGGAGTCTAAAAGAGAAAAATAAAACACCTAAGGTTAAATGGAAATTAATTAGAAAGGCCCGGACATGTAACTCACTATATGCCCCCTGTTACTTATGCCTTAACGAGAAACTTGAAATAATTAGATTTAAAAATAAGACTGATCTTTTAAATCAAAGATATGAACTAACAGTTAACTGTAAGCACCGTCTTAAATTTAACTTAGTATAGAAATCATATACTTTCTATGATAATGATAAATGAAACTTAATAGACTATTACCTTTTTAGCATGATAGTCGCTTTATCGATATGAATGTGTACTGGGTACTTACAAAGTATCATACGTGTCTGTATTTAGATGTATATATGTGTATGTTATGTAGAGTTATTTCTACTGTAGGATATGTATATGTGTATATAGGGATATATATATGATTTTTTTTTTTTTTTTTTTTTTTTTTTTTTTTTTTTTTATGAAGGTATATCGTTGCGTATATTGGCTTCTATCATAGGTTAACCTGTTTATGTCTATGAGTAAGGGAGTAAATTCTGGTAAGTGTCTACCACTAAATGTGTGAGTATATGTATGGGTATATGGGGATATTTATGTGTACTTGTGTGAGTGTAGATATATGTATGCCTATTGCATATGTATGTATATGTATGTGTGAGTGTGCATATATGTATGTATATGTAGTATGTATGTTTCTATGTGTATGTATAGGTTTATATATGCATATATATGTATATATATGTATGTTTAAATATGTATATGTTTATGTATATGTGTTTGTATATGGGTGTATATTTATATGTATGTGTGGGTGATTATATGGTTGAGCTCGACTGTCTCTGTATTGTTTATCTGGATGTGTCGATATGGGTATTTATATAGGATTAGATATTTATATATATATGTTGGTGTGTCATTGTATGTGTATTTGTATGTAGGCTTTAGTGTCTTGGAGTGTATCATAGATACAAACTAAAATCTACTTTTGTTAATAAAGTACCTTTAATTGCTTACAGACCGTTGTTCTTTTCTTAAATTATGATTAACTTTTAATATATTTTATCATAATGTTGTTGGAATATTATTAGAATATAAGTTGGTCTATGTATGCTTATTTCTTTTTCCTTTTTTATGCATGTGTCTATATGTTTATGTATATATGTATATGTGTTTGTATATGTATGTGTGTGCGTATATGTGTACGTGTGTGTATGTATATGGGTATGTGTGTTTATATATGTATGTATATGTATATATATATATATATATATATATATATATGTATTTGTATATTTGCGTATATCTATATTTGTGAATATGTATGTATGTATGTATATGTATGTCTGTAGATATATATGTATGTATATCTATGTGTAGTTGCGTATGTATGTGTGTATATATATGTACTAGCGGATGTGTATATGCATTTTTATACTCATGTCGTTTTAATTTACGTTTGTTTAATTTTTCATGTATACACTTGTATTTGTAAATGTCTATATATATATTTAGTGTATATACATATATGCATGCGTGCTTATGTATGTACATCTAGATGTGTATGTATGTATGTGTGTGCTTATATATGGTTGCATCTTTATATGTATTTCTTCACTTGCCTTATTTACTTTTCTGCGTCGACGTATGGGTCAATATATTTATATGTGCTTATCTATGTGTATGTTTATGTACGTAGGTCTGTGTATGCGTACCTATTATCCTTATATGTGTCTATGCGGGTGCATGTATTAATTTATATGCGGATGTGCGAGTGTTCAATTATATGTGGAGGTGGTTATTTACTTTTGTCTGTAAATGTGTCGAAAACTATATGTTTTCAAAAATGTATATATGTATATGTATGTGTATGTGTGTGTATGTGTATGTGTATATGTATGTATATATATATATATATATGTATATATATGTATGTATATGTATATATATATATATATTTATATATGGTTATTTGTTTAAATTTTTCAAGTTTAAATTCGTTTAATAACATATTAAGCCACGAATAGCTTCGACATTTCACCGTCTGGATCATATTGAATGTAGATGTGTGTGCCTGTGTGTATCGATGTATGTGTGTAGGTGTAGTGCATTTGCCTATGTGTGGTTTGCTTTTTTGTATGTGTGTGTATATATCTAGATGCGTACGAGCGGTTGGCATGCCGTTGTTCGAGTGATTTCACGTGAGAGGCGACTAACATGCTGAAATGTAACGAAAAATGTATACATCTATGTCTGGGACTCTAAATACAACTTTCAACTTAATTTCAATGAAAATATAAATTAAATAGCATATATATTTTTTATTTTTATTTTTAGATTTATTTATTTATTTTTTATTTTTATTTTTTATTTTTTCTCCTTAGTAATTCTACAATTTAAAACTTAATAGAGATCTGATTTAGATTTCTAAATAGGTAATTTTAATTTTTTACTTTTAATTTTAATTTCAAATTTTATAAATCTTTTAATATCTAAGATAGCCTTGCTTAGTTGTCAAATTTTTCGAATCATCCTATACTTGTTTTTTGATTGGCCACTCTGGCTTACGTAACAGCGTTTACTCTTAGCTAAGGATCGTTGATTAATTTGAAACTTTTGAAACCATTTATTCTATACTCTATATTATCACTTGACAAGACACAAGAAGTGTTGAAACAAAATGGCTACTTTTGTCGTGATTTTATAACATATTTATGTTGTAATATTCAAATAAATAATTATATCTGCTCTACTCTGTATTGAGCACTCTTTAAAGAATATTGATTGTTGGTTATTGGATTTCATTCCGTATATACCAATCCTAAACTTGGGTATATATATATATATATATATATATATATATTATAAATTAATAGAATTAAAATATGGTTTTACCGCTACACAGTGATAACCATGTTTCAGAAATGGAAGCTAAAGCCCCTGAATTTAATTTTGTTATTAAACCAAAGACATTAGTTCCATTTCCTCATAAAGCGAATTTTGGACTCCAAAATTCGCTTGAAATTAAATTTACATAGAGCACTATTGTGCAAAAATAAAAATATCTATAAGAACACCGGATTTTATATCTTACTGTTCTTTCCTTTTTATTTATATATACATATATATATATATATATATATATATATATATATATATATATATATATATATATATATATATATATCTTCTTTGCTGTATTAAGCAAAATAAGAAAATATATATATATATATATCTTCTTTGCTGTATTAAGCAAAATAAGAAAAACTCTCCACATCTATATAGTTACAGAAATGTATATATAGATATGGAGAATTTTTCTTATTTTGCTAAATACAGCAAAGAAGATATATATATATATATATATATATATATATATATATATATATATATATATATATATATATATATATATATACAAGTCTAGTTTTGTTTCTCTGGTGTATTTGACCATTTTTATCCATGCATATTTGCCCGTATAAGTTATATTTTAATATTCTTGCTTGTTGTATCAGAATCTTTAGGTCAATGCATGTGGATGTGTGTACATGTATTTATCGGTTTCTGTGTGTATAGAAAATGCATGCACATTTAATTGTGTATGCATGTATGTGTTCGATTTTCTTTTTTAATATATAAAGTAGTTTGTAGATGTCTCCTGTCTCGTCAACTATTTGTGTGTGTATATATCTAAATATGTCTGGGTGCTTATGTATTATAATTTGAGTGTGTATATTGTTTTACGCGAGAGGTGAACACCCTATTCATACACTTGGAATTAAAATTTTTGTCGGGAAGACCAGTTGAAATTAGCGTCTGTTCTAACGTAATTTCAGTGAAAAAATAAATTGAATAACATATATTTTGTCTTTTCTCTTAATGGAGATTAAATTTAGATTTTAAAATTGGTAATATTTTACCTTTAATTTTAATATAAAATTTTATCATATAATTTAATACTTATTGGTTAGAATAAATTCTATTTTAGTAAAACCCCAACTTTAAAGCTTTTAATAGCTATTATAACCTTACTTCGTTGTCAAGTTTTTTGAATTCCCGTATACTTGTATTTTGATTGGTCATTCCTGCTTATGTAACATCGTTTTCCCCTTACGAAGGATCGTTAATTAATTTGAAACTTTTAAAACCCTTTATTCTACATTCAACATCATCACTTGATAAGACACCGGATGTGTTGAAACAAAATGGCTATTTTTGTAATGATTTTATAACATATTTATGTTATAATTTTTAAATAAACAATTATATATATATATATATATATATATGTAAATTATATATATATATAGGGTGTCCATAAAGTTCGTGTGCACATTAAGAAATTTATAACTTCATTTGTATTTGCGATTGAAATAATTTGTAAAAAGGATTAGAAAGAAGTAAATCTATAGTTTTTAAGGTTTTATTGAAATTTTATTTAAGTTTCCACATGTCCTCCATCATTAGCAATAGAAAGGGTAATACGATTTTGCAGTTCACGGAAAACATTTGCCAACTGATTTACAGTAATGCCTGAAATCACATTAGTTATTTTAGCTATACTTAAACTTAGGTACATTAAACTTTATAACATTTTTTACAGATTATTTCTGTCGCAAATACAAATAAAGTTATACATTTTTTTAAAGTTCACAGAACTTTATGAACACCCTGTATAATATAATAATTATAATATAGTTATTATGTAATTATATATAATTATAATATAATAATATAATATAGATGTTTTTATAGACACAACCTTACGGCCAAGTTCACCCTGGACATCTTCAGGTGTCCTTTTTTGGACTAATGGGGGGTATCTGTTGATTATTTATTATTTTGTTCGAGCCCTTATTTTATTTTCGTTGATCAAGTGTATGTTGGGGTCACGATTTGATTCAAAGACTGAAATCACAACCACCAGATGATAGTAATTCATGTCTAACTAACACCAATAGAATTTGAAATTTGGTTGAGTCATATATATATATGTTACTATTGCAACAATATATGTTCAGAAAGTCTTAATTGACATCCTGCTTTTGTCATGGGCCGTTGTCACTGATCTGATATAAATTCTTGTCACTGGCACGATACAGAGATATGAGCAAGTGGGTGTGGCTGAATCAGGGGGCAATTCAGTCACCTTTAATTCATTTTAAGAATCCCATCTCGCATGTAAGAGACAAACATTTACAGATTTATGTGGACATGGCTACGTGAACAGCAATCTATCTATCTATCTATCTATCTATCTATCTATCTATATATATATATATATATATATATATATATATATATATATATATATATATATATAATTCCTTTCACATCTATCGATTTATCTCTCTACCTCTCTCTCTCTTTCTGTCTATCTATCTATCTATGTGAGTGTGTTTACATATATATATATATATATATATATATATATATATATATATATATATATATATATATATATATTCCTATGTTTCTATATCCCTATCTATCGATATCTATCTATCTATCTATCTATCTATCTATCTATCTATCTATCTATATATATATATATATATATATATATATATATATATAATTCCTTTCATATCTATCGCTTTATCTCTCTTTCCCTCTCTCTCTTTCTGTCTATCTATGTGAGTGTGTTTACATATATATATATATATATATATATATATATATATATATATATATATATATATATATATATATATACATATTCCCATGCGTCTCTATCCCTATCTATCTATCTATCTATATGTTTGTATGTGTGTGTAATTATATATCTCTGTTCATTTATCTAGCTATTTATCTATCTATCTGTCTGTCTGTCTGTTTATCTATCTATCTAAAACTATATCTATGTATGTATGTATGTATGTATGTATGTATCTATCTATCTATACTAGTTTATTCATATGTATCTATCTGTATATATTCCTATGTTTCTACATCCCTATCTATATCTATCTATATATATATATATGTGTGTGTAAGTGTGTGTGTGTGTATAATTATATCTATCTATCTATACTATTTTCTTCATATCTATCTATCACAGTCTATTCATATCTATCTATCTATCTATCTCTCTATCTATCTATCTATATATATATATATATATATATATATATATACATATATATATATATGTATATCTATCGATCTATCTATCTCTATCTGCCATTATCTATCTATCTATCTATCTATCTATCTATCTATCTATCTATCTACTGTGCATTATCTATCTATCTATCTATCTATCTATCTACTGTGCATTATCTATCTATCTATCTATCTATCTATCTATCTATCTATCTATCTATCTATCTATCTATCTATCTATCTTAATCTGTTAATATATATCTATCAACTGCAGGTTGTAGGCCCAATGCCAATTAGAATCAAAATCTTTCCACTATTGATGTTCTGTTTGGACAGCATGCCAACTAACATTCTTGGTGACGTGCCCATAGATGTTAAGTTAAATGATTTTAGTGTGGCATAAGGTCACAAGTGTTAGACGTCAAGTGAGAATTGAACCTACCACATAATAGCCACCCAGAGGCACCCAATCAAATTTATTACACATTGAATACTATGACACAAGGCCAGTTCTCTGTATAACTTAGATAGGACCAAACTCACTATATTCTGAATCATTTACGAGACAAACTGGCTAACTATTGTTCTACAAATACAATCGGCACATGACAGACGGACAGTGCTTGTTTGAGAATATCTATCTATCTATCTATCTATCTATCTATCTATCTATCTATCTATTCATATATATCTATGTGTTTGTGTATAATTATATATCTCTGTTCATTTATCTATCTATCTATCTATCTATCTATCTATCTATCTATCTATCTATCTATCTATACTAATTTCTTCATATCTATCTATCTATGTGTGTGTGTGTTCAGTTGTATGGACATGAGTTTGTGACCATGGCTTTCACTCTTTTGTGATCATCAGACAGACAGACAGTTTGATGATCGCAAAAGAGTGAAACCCATGGTCACAAACTCATATCCATACAACTGAATATGTTAGCTATATCACTGATATTGAGCACATTCCACTAAGTACAGTGCATATAAAATCATATATATATATATATATATATATATATATATATATATATATATATATATATATATATATATATATATATATATATATATATATATATGAGGAGGCACGGTGTGGTAATCGGCTTGGATTGAGGAATCGGAGAGCAGAGTTCAAATTCCAGTCGAATCCATTACATTCACTTACGTGCTAATACCCTTGGGAAAAGGTATGAGTTTTTTCTTCTTCCCCCAGCTATGGGTAAATATCAGGATAGACCGGATTCTATATCCTTTGATGAGAACTGGTGTAGAAGGACAACTCTGAATTCAAACACAGAGTGGAGCCCCGAAGGCGGATGGACGGTACTTTGTGCTACCTTCCGGCAACTCCTGCAGCCGCGTTGGTACCAAACCGTATTGGTTTATCCTATCAAGGCGAGAGGGGGAAATAGACGTCTGGCCAGCCCTATTTCTCCATATACCTAGCCCAGGCTCGTAGCGCCCCGCGCTACTCCATCGTCTCTCTAGACGGACGGATGCCGACGACGATATATGTGTGTGTGTGTGTCTCTGTGTCTGTGTGTCTATATATTGTTAAAATCTAGTTATATATATTCTAATTATATTATAAATCTAGCTATATTTATGGGTAAAATGTATCAATATCAAGAACAGAGCGTATATAAATACAAAAGTGTCAACTATCATATAGGGTGCGATGGGTAAATTGTCATCATTTTACATCTTTCCTTCCGCGCGTGCGCATCGTTTTCTTTCTTTTCTTTTCTTTTTTTTGTCGACTGTACAGTATAGTCAGGTCAATTGGACACCGTCTGCAAAGAAAAGAGCACCATCACGCAATTAAATCCCCCAGAATTTTAAAACGACATGCTGTACTGCTTGGCATTCGCGCTGGAAGCTCTAATACGAATATTTCAAAGTGGTTAGGTGCCAATCAGTGAAAAGCATTCGAATGAGTCTAATGGTGATTACGGATGTACAACGGACTGCTCGGAAAACTCACTCTGATGACAAAGGAACTCGCGAATTCATTTGTGAAGGCCTCAGACTCAACGCGGAGACCTACGTCAAGTGCCTTGAGGAAGTAGCGTTGCCATGGCTTGAGACCCTATGTCTGGCAACATAACTCTGCACCATGCCACACAAGGCTGTCAGACAATTTCTGTAACAACATCTCTTTAGGTATACTCCATCTAGGAATATTTACACGCGCGCGCGCGCACACACACACACACACACATATATATATATATATATATATATATATTTCGGCACCTCGAAGCGGTGTTAACAAGCTTGTCTCGCTAGAACTATTACGACTGAGTAGTGAGTTCTATCCTCACATGGTGCCCCATAATTTCGGCCTTGTGTCACATCTAAGCTACTCTTGGAAAATCACTATATATATATATATATATATATATATATATATATATATATATATATATATACAGACAGGCATAGATAGAAAGAGAGAGAGAGAGAGAGAGAGAGAGAGACCGAATTAATCCAAGTAAATTTTGTCAATTAGCTGATTGATGTTACCTTCAGCAACTCGACTAGAGAGTTTATTAGATGACCAGGGAATCACTCCGTCCACTCGGCAGTGGCTATTAAAATGTCACTCCTTATATTTCTTAGTTTTCTTTTTTATATACACCTTTCCTTGGTGCGAGTATTCTTCTTTTTTATATTGTTCTTGCGCATGCGCGCGTTTATGCGTGATGTTTGTGCGCATGCGCGCGTTTATGCGTGGTGTTTGTGCGCGTGCGCTTACTGCATCCGTCTGTGCTCATGAACACACGTGTAGAATGTTGTGTTTATTTGTCCTTTTAGTTGTTTTTTCTTCCATTTCGCACTCATTCTTGAACCTTTTCCTCCTTTTTCTCTTTTTCCTTTTTTTCTCTCAGTTGTAGCCATTTTGACTTCTCGTTTATATTTATAGCAAGTGTCTGAAAACCACACCCACGGGTTGACCCAAATCTTGTGAGTGAAATTAGGTAAACGGAACACTTGGGGCCGTCGATAGCTGTGCGAGCAAAAAGTCACAAGTCATCGTGACCGAGGGTGTGAGTTTGCTGGTATTCTTCAGATTGATGATCATTCTAAATAACACGCTCTCTCCCCGAAACTGTAACTAAGGTCTGTTCAGCATAGTTGCAGTATAAACCACAGGTTTGATTTGTGGGTGTTCAGGTATCCTCGAATACGAGTGGCCTGATGATATTATTATTATTATTATTATTATTATTATTATTATTATTATTATTATATAAGTATACCTTTCCTTACCTAGATAGATAAGTGTTAACTACTTTCAAAACAACGTTTAATATTCATAAAAATGTAAACGTGTTATAGCGATTTTTTAAATTGGACGTTTGACTAACTCTGCCAGTCCTCAGAAATATTCACTTTATTCAAAAGAATAACCTCATCGAGTTGGCAGATCGAAATGGTGAAGAATCTGAACCATATAGATGTGCTTGGTTTAATAAGCTGAAAAGATTCAATGAATTCGAATTGTCTTCACGTTGACTCGTTTGCGTCCCCCCCCCAAAAAAAAACACATAAACAAATTTCGGGAGCGTCCTAGATATACAAACGGTCTTTTTAAACAATTGCTACGAACATTGCTATATTTAACAGCCCAACCCCCACGAGGAATGTATGTGGCACAAGGCCGAGTTTAACGTGGGTTTCTCCGATCCTGTAGACTCGGCCAAAAATATTCCCTTATTACACGCATAAACGGGTTCAGTGTCTGTCTACCTCCCCGGACGAATCTTTGCCCTTCGGCATAGCTTCGTCCGGGTTCCTCTCTGCCAAAGCAGAGAGTTCGACAGATATCGCACACAGTCAGAGACTGTGTTCCGACAGCTACGAACATTGCTACGCAAATACAACCATGCATAGTTTTCTTGTTGGTCCAAATCAGCGATGGGTGTAATGTTTAAACTTAACAATTTAATAGACAGTGATTAGTATGGAACTGGTTAGACCGTGTCGTTAAATATTTGAGCTTAACAACTTTAACAAAATATTGCAATAACATTCATAAATATGAATGATGGTCGTTATTTTAACATTTTTTAAAAGTATCTCACACCAAGCGAGGCGGGGGTGTCACTAGTACGCAGGGGGTTACAGAGAGTGAGAGAAAAGAATGATTATAAATGGGAGGTTCCGGAAAGAATAAGAAGACGAACGGGGACCAACGCATCAGAAGATGACGAAGAACGTTGCATTTAAACTTTTGAAGATTGTAGTTATCAGGGAAGCAAGTAAGGGGAAGGGAGTTCCACTGTCAGGAAGTGCGAAAGAAGAAGCTGTTGGAGTAGAAGAGGCGGTTACATTTAACTGTTTCGGCAGTGAAAGGGTAGGATCGAGATGCCAAACTATTAGCACGCTTAAATTCATTCAGTCGGGGCACCAGTGAAAATATGTCGTCAGTGCAGTTGCCATCAAAATATTTACAGAAAAGACAGAGGGAGGCCACATCATGGGTACAAATAAAAACATTTGGACTTAACATCTTTTTCCAATTCCCTGAAAGAAGCGTTAAACACTTCAATCATTTTTCTTTTGCATTGCTATCATTAAACACTTTCCTGTTAACCATTTACACAAACCCGATAGATAGATTATATTCTGTTTTCCTCTGTCTCTCTTGCTTTCAATATATCCTGTGAGTATCAAATTTACCAAGCCGTCTTTCATCGTTATGTACTCTAGAAATATAAACTGATGTTATCTATACTTCGTAGTTTCTTATGCGCTCGCTTGCTATTCTCAGCATCCTTCTGTAGAACGACATTTTGATCACCTCAAATTTCTTGTTCGTCTGTGCGGAGATGGTTCAGCATTCACCGCCATAAAGCAGGACTGATAGATATTACATGAGAATTTAATTCACTCTTCTTTGTTTCTAATGAAATTTACCTGTTTCTTAATTCTTTGCTTCGCTTTTGGAAGGCATCTTACGCTATCACAATGCGCCTTTGGATTTCATGTCTCCATTTTCCGTCTTCGATTAAAACGATTCTCAGATAGTTCAGTTGTTGTACTTATTTGTTTTTGGTATTTCCAACATGTAATTTGAAAGTTGGAGTGTTAAACCAGTGCCATGTGTCCCCAAGGACACATGGCACAGTGGATAAAGGCGTTGGTTAGATCCGGTGACAGGATTCAAAGAGTGCGAGTTCAATACCCGGTTAAGGAAGTGGAGAACTTTCAGAGGGAAATTAACAGGTAATAACTGATAACTGACATCCATTAAACATGGCACGTGGAGCGAAATAAAGGGTTCAGTTCGACATTCCAACCACCTAAAGAAGGCCGGAGCGTACAACGGCCGAAACGTTGCGATGAACATGGCGTCAAAGATGAGCCCAATAGTCCGAATAATGTAAATAATGTACATAATACCTCATCTCAGATATATAGACAAAATTTTGTCTACCATATTAAAAAGGGTCCTTTCTTGAAAACTTGAAACCAAAAAACATGAAGCCCCCCCCCCAAAAAAAAGAAATGAAATTCAGACAGTTTATCTTGATATAGAATATTTTGCTCGAAAACTGAAAAAGATAATAAAAAATGAGACAAAAATGAGTACGGTAGAAATCCCGTGATAACAATAAAAGAAATAGACAGAATTATATCGTTGTACAACTGGGGATGGTTGGAGAATTGATCGGCTGAAATACAGTGATAACATTAAAGAAATATGAAGAATAAGATAAATAGTTGGAAGAACTCTTAGAATGTTTTGTTTTCTGTCTACAATACAAAAATAGATACATTTTCAATCTTTGTTGGTTTTGGGTGACAAATCCAGAATGTTGAATTTTCCTATTTCAGAAACGAGAAAGAAAATCATGAAAACTGTTCATTTTCTTTGGGTAATTCTTCATTTTCTCAGTTTACTGTTCTCATGCCGATGGCGGCAGAGGAGGGTGCTGCTAGTAGTGGCAGTGGGGCTGGTGTTTTGCGCAAATGATTTCCTCTTGGAGAAAGCAAAGAACCACAAACAGGTCTGATATAAAATTATCTCTAAAAGCATGCGCATGTGTGTTTAGAGTCTGGGGACCTCACCAACAAATTCGGGAGTTCTTTTCTTATCAGAACGATCAGTGTGAATTTTTCGAGCTACCGTACCTTCGTGATCACCAGTTGACTCATCTACCTCTTTCCGAATCCTCTGAACTGTCCTCAGGTTGACATCTAAACACTCTGAAATAATCGTATTGGATCTTATGGTATGAATGCCAAGCAGCAGAGTGTGCAGTTTCCAAATTTCTGGCGGAGTGACCTGCGTCATGGTGTTATTTTTTTCTTAGGGACGGTGCCCAAAGTGACCCAACTATACTGTGCATTCAATAAACTCAAGAACAAACATCGTATATGCGCAAAAATTTAAAATATAATATGGTGACAATTTACACATCGCACCCAGTATATATATATATATATATATATATATATATATACAATGGTTGGAAGGGAAGGTAACGGTTAACTCTAGACTTGAACAGGTTAAGACTGTAGTCATCGAAGAAACATCCTCTTGGGAGTCTTTTCCACAAAGCAGTGGTTCGTGGGAAGATGCTGTTCGAGTGGGACTTACTTCTCACCGATCGAATATGGAGAGAATATGATTGGTTTACTGTAATTGGCATGGTGGATCCTAGCCATGAAGATTAGTTCTGGCGGAACCAAGGAATGTAGTTCGTACGAGGATATTCTATGGAAGTAGCGATAGAGCAGTGAGTGACTCGCCACATCCCGCCTTTTAGAATGAGGTTGGAGGCTGGAAAAATCTTTCTCTAAAAAAAGACGCGGAGACTCTTTTGAAATCTATCAAGGATCGGAAAATGAGATCTGAGCAGCTCCTGTCCATATCGGATAACAGTTCTCTATTTTCAGCTTGATCCATCTCCTTACTAGAACGGTACAGGAAGACGAACATTTTACCTCCATCTTTAGAGCTGGATCGTATGTAAAAGTTCCTCTTGAGGTATGTGTGAATTTGAGACACAATTATCTCCTAACGTAAGGTTCCTCCTCGAGGGGACATTCGTTCATCGTGTTTGGCGATAGTTCTGGGTGTGATCAGCGGTGATGGAATGTAAATAGTATTTGCCAGACACAGATACACACAGACGTAGGCACACGCAAATATATTTTCAATTGAGCACTGTTGAATTCTAAAAACAAGGGTCAACTGCGTAAATGCGAAGCTCCGCAGTAAAATGAATGGAGCACTTTGGCTGCTTGGCGTTTGTAAAAACAATAACCTAGATTTGGCTGCGAATGACATAATATATATATATATATATATATATATATATATATGTGTGTGTGTGTGTGTGTGTGTGTGTGTGTGTATGTACATATATATATATATATATATATATATATATATATATATATATATATATATATATATATATATACTCGACTCTCCCGTCGAATTTGACGTATGAGGGTCAAGTAGATCCCAGGAAACCGACAACCCTACAACAGCACATGAGATTTGCTTATAGTGGGGACGGATTCGTGCAGGACCGTCCACACTTTTTGAAGGGCCGAATACAGAGACCTGGTGCACTAAGCTCCACAAGGTCCCCAAATGATCCTCCACAGGTTTTGAATTCAGAGTTGTCCTTCTCCTAGACCAGTTTTTATCCAAGGCTATAGAACCCAGTCTGTCCTTCTATTTGGCCATAGCTGGAGGGAGAAGAAGAGGATTCACACCTTTCCCAAGGGAATTAGCACGTAAGTGAATGTAATGGATTCGACTGGAATTCGAACTCGGCTCTCCGATTCCACAATCCAAGTCGTTATCCATTTATTTATATATATATATATATATATATATATATATATATATATATATATATATATATATATATATATATATATATATATATATATATATATATATATATATATATATATATATATATATATATATATATATATATATATATATATATATATATATATATATATATATATATATATATATATATATATATATATAAGTGAACATAGAAGTCAACACTTAGAGACGACAGTCTGTTTCATGCTAGAAATGATGATTGCACCTAGCATGAAATGTTCACTTTTATATTTACACACGCTCTATCTCTGATATTGAACACTTTATCCCATAAATATAGCACACTTTAAGACTATATTTCTTCACATATATATATATATATATATATATATATATTCTAAATTGTCATAGACGATTCCATATAGGATACAGATTCGAATCCTATCGGAGGACGCATATTTTATATGACAATTTCTCGGACATTCAGGCCTGTAAATGTTGTTAATACTGTTTATTTAAACAGAGCATTTACTTAAATATTTGTATCTATAAAAAAAAAAGAATGTATAAACATAAAAACGTCTTAAAATAATTGTCGGACTTTGTCCATTTGATTACATTTGGATACGGATCGAGCAGATAAGAATGTACGAGAAAAAATCATGGAGAATTGTATTTTAAAAGCAGTAAAACTGAGCTTGCTGGCCGAAACGCTCCTCAGGCGAAATCGGTAAAGCTACGTCGGGCTATGTGATGGTTCCATATAGGATGCAAGTTCAATTCCTGTCGGTGGACGCATATATTTTATGAAAATTTATCGGACATTCAGGCCGGCAAATGTCGTTAATACTGTTTATTATAAACAGAGCATTTACTTAAATATTTGTATTTCTAAAAAAAAAGAACGTATAAACATAAAAATGTCTGTATATATATATATATATATATATATATATATATATATATATATATAAACTGTAAGACCAATTTTACTCTTCATGATAAAAATACAAAGGCAGCCGACAGGTTTCGCCCTCACTCAACAGAGCTGAAATCAAGGGGTTATATATCACAATACAAAACATAACACGCAATTAATATACAATATTAAAGGCGTAATACTATCTAGATTGAATTTATATTAAGTCCAAATAGATACCCCCTATGTTTATCTGCTCTTGCTCCAGAGGTTGTCTGGACCGGAGGTAAATTGTTTCCAACACCTTCAACTGAAAAAGCGTACGAGCACGACTCAAGATTGTCCGTGATAAAGTTGATGGTACAATTTAGGCTTTTTGAGGAAGTGCCCTGTAATGACGGAAACATACGTATTTTTAAGAATGTCCCTTAATTGGAATGATCCTGAGATAAACTTGGTGGGCAGAATACTATATCTTGCGTTTGTCTGAATGTCCCGCTTTTATATTTTGAAATATTTTCCGATCTTTTGGTTTCGTATTGAATATGAAATATTTAGGGTACTGAAGGATTAAAACTATTGCAATTTATGTATGTATTTCTCCTCTTCATGAAAATATTAAGGACAACACATTCTGAGTTCTATGAAATAGAATCCGGTTATTATTCTAGATTTTATTTTGTTGTTATGGTGAGAATAGAAATTTATGAGGTCATTTTATTAGCTGATTAGCGAGGAGAACTTAGTTTTTGGTTATTGTTAATACGGTGTAGCATCATGTCAAGGAAAGATGAAGTATTGTTTGTTTCCATTTCATAAATAAATTCGATCGTATATTCGACTTTGTTTACTTTATCTACAAGGTCAGGTAAATCAGTTCCACTGGAATATATTAATAGAACCTCATCAATATATCGGAAGTATGTGGATTGTTTTGGTAAAATATGTTGGAAATGACATCATTAAAGCAATTCTAAGAAAATGCATGCCAAAAGGTAGTTTAAAGGTGACATCATGGGTAATTCAATTTTTGTTTATAAAAATTATTTATAAATTTGAAATAGTATTGATTGGTGGTTAGACAGCCTATATTTTGTCATTTTGTCTATTGCTAGGGTTAGGTTTATTTTAATTATGTTAGATGCTTTTTTTTATATTAAAGCATTTGCTAAGCGAAACATTTGCTTGATTTAATATCTAGTTTAAGCATCAGTCTGCCAGTCATATTTATTCCCCTTCGATTTAGAACTAGTGTGATTGAATTTTTAACATGTGATTGGCTGAGTGTTGCCAGGAGAGAGATTAAAATTGTTGTTATGGTTTTCTGTAAGAATTACTGCCGCCATATTCTAACGATCATCTTTTTTTTAAAATATATTTCATAGCGACTAAATCACAGGAGCAGATTAGTTAGGCTCTAAAACAAAGACAATTATATTCAGGAAGAAATCCACTTCGGAAATTCATTTTAAACAGCTAAAAAATAAACTCCAAAATACAAGTACTCTTTCAAAGAAACATAAAAAGGTGATTATACTCCTCTGGTTGCAATGAACTCCGAGTGTCACGGGACGGCTGCTGAAAGACGTCATTTCACAGAGTGAAAACGCGAGGAGTTGTCAGCACTCCTGGAGTTAAGGCGTGTAGTCCGCTATTTTTTTATAGCCAGTTGCCATGTGGACAGCAATGATGCCGATAGCGCTGATTTCCAATTGGACAAATACAATCACCAACTTATTAAGTGTAACGTCAATCGACATCTCCAGTTGCCTTGATCTATCCACTTCCCTTCTCCACATCCTTTCACCTTTCATTCCTATCTGCTCTCGCTCCAAATCTTCTGTAACCTCCTTGCCGTGATCGATCCACTATCTTTCTCCACATCCCCTCCTTTACCACTCCTATCTGCTCTTCCTCCAAACGTTCTGTAACCCATTGCGTACTAGTGGCTTCCAGCTTTGCTTGGGGTGATGAGCTTAAACAAAAAAAGCTAATTTGACGGCGCTGAATCTAAGAATGACCTTATTTTTCTAGGTTAGGTAAGATTATTGCTCTAAAGAAATGCCACATTTTTGGGAAAAAAATAATTTTTAAATTTATTTTCTGAATAATATATGACGAATGGCAATATTTCTCAAAATAAAATCGTAGAATCCTTCCTTATTCCTGTTTCCCTGACAAATATAATCTCCAACTATGTAAGTGTAATGTCAATCGACATCTCCAGTTGCCTTGATCTATCCACTTCCCTTCTCTCACCTTTCATTCCTATCTGCTCTTGCTCCAAATCTTCTGTAACCCCCTTGCCTTGATCGATCCACTATCTTTCTCCACATCCTCTCCTTTACCACTCCTATCTGCTCTTCCTCCAAACCTTCTGTAACCCCTTGCGTGATAGTGGCTTCCAGCCTTGCTTGGGGTGATAAGCTTTTAAAAAAAATGTCCCCATCTGAGATATAGAAGATAAACAAAGCTCTTTCGAATACTCCTTAGGAAATATCCTCGCCGTTTTCTCGTTGATAAAAATATAGCGTCTACAGAAACATACAAGAATAATCCGTAGGCTTGAATTCTCGTTGGAAAATATTAAACAGTAAGGTCATATACCTTCCCTCATTTTCACATTGTTTGTAGTTGTATACATGCGTTATAGTTTCTGTATGTGGGGCATGTGTAAATATTTGTATATAATTTTATGGAAAAGAAGTATGACAAATTGAAAAACGTTTGCGTGTGACGCGTTTCGTTCTTTCATCGGACTAATTTTATGATTGCGTTAAATGCGACTACACATGCGCACAAATGGAAGAGAGATGCTGGAAATTAAGAATTCAGTTTTCTTAATATTTCCTTGCGTATATAATCTAGCCGATTTTATTTAGATTATTTTCTGTTTTGTTTATGTTTTTAGCACTTTTGTTGTTAGACCTACCAAGAAAGGGGGAATATGGTAAGACAGTGGATTTAACTTTAATGTGGATGACCTAGAAATAATGCCTTTTCGACACATTTTAAATTGTTTTTTCTTTTAATTAGAGTAACATTTTTAAGCCCCAAAAAATGTGATATGTCTCGTTACGGTGAGTAACTAATTCAATTAATGTGTTGTCTTATAAAATATTCACCTTGTATTCATATTTCTTTATTTAAATTCTTTGAGGTTTTTCCGATGTATTTCTTGTGGCAATTATTACAGGTAATAGAGTGACTTCATCCCTCAAGTTTTAGCGTATTGTTTTCTTTTGAATTAATTAAGTCTTGTATTGCTTTAGAAGATGTGACAAAGGTTTGAGTTTAGATATATTCTTTTCAATTTTTATATTGGAGAAGATTGAAAGTATTTTCAATATATCTCAACGTTTCGTTTAAATTATATATAAAAAATTCTGAGTGATCTTAATTAGAATCCGATGATTATTGCTGATTTTAGTTGGTTGTTAAGTGAGAATAGAAATTTATGAGATCATTTTTATTACTTGATTTTTGGTGGACAGTTAGTTTTAAGAAACTTTTTATGCGGTAGAGCTAGATATCTAGGAAAGGTAAAGTAGTGTTTGTTTACATTTCACACACACACACACACACACACACACACACACAGACACACACACACACACACACACACACATATATATATATATATATATATATATATATATATATATATATATAGGTTTCTTGTATAGTTTGTATTATTCTTTTAAATTTGCTTTTTAAATTAAGCCTAACCCAGTTTTGGAAGGATTGATTAATCAGGATTGTAAGTTATTGCCGAAATTATGTTTGTGAACTTTATCTAGTAAATAAGCATTGTTTATATCAGGTTTTTCTTTTCAAAACAACCGTTTTAATAGCAAATTTAGCAGCATTGTTATTGATTGAAGAAATAATTATTGTCTTTTTTTTAAGTACTTGTGATTTTTTTGAGAAGGATTTTTTGATAGTCCGAAGGTTTAATTTTGTAAAGATTTTATAGAATTATCAGATTTAATCCACATTTTCATAGAAGTTTTGACGTCTTTAATATGTTCTTTTTTAAAATTACATATAGGAATTGTTTAGATGATATCTTAAATGATTTTTTTTAATTAAGTTAAGCAGGTTAGCTTCGAATGGCTTTAGAAGTTTATCATTAGGTGGAGTATTTTGAGGTTTTAGAATATATTTTTCCTTCTTTCAATTTAGTGGCCTTAAACTTCCCTCGGGCTCAGGCGGATGAACTGAGATGGAAGGTGAGACAGACCTTGGAGAAGGCCAAGCCGCCCAGGTCAAACATCATGAAACTGGAGAGGCTGGCGATCGGATCCCTACAAAGGAACGAAAACATCATCATACTACCGGCTGGCAAAGGCAATGCGACTGTAGTTGACAGATCAGATTATACAAGAAAGCTGGAAGACCTCATTAGCAATGGTAGCTACAGCAAAGTAAAAAAGGATCCTACAATGAAAACAGAACGCAAACTGTCACAGATCCTAATCAAGAACAAGGATCACTTCGCACCTAAGACGTATAGACAGTTATCGCAGCGTTACCCCAAGCTACTTCCCATATACGGTCTCCCTAAGATTCACAAAGACAGTATTCCGCTCAGGCCGATTGTTAGTTGCTAAGCCTCTGTGTGACACCCTCTGAGTCGCTTCCTTGTAGATATAATTGACCCATTGATCGAAAAGTCTCCTTCATATGTCCGAAACTCTACACACTTCGTGGAAATAATCAAAGATGCCCCATCCTATCCAATCAGATGGTGAGCTTGGACGTGGTGAGTTTGTTCACCAAGGAACCCAGGGAGGAAGCACTCTCAGTAGTCAGAGACAGATTGGCTTCTGACTCATCCCTAGAAGAACGGACCAGTATTCCAATAGATAATCTGATGGAGATGTTGACTTTCTGTACACAAACAACACACTTCGGAATGGGATCACACATATATCGACAGGATGAGGACTTAGCAATGGGCTCGCCATTATCACCAGCAATGGTGAATATATACATGGAATAAATTGAGGAAATGGCATTAGAATCTATATCTCTAAAGCCAATTATATGGTTAAGGTACGTAGATGACACCTTCATACTCTGGCCATAGCAGGGAGATGTTCATGATCTACGGGAACTAAGTGAACTCAATAAGACCTTCGATACAGTTCACGATGGAGAAAGAGAGTAACAACATACTCACATTCCTGAATGTTCTAATATCTCGAACAGGGCGTGGGTTCAAGACATTCCACCATCTATACAACGTAAAGAAAGGAATCGTCCGCAAAAGTCATAAGTGGCGAATCAAAGACATTAGATAAAGAATTGGTTAGTATAAGATGTACCCTAGAACGTAACAACTACGCTGGGTACATGACAGAAGCGCCCGCAAAACTGGGATAGGCGGGTACAACAGGAGGACAACAACACTCAGAAAACAGTCTGGATGCCTTATGTGATGGGGTTAGCAGAGAAAATACAAAGGATCTGCGGTCCATATCACACCAGGACAACCTTCAAAAGCTGGACGACACTTCGCAGATATCTCTCCCGAGTAAGACTCTCCATAGAGGATAACATGACTAAAGACTGTGTGTACGCTATCCTGTGCAGCTGCGGAAAGAAATATAAAGGGGAGACAGGCCACGCCCTTAGTGTAAGGTTTCATGAATACAATATGGGAACCAGTAATAAGGAGTGCCAGAGAAAAGCGATAATAACAAAAATTGCAATATGAGATCTGGTAAAAACATAAAATGATAATAGTAAAATTTGCAATGTGAGCACTGGTAAAAATGAATGCTGTGTCATGTGGTTTATAATACCCAGAAATTCACACACAGATGTATTCAAGGACCCATGGTACAGTGGAAAAAGGCATTAGTTAGGATCCAAAGCGTGTGAGTTCATTACCCGGTTAAGTCAGTGGAGAACTTGGAGAGGGTAATTAGCAGCAGATAACTGACAACTGGCATCCATTAAACATGGCACGTGGAACTAGAACAGTATACCCCAGTGATATTCCAACCACCTGAAGAAGGCCGGAGCGTACAACGGCCGAAACGTTGTAATAAATATGGTGACAAAGATTCGGACTATACTCAGAAATATATATTCATATATATATATATATATATGTATATATATATATATATATATATATATATATATATATATCTGAGTCTGTCATATATCCAATTTTTATAGCCTCGTATCAAACATTCAGCTTTTGAAAATACATTTCAATTGAGCACTGTTGAGTGATAAGCTAATTCTATAAACAACAGCCACCTGCACTAATGCAAAGCTCTTCAGTAAAATGAATGGAGCACTTTGGCAGATTGGCATTTGTTTACATTTGTAAAAACAATACGCTTGATTTAGTTGTGTAACTCTACCGAGTGAAGATAGCACTGGCTGACACCAAATTAGTTGCGTTTCAATCCTGGCTTGTAGCATTCGGAAGTCTAATCGCTCTCAGGAGCTGTGATACAGCGAAACAGTACTGTCTGTGAATGACATATATATATATATATATATATATATATATATATATATATATATATATATATATATATATATAAATTAAAAAAGAAATCGGAAAATATTTTCCTATTTGTTTTTGAATTTGTAGGTCTCATGAATTGGATCGTGATTACGATTCAAATGTAATAAATTATATCCATGGAATATTAGTGTTTCAGCCTTTTATATTATATTCTTACTCTTTCCTGGAGATTGAGTTCTACCTGGATTCTATCCTCTTGGGAATTTATATATATATATATTTCATCCACAACGCAATTGTCAGGTGCTGATTCCAAAGCCACGGTTGCATAATTTATATTCAAATGTAAACTTGAAATCTGACTCGAGCTTTGCTTCGTTGATGTTTGACGCTGTGAGCGCTTTTGGCTCTGGCTGGTGTTTAAATAGGAGGCACGTTGGTGCAATGGATAGCGGCTCCAACTGAGCAATCGGTGAACCGAGTTCGAATTCGAGTCTGATCCATTATATTCACTTACGTTCTAATACGATTGGGAAAATTATGATTCCTCTTTTTCTTCACCCAACTATGGGGAAATAGCAGGACATATAGTCTTGAATGCCAACTAGTCTAGGAGAAGGAAAACTCTGATTTCAAACAGACCTGGAGAAGTTTAGGCTCCGCATGCTAATTTTCCCCAAGAAATGGCACTTCTTCTGCGTGGTGTAAAGAGCTGACTGGCTTTTGGTCATTTCTTCGTTCCGAGTATGATTTTATTCTAGATACATTTTCTCTTGGTTTGTTTTCTTTAATTGGTTTCCTTACACTTTTTTGCTTGAGGTTTTTTGGGATGCAGTCTGTTTGTTACACCAACATTTTTTTATCTATCTATCTATCTATCTATCTATCTATCTATCTATCTATCTATCTATCTATCTATCTATCTATATCGTTGTGTATTTAGGCAGCAATCCTTCTTTTATGCAAGTTTCATTAAAAAACGACAGACAAGGTACTACGGTTAAGTTTTTTATTTAATTTTCCTTGTGTACGAACAAGAGCTTTCTTTGCTGGACAAAAGGTGTGTAAGAACTGTCCAAATGTTTTATTTTTCCGAGCGCTTTCGGCTATACCTTTAGCCATTATCAAGGATGATTTGATTTTTTCAGCTTAATTGAGTGTGTGCATTATGTGTATGTCTTAGTGTGTAGTAGGGGTGTTTTAATTTCCAAATGCGGTCATCTATTCATATTTATTAAAGGAAAAGAGAATATCAACAAAAAAATTAACTTTTACAAGAACACTGCAATTTTCTTTTTAAAACTGACGAACACTACAATATTTGTCTCGAAAAAAAAAACAGCTGGTGATGAATTCTGCTAATGTCAAAAATACTCGGAAAAAATAATATGCATCTACACGGTAATTTTTCCTCTTACTTTCATAGTGACACCAAAAATCTTGTCCGTGAATATTTAAGGATCCAATTAAAATAAGTAGACAAAACTTATCTTAATTATTCAATGAAACATGTCTTGATGAAAACATGCTGCGATATATATATATATATATATATATATATATATATATATATATATGTGTGTGTGTGTGTGTGTGTGTGTGTGTGTGTGTGTGTGTGTGTGTGTGTGTGTTTGTGTGTGTGTGTATTTAGGGAGCAATCCTTCTTTCATGCACATTTCATTAAAAACGACTGACAAGGTGCTTTTATTTAGTTTTTTATATAATTTCTCGTGCGATCTAATAATATTTTTGAACATGGACATAATATCATGACCGTGTTTTGAAAGTAAAAAATGAAACATTTTATAAAACAATACATATAACAAACTATTTCTAATTCTAACAATGGAAATATAATCCTTGAAAATGGCTAAATGTATAGCCGAAAGCGCTCGGATAAAAAGAACATTCGGACAGTGTTTACATAATTTATCATCTGAAAAGAAAAACATTATTAGATCGCACGAGAAATTATATAAAAATCTAAATAAAAGCACCTTGTCAGTCGTTTTTAATGAAATATGAATATATATATATATATATACATATATGTAAAAGGATTGTTAGAAAGATTCTGTACAAAAACTTATTGGATAGATTGCGGATTTGAAAAAAGGCACCTAATATTTAATATAGCGATATTTATTTATAATATATGAATTTTTACAGAGAAAAATTAAAACTTTCTCACTGTAATTGGATTTTCAGTGTTTCTTGTAATTTGTTGGTTTCCTTTTTTAAAAACTTTTTTTTTACTTAACCGGTTTCGCTTAGATTTTCAAAACGATTTTAAGTGTTTCTATCCCTACGTGTTGGTGCTTATGTTTTGAACAAATGAAAAAAAGGAAAATCAAGGGGCGTAACTGGCTATAAATGTCGTTTATAGTAAGGTGAATTTGGTAGAATCTATTTATTCAATGAATTGTTGATGAAAAATTAATTATTAATCCGTTTTGTTCAGTGGTTTTGTAGTCGCACCAGTAGAATGGGAAAAGACTACAATTTGGCAGATTTTGTCCACCGCATTCCTCTATATGTTAGCGAAGGGATATTTTTCTGGTGTTGGGGTCCCTAATTTGTTGGCGATGAACTGTCATTCTTTGTCGGAGTGACTGGCCAGTTTTCTAAGCTAAGCGAAACCGGTAAAGTAAAACAGTTTAAAAAAAAGGAAAACAACACATTATTTTTCGAAGACAATAGCTTTGAAAATTCAATTGCAAGTAACAAAGTTTTAATTCTTCTCTGTAAAAGTTGATATATTATAAATAAATATAACTTTCTTAAATATTACGTGCCTTTTTTCAATACTTTTTTAGTATATATTTTAGTATATATATATATATATATATATATATATATATATATATATATATATATATATATATCGGAGTGAACATAGAAGTCAACACTTAGAGACGACAGTCTGTTTCATGCTAAACGCAATCGTCAGGCCTGACTTCTATGTTCACTTTTATATTTACACACGCTCTATATCTGATATTGAGCACTTTATCCCATAAATATAGCACACCCTAAGACTATATTTCTTCATATATATATATATATATATATATATATATATATATATATATATATATATATTCAAACATTTTTCTCACAGTTTAGTATTGTGCCTTTTGGTATCCCTTGGTAAACTGTACGTTTGAAATGGTTTTGCATGACGTCATTTGAAACGCTTATTTGGAACGTGGCCTTGCATAAATTAGTTCCATCTATCCAATTTCCCGTGGTATGGTTTTTAGGTAATTTCCAGAGATACCGCACGATGGGCTCGCCTCCCTAGACAGATAACATGAAGAAGACATATTCCTTGTAGTTCGAACATGATAGGATTCGAACTTGGCTCTCGGAGAACGCTGTAAACACTCGACCAAACAGCCAATATTTGTATGTAACTGTAAAAAAAAATAAAAATAAAATAACGAAAGTAATGATGCTTTATTCAATGCAATTTGCCTACTGGACTATTATATTTATAGTCGAGTATTTCAGCGGAAGATAACTATGATTGTTTTCACCACAGTAACTAAACATATGAAATGATGAAAATGGCAGCCGGTGTGTACATTCAATTATTTCTTTGTTGGTAATGAAATTTAATCAAGGAGCCTCCATCTTTGTATTAATCCGTATTGCTGACAGTCGCCCTTCCGCTAAAAAGAGTTTAAAAAAATATTTTGACGTAGACGTTGTGTCACCAGTTGTTTATATTCCAATGGTTTTGTTTGCTTTTGATTATGTGTACGGCAGACGATGCAATTATGCAAGTCCTTCATAAGTTAATGCTTCATTTTTCTTAATTCATTTATCAAACTATACATTATTTCCATTTGGTGTCTCTTTGTTTTTTGGCGTTCATTTCTGCAAAACAAGTCAGAGCAGACTTTTCAGTACTTTCAAACTCTGATCGACAGGCAACGTTCTCTGTGAACCCGACGCAGAATTTTTCCGCTATGACGGATAAAACGATGTTGACGCTTCTCTGAACACAACTGCAATCTGAACAGTTCACAGAATTCTGCAGATAGTGCAAACAATTTGTCTCAGAAAAAGTTAAATCCAACCGCCACCTCTACTTCGGCAGTTTCTTTCCTCTCACTTCTAACCTATCTTGCTTTTCATCAGAGTCATTCTTGCACGTTTACAAATCTGCCGTTCGCCCGTGCATTGAATACCGCTGCCATATCTGGTCTGGTACCCCTGCTGTACAGGTTTTTTGACAAAATGCAAACAAGGATCTGCAATGTAATCAATCCTGACTTGGCATCTCAACTTCCGTCACTTTCTCACCGACGTGACGTGGCTTTCTCTCAGTCTTTTCTACAAATATTTTAATGACAACTGCTCCGACGAATTTTTCCCTGATGCCGTGACTTCATGAAGTTAAGCGTGCTACTAGATTGGCTTCCACCTTTTTCCTGGTGAAATTCCGAGTCCGCCATTTTTGTTGTGAGAGAACACGTGTTTTCCGGCTTAAACATTCGACCAGCATACTCCTGCAACAGACGTAAGTTAAATCTATTATGGATGGATCAATAATGTTTGGTGACGTAATATAATGTAAGGTTAGATGCACAGGTGCTGTAATGGATAACGGCTCAAAATTGGAAATCTGCTAGCCAAGTGCCAATTCCATTTGGATTTATTATATTCACTTATGTGCAAATACTCTTGGGAAAAGTATGGATCAACCTTATACTTTCCCTATTTAGGAGTTAACTAGACTTTGTATCAGTAAATAATTATCTTAAAAAAATTCTTACAATTAAAAAAATATATTCTAGCTTTTCATTTGATCGCCTAAATTAAGCAACATAGAGCCTGGTCAGTATTTGGATCACGACTCAAATTTGCTTTGTCTACTACAAGGAAAGTTGGTTCACTATATCATGCCAGAAAACTTAATTTTTCTTGTCAGAATCCATCTTGCACATTTATAAATCTACCATTCGTCCACACACTATTACTGTTGCCATATCTGGTTTGGTGCTCCTGCTGTACATCTTGAGATTCTTGACAAAATCCAAAATCCTGACTAGGCATCTCAACTTCAGTCACTTTCTCACTCATCGGACATAGCTTCCCTCTGTCTTTTTTACAAATATTTTCATGGCAGCTGCTCTGACAAGCTTTTTCGCTGATACCCTGACGACATGAATTTAAGCATGCTACTAGATTTGTAACTAGGTCTCACTGTTTTACTCTTAAACTAGATAGATGCAAATGCCATTTCTCTTTTCTTTCACTTCCCACCTGTGGAACTCCCTTCTGATTTCTTACTTCCCTGATAACTACAATCTTCAAAAATTTAAATGCAACATCACCATTTTCTGTCTGTTCCTCCCCGCCAATCCTCAATATTCTCAGTTTTCTCATGCTCTTTCACTCCCTGTAGTCCCCTGTGTTATCACCTTACTTGTAGTGAAACGATTATGTTGTACAGTAGAACTCAGCATACTCCCTTCTCTACACTACTACTGTTACAATAGACTGCTCCTACTTACAAATATGGCAAGTAGCTACATTAGAGTAGGATTTGAGTAGTATTTTATTTTATCAAGTTTTTTTCTGTTCTCTGTATGAATATTTAATAAACCTTTACCTTCACAAAATGCAAAGAAGGATCTGCAATATATTCGACACAAAACCGGCATCACGGCTACAATCTCATCAACATGTCATGGACACTCTGTCTTTTCTACAAATATTTTAATGACAACTGTTCTGACGAGCTTTTTTCTCCTCCAACCCGAATACCCGGATTTAAATCTGCTACTAGATTGGAGACTAGGTCCCATCGTTTTAATGACGAAATAGTTAAATGCAACCACCAATTCTACTTCAACAGTTTCTTTTTCTCGCATATTCAGCCTGTCGTGTCAGAAAACTATTCTCGTCAGAGTTCATTGGGCAAATTTACAAATCTACCATTCTTCCATGCATTGGATACTGCTGCCATATCTAGTGTGGTGCTCCTGACATTCATCTGAACAAAAGCCAAAGAAGCGTCTGTAATGTAATCGATCCTGACATGGAAATCTCAACTCCAGCCACATTCTCAACGATATGGCATGGTTTCTCCGTGTCTTTTCTACAAATATTTTCAAGGCATCTGCTCTAACAAGCTTTTTTTTCTCTGGCGCCACAACTGCATGAAGCTTCCTACAAAGTTGGCATTTAGGCCTCACACGTTTACTGTGGTAATAGGTAAATGCAAACCCCACTTTTACAGTTTCTGTTATTGCACATCCCGTTAGTGAAACTCCGTTCCGTTTACTTGCTCTCCTGATAACTACAATCTTCAGAAATTTAAAGGAAACGTCAATCGCCATCTTCTGTCTTCTTGAATCTTTTATCATTTTTCCTCAATCCTCGTAACCCGCGGCGTATTAGTGGCATTCCCGTTCATCTTTTCTCGTTTCCTGGATACTCACTATTCTCAGTTGTCTTTTTCACTTTCACTCCCTGTAACCCCCTTCGTACCAGTGGCATTCGCATTCATCGTTTGTCCTTTCCTCAATCCTCCCTATTCTCAATCTTCTCTTTCACTTTCACTCCCAGTAACCCCCTGCGTAGTAGTGACATTCCCGTTCATAAATTTCCCTTTCCACAATCCTCCCTATTCTCAGTCTTCTCTTTCAATTTCCCTCCCTGCAATCCCATGCGTACTAGTGGCAGTCGCATTCATCTTTTGTCCTTTCCTCAATCCTCCCTATTCTCAGTCTTCTCATTCACTTTCACTCCAAGCAACCCCCTGCGTACTAGTGGCATTCCCGTTCATCTTTTGTCCTTTCCTCAATCTTCTCTATTCTCAGTCTTCTTTTTCAATTTCCCTCCCTGTAAACCCCCTGCACACTAGTTTCATTCCCACCTTTCTTGGGGTGAAATAATCAAAAACATAAAATAATAGAAATTCCTGTAAATAGCAATGACGCATTTGCTAAACATTCCCCAATTGAATTTTGAGATTTACAACGTCAAATGTAATACGTCCTCCTTCAGTCTGCTCTCCAATGACTCGAGTGGCGTGTGTTGGCCTCAGTTGAAGTTAATCTTCCTAACGTTTTCGAATTTCTCTCTCGCATTTACCATCTTTATGAATTATTTTTAAAATGTAGAAATACTTTATTGTCATTCTTACTCATGCACGAAACCCAGAACTATTTATTTCATCAAACAAACCCAAAATATTAATTCAAATTGTGACAGACAACCCTTTCCATTCAGGAAATCTTCAATAGTTATATATATGACAGTATTATTTTTCAGGAAATTACATTACACATGTCTATTATTTACATTATTCGAACTATTTTCCTCGTCTTTGTCGCCATATTTATTACAACATTTCGGCCGTTGTACGCTCGGGCCTTCTTCAGGTGGTTGAAATATCCAACTAAACCCTTTATTTCGCTCACTGGGGTAGACTGTTCTAGTTCCACGTGCCATGTTTAATGGATTTCAGTGATCAGTTATCTCTTGTTAATTTCCCTCTGAAAGTTCTCCACTGCCTTAGCCGGGTATTGAACTCACAGTCATTGGGTCCTGTCACTGGATGTAACTAACGCCTTTATCCACTAAGGCTGTGGAGAACTTGGAGAGTGAAATAAGCAGGAGATAACTGATAAGTGACATCCATTAAACATGGCACGTGGAACTAGAACAGTCTACCCCAGTGAGCGAAATAAAGGGTTTAGTTCGACATTCCAACCACCTGAAGAAGGCCGGAACGTACAACGGCCGAAACGTTGTAATAAATATGGTGACAAAGATGAGGACAATAGTCCGAAAAATGTAAATAATGTACATAATACCTCATCTCAGAAATACAGACAGTTGCTCATGTTCAGTTACTGTTATAGTTCTTTCTAACATCGATATTTTTTGTTGTTTCTTTTTTTTTGCTTTTTTTTTTTGCTCTACCTGTTTTGTAAATTAGCGTGATTATTTATTGGCGCTGTTGCGGATTAGCGCTGAGAGATCATCTCTAAAATCGCGTCTGAGATTAAGATGAAATTTCACCTTAAATCTACATTGCTTATTTTTCTCTATATCATACCTTGAAATGACGGTCGTTTCGGGTCCCAAAACCGCCTCAAAATCTATCAGCTTCCGTCCCCGATGTACAAGCCAATTTATAATTTTACGAGTAACCACTTAACGCAAGTCAGTCCGCTCACGTCAAAACATAATATGTTTGTAGAACATGAAATTGTGTCCATCGTTTCAAGAGTGATAGGTCCCAAAAGGATGGTACATTTTTGAAATCCGACGAAGGAAATAGGCCACAAAGTGAACTGCTTTATTGAAAACAAAGTACGTACTGGTGACTTGAAGTGAGGGAAGATCTTTCACCTTCATTGTAATATCCGACCAACAAGAAAATACTCAGCCAGTGCAATAAATATAATTAAAACCGTAATAATTGTTTCGTTAGATGATTTTGTTTCGGGGCATATCAACATCTCTATGGGTTATTTAATGCCGAAATCTTAATATATTTAACACAATTTTATGGCTTTAACTACAGATAAAATGTATCGTTGGTCAGCTTTTGTGCATATACATGTTTGTTCATTGGTTGATTTTGTTTGTTGGCATATCAACATCTCTATGGGTTATTTACTGCCGAAATCCAAATATTATGAACGCAATTTTATGACTCCAACTATAGATGTAATAATTTGTTAGTCATTTTGCTAAAAAATCTCTTGTTGGTAATTCTACTAAAGCTACTATAAAATGTATTGTTAGTCATTTTGCTTTAAAATATATTGTTGGTCATTTTACTAAAAATATGTATTGTTGAAAATTTTTATATAAAAATATATTGCTGGTAATTTTACAATAAAAACATTGTATGCTTTCAAAGCGCTTTTTCTATTTGTTTGGGGTTCACTATTTACCCATAGCTATGACCCCTAACAGGTGCTACCACCCCGGGTCAGAGTGGACCTGGGAACAACAGCAATTAAGAGATGGTTCCGGATGTGAGCTATCGTCATACACTCCGTTCGAATTAATCATATGGAAAATGGAATAAAGAAACGGTGAAATATTTTGATTTTGCCGAGAAACAAAAAGTAACCACAAAAGAGAAAAACGGGTTAATGTAAGATATGAATGCGTAGAATGAAGACATAATTAACGACTAATTTGAAAAATATCGAAGAATGTTGCAAAAGATGGTAAGGGAAATTTGAAATCGCAGTGATAAACTTCAAAGAGGAAAAGCAATTATTATTTAAATAATCAAGAATAGAATGGAAAAGGGACTTCTGTCGGAGTTAGCTCCTCCTCAGTTCTTTAATCCTTCAATAGGGGTCTCTCTCCCTTGGCTATAAATACTGGCTGACCCTTCTCTCTCTCTCTTTTTCGACTTAGGCCTTGGGCCGCCACCTCGCGTGGAGACGAGGTAAAATCTCTCTTTTCAACGAACTCCAATACTTAATATTGCTAAGATACTAATATTGCTACTATTGCTAATATACGATAATATTGCTAGGATATTAATATTGATTATCATAGCGCCCTACTAGGAACATCCCATATACTAATATTACTAGGATACTAATATTGCTAGGATACTAATATTGATTATCATAGCGCCCTACTAGGAACATCCCATATACTAATATTACTAGGATACTAATATTGCTAGGATATTAATATTGATTATCATATCGCCCTACTAGGAACATCCCATATACTAATATGACTAGGATACTAATATTGCTAGGATACTAATATTGATTATCATAGTGCCCTACTAGGAACATCCCATATACTAATATTACTAGGATACTAATATTACTAGGATACTAATATTGCTAGGATATTAATATTGATTATCATAGCGCCCTACTAGGAACATCCCATATACTAATATTACTAGGATACTACTATTGCTAGGTTACTAATATTGATTATCATAGCGCCCTACTAGGAACATCCCATATACTAATATTACTAGGATACTAATATTGCTAGGATACTAATATTGATTATCATAGCGCCCTACTAGGAACATCCCATATACTAATATTACTAGGATACTAATATTGCTAGGATATTAATATTGATTATCATATCGCCCTACTAGGAACATCCCATATACTAATATTACTAGGATACTAATATTACTAGGATACTAATATTGCTAGGATATTAATATTGATTATCATAGCGCCCTACTAGGAACATCCCATATACTAATATTACTAGGATACTAATATTGCTAGGATATTAATATTGATTATCATAGCGCCCTACTAGGAACATCCCATATACTAATATTACTAGGATACTAATATTACTAGGATACTAATATGGCTAGGATATTAATATTGATTATCATAGCGCCCTACTAGGAACATCCCATATACTAATATTACTAGGATACTAATATTGCTAGGATACTAATATTGATTATCATAGCGCCCTACTAGGAACATCCCATATACTAATATTACTAGGATACTAATATTGCTAGGATATTAATATTGATTATCATATCGCCCTACTAGGAACATCCCATATACTAATATTACTAGGATACTAATATTACTAGGATACTAATATTGCTAGGATATTAATATTGATTATCATAGCGCCCTACTAGGAACATCCCATATACTAATATTACTAGGATACTAATATTGCTAGGATACTAATATTGATTATCATAGCGCCCTACTAGGAACATCCCATATACTAATATTACTAGGATACTAATATTGCTAGGATATTAATATTGATTATCATAGCGCCCTACTAGGAACATCCCATATACAAATATTACTAGGATACTAATATTGCTAGGATATTAATATTGATTATCATAGCGCCCTACTAGGAATATCCCATATACTAATATTACTAGGTTACTAATATTGCTAGGATATTAATATTGATTATCATAGCGCCCTACGAGGAACATCCCATATACTAATATTACTAGGATACTAATATTGCTAGGATACTAATATTGCTAATCATATCGCCCTACTAGGAACATCCCATATACTAATATTACTAGGATACTAATATTACTAGGATACTAATATTGCTAGGATATTAATATTGATTATCATAGCGCCCTACTAGGAACATCCCATATACTAATATTACTAGGATACTAATATTGCTAGGATATTAATATTGATTATCATAGCGCCCTACTAGGAACATCCCATATACTAATATTACTAGGATACTAATATTACTAGGATACTAATATGGCTAGGATATTAATATTGATTATCATAGCGCCCTACTAGGAACATCCCATATACTAATATTACTAGGATACTAATATTGCTAGGATACTAATATTGATTATCATAGCGCCCTACTAGGAACATCCCATATACTAATATTACTAGGATACTAATATTGCTAGGATATTAATATTGATTATCATATCGCCCTACTAGGAACATCCCATATACTAATATTACTAGGATACTAATATTACTAGGATACTAATATTGCTAGGATATTAATATTGATTATCATAGCGCCCTACTAGGAACATCCCATATACTAATATTACTAGGATACTAATATTGCTAGGATACTAATATTGATTATCATAGCGCCCTACTAGGAACATCCCATATACTAATATTACTAGGTTACTAATATTGCTAGGATATTAATATTGATTATCATAGCGCCCTACGAGGAACATCCCATATACTAATATTACTAGGATACTAATATTGCTAGGATACTAATATTGCTAATCATATCGCCCTACTAGGAACATCTCATATATTAATATTGCTATCAATTAAATGACAATACTTCTATAGGGTCTATGGACCATATTTTGAACCCGGCTTTACAGGATACAAAGAAGGAAACGTGACATACACAAATAATAATAATAATAATAATAATAATAATAATAATAATAATAATAATAATAATAATAATGATGATGATGAGGATTGGTACTTATCACAATTTGTGGCGATTCTTTTCGCCCAATGACTACAGTTATATTTTTTTTAATTTTTTTTAATTGCATAGCACCTTATCATTTTTCTGCTTCTGATACAATATTTTTCTCTTGAAGGAAAAAAAATAACCAAAATCAACACTTGAAGACATCCAACAGCAACAACTACTAAAATGGATAGCACATCAATCTAAAAGAGAAGAGAATGTTATAATTTATAATGTTCACTTTACACAGTTTACTGGCAAAAAGGAAAGGATAGAACGAATACAGAAAGAGCTATAACAGTAACTGGACATGCGAATATATTTTCCTGAAAGAAAACTGTCTTAAATATATATGCCGAATATTTTCAGTAAGAAAACGGTTGTCTTTCACAATTACAATTACCATTTTTTATTGGAATTCCTTAGATTATGTTGATGCTGTTTTAAGATAAAGATTTTATAATGTTCAACTGACAGTTAAGGGTTCGGTTAATAATTGCCGAAGGTTTCCAGCATAGAAACGCTTGTCTCTCACTGTTAACATAACATTTTTTTATTTAAATTACATACATTCCTTTGACAGTAATAAAAACAAGATTATATTTAGAATTCAGTGAAAACGAGATATCCTAAAAAATAAGGGTCTTTTTTAAATGCCACTTTTTAAGAATCTATTTGAAACTGAGCTCTTGATGATTACGAGGTTTTATATGGCTAAAATTACCCGCAGCTTTTCCTAGCCGAACATGAACTACATAAATAATCGACATTTATTTATCAGAAATATCGAGTTAATCATATCCTTATATGCAAAATTGGAGGAGGAAAACAGTTCTTTTAACCTAAATATTCGCCACAAAATGGCGGACGAAATAAATTCATTTTCCAGATAAAATATTGATCGAAATCGTAACAGTATTAACTTCTATGATTTCTCAGCCGAGGATTGTTTGTTTTATTCAGCTGGCGCCTTCTTGTGCCGATGTGGTAACCACTCTCCACCATCTCACAATTTGGGTACCTGGTGACATCCAATGCCGTATAGTACAATGGTGGCCGGTTTCTTTTTCACCGGGGATGTACAATTAACTTTGCCGCTCCTCTCAAAGACAGATATGTTTTTAAAGTTACATTCTTCTAGCCTTTGGCAAAGGAGGCAGGACCCAAAGTGCAGGTAGTTTGAATTCAGAGTATGCGTCTCCTAAACTGGTTGCTATCCAAGGCTATAGGACTCTGTCTTCATTTGATTCATAGCTGTGTGAATAAGAGATGGATTACTAGCATTCACAAAATGAATGTAATGAACTCGACTGGAATTCGAACAAGTTTCTCCGATGCTTGAGTCAAATTTGCTCACCATGACTCTACAGTTCCTCCAGCCGATTAAATCTTCTGTGCGGCTATCCAAAATTAACATGAATTTTTTTTAACGATTTTGAGGTAGTGATGACATCTACTTCAATTAAGAACGCATGGGCCCCTCGAGACGGTGTAATAGTTAGCAAGTTTGTCGTGCTAGAACAATTAAGACTGAGTAGTGAGTTCGATCCTCAATGGGTGCCCCCTACTTTCGGCCTTGTGCCACATTTAAGCTACACGTGAAAAAAAAATATTTCAATTTAGAACACTGAATCGTGAACACGAAACACCGCTTATAACTAATGTCTGCAAACGACTATAAATACCATTTACGTTCTCCGAGATTAAAAATGATTTCAAAATAAAGAAAACTTGAGTAATGATATTTAGTTTTCCATTTCACCCCAAGCAAGGCGATAATGTTACTAAGACGCAAGAAGTTACCGGGTTGGTTTGTTTTGTCTTGTTTTACGGCATATCAACCTCAATGGGTCATTTAATGCCGACAACTTTTTTTTTCCTGGTAATATTTTTGATTTATCAACAATCCATTTTTGTTAATATTTTTTTTCTCAAAAACGTATAGTTGGTAATATTATTTTTTCAAAAACGTATAGCTGGTAATATTATTTTTTCAAAAACGTATAGTTGGTAATATCATTTTTTCAAAAACGTAAAGCTGGTAATATTTTTTCAAGAAAATATAGCTGTTAATATTATTTTTTCAAAAACGTATAGCCGTTAATATTTTTTTCAAAAACGTATAGCTGGTAATATTTTTTTTTCAAAAACGTATAGCTGGCAACATTATTTTTTCAAAAACGTATTATAAGAGGCCTTGCTGTTGGACGTAGTTTATCGTCATACCCAGGACGCGGATGTAGTTTATCGTCATACCCAGGACGCGAATGTAATCTGAGTGTTAACTATTTGCCCATACCTGGGACCCTAACAAGTGCTACCACCCCGGGTCAGCGTGGACAGGCAAACACCAGCAATTAAGAGGTGGTTCCACGCTCCTAAATACCTCCTGATCAGAGGTCTTGCTGTTTGAACGTAGTTTATCGTCATACCGAGGACTCGGATGTAGTTTATCATCATACCCAGCACGAGAAGTTACCGGGAGTGCAAAAGAATACGAAGAGGAGAAAGGACAACAAAAGAACAGTTTTTAGAAAGATAGATGACAATTGATGAAGCATTTAAATTGTTGAAAATTGCAGGAGGAAAGAAAAGACGAAACCGGAAGTGAATTTCACAAGCGAGAAAAGGAATGATTAGAATAGGACTTACGGTTAAATCTAGCACTTTCAGTAGGGAACAATACTACCTATTGGCAAATCTAATAGTACTACTACATTCATACAATCGAGGTAACAAGGACCTTAGCTAATTAGCACAATTGATATGAGAATATTTATTGGGACGAGACAATTTCTTTTCTCCAGAAACTATCTCATATATTTATAAGTCTACAATTCGTACATGCTTACAATATTGTTGCCGGTGCAATGTCATAAGCTGGTATCTCGGTTCCCGTCCATTTACCACCGCGGTAACATAGTTCCCCTGTACCTTTTCTATAAATACGTACATGGTAATTGTTCGGTTGAACTTTCCGCTTTGGCAATTTAACTTCATAAATTTAAGCGCAGTACTAGTGGCAATATCACGTCATTTTGCAGTTGAAACGGCTCGATCTAACCGTAAGTTCTATGCAAAAAGTGTCTTCTATCGCATTTCACGTGTGTGGAACCATCTTCAGGTTCTTGCTTTCCAGTCAACTTTGATCGTTATCTTCTGTCTTCTTAATTCTAGTTCTTTTATTGTCCTCTCTCATTAGTAATAGTTTTTCTCATATTCTCTAACACTCAGTAACCCTCTTGCATCCTAGTGGCTTTATTGCCTTTGATCTTCAAAAATTTAAATGCAATGTCAATCGTTATCTTCTGTCTTCTTAATTCTAGTTCTTTTATTGTCCTCTCTCCTTAATGGTAGTGTTTCTCATATTCTCTAACACTCAGTAACCCCTTGCATCCTAGTGGCTTTATTGCCTTTGATCTTTAAAAATATAAATGCATAACCAATCATTGTCTTCTGTCTTCTTAATTCCAGTTCTTTTATTGTCCTCTCTCATTAATAGTAGTTTTTCTCTTATTCTCTATCACTAGGTAACCCCTTGCATCCTAGTGGCTTTATTGCCTTTGATCTTCAAAAATTTGAAGACAATTTAAATAAATCTTTTGTCTTCTTAATCCATGTTCCTTTATTGTCCTCTCTTCTTAATAGTAATTTTTTCTCATAGTCTCTAGCACACAGAACTCTCTTTCCTCCCACACACACACACACACACACACATATATATATATATATATACATACATATATATATATATATATATATATATATATATAATATAATAATATTTTTAGTTTTTAAAATATGATTCCTTCGCTACATAAGAGTTCTCATGTTTCAAAAGCGAGAGACGAGACCCCTAACATAATTTTTTTAAGTTATGTAGAGTTAAGTTGTCTGGACCCGCTTCCTTGTCAAGCAAGAATTTGGGAATAAGCTATCTTTTGGTTAGCAAGTGTTTATAAGTGCGGTATCATTGGAACATTAGTTGCTATGGAAACGGCTAGTTTCGGCCGTTGAAGTTAGGTGGTTTAAGGGTCTAAGAATTAAGAATTAATTTTTATCTACAGTCCAGTCCCCTTCCAAAAAATACGTATCAAGTTACAATGGGGATTCTATGTCAAGAGTGGTCTCAGTTTAGGCCGGTCAGACGGCGCCTTTTTTATTTATGGGTTTGCCTTGAGTCGTTGAGTGACTAGAAGGTTATGTTTCATTATTATCTATTTGATCTGTTTATTTATTTGTTTATTTACATGGCTTTTTTTTTCTTTTTTTTATCAAAGGGTTTTTCTCAATAATTATTGGGCTGAGTTTTTAAGGCTTTTAAACTATGGACTTAAATTGTTTAAATCTATTTATTAATTATTTAATGCGAAAATCATTTGATGACGACAGAAAACCGTTAACTCATGTCTATGGTTTAGTAACTTTTCACTATTTAGAAGTCTAATGGTGTGCAGTTTTTCATGTAGGCACAGAGGGCATGGGTCATTCCAATCACATAAGCACCCGAATATATATATATATATATATATATATATATATATATATATATATATATATATATATATATTCGAGTGCTTATGTGATTTCATATCAACAATTAACTGAAAAAGCAATTTCCAATAAATAGAACGCATAAGAACCTCTCAGTGTCAAGGGTCACTGAAGAAGTTTTGAAGAGCAATAAGTCTATACTATGTAGATATGTAACAAAGAAGGTTGTTTACTGTATATTTGACGATGTTAAGATTTTAGTGTGCGGGGAAGCATCCTCCCGGGAGTCTGTTCCTACTAGTAGCGATTCTGAGGAAGAAGCTGTCCAAATGAAACTTCCTCCTTATTAATGGTATACAAATGAAATGCGGACGATTCCTCACAGTGAATGTCTAATGGCGGATCTTAGCTGTGAAGGCCTGAACTGGTTGAACTATGGAATGTAGCGCGTAAGAATATCCATGATCGAAATAGTGTATTTGAAATACAGAAATGGGTTGTAGAATATAAGCACGCCTCGATTAATGCGCATTCGATTATTTCGCTAAAGTTTTTATTTACCGAATTCCGATCAAAGCCTGCATAATACTCGATTAGTAAAACAATTTTCGGTTTAATCATAGTAATTGAAAATTTATTTTTTATAGTTACCGATTGGTCACACTAATCGATCGATTCCTGCAATTAATCACTCAGAAGACTTTTAAACTCAATCAAGAATGTGAATTCAGAACTGTGACATTAGAACGTGTGAAGATGAGGTAGTAATCCGACCACACCAATCAGTTCGTTATGTGTCATCTGTGATACACGCTTAGGCAATCATATATCGAAAGATACATGACTGTCGAGGCAGATTTTTTTCCCGCATTCGGTTGCCATTTTCTTCTGCGGTAGAGCAGTTGCCATCCTAGAATATAGAATCTTATCTGTCCTGCTATTTACCCATAGCTGGGGGGAAGAAGAAGAGGATTCATGCCTTTCCCAAGGGCATTAGCACGTAAGTGAATGTAATGCATTCAAGTGGAAAGTCAGTCAGTCAGTTATGTGTCATGCGTGATACACGCTTAGGCGATCATGTATCTTTCGATACATGACTGACGAGGCTGACTTTTTCCCGCAGTAGGTTCCAATTTCTTTCTGCAGTAGACCAGTTGCCATCCAAGACTACAGAACCATGTCTGTCCTGCTATTTACCCATAGCTGCGGGGAGAAGAAAAGGATTCATACCTTTCCCAAGGGTATTAGCACGTAAGTGAATGTAATGGAGTCGACTGGAATTCGATCGATGGAAGATTAATTTCCTACTCAACAATACGTTTAGAACAAAATCTAATTGTATCAGTAGGAATATTTGTAGTCAGTCAGTTATGTGCCAAGCGTGATACACGCTTAGGCGATCATGTAACTTTCGATACATGACTGACGAGGCAGATTTTTCCCCGCAGTAGGTTGTCATTTCTGTCTGCAGTAGACTCGTTGGCATCAAGGTTATAGAACCCGGCCTGTCCTGCTATTTACCCATAGCTGGGGGAGAAAAGGATTCATACCTTTCCCAAGGGTATGTAAGTGAATGGGATGGATTTGATTGGAATTCGATCGATGGAAAAATTAATTTACTACTCAACAATACGTTTAGAACAAAATCTAATTGTATCAGTAGGAATATTTGTACTCAGTCAGTTATGTGCCATGCGTGATACACGCTTAGGCGATCATATATCGTTCGATACATGACTGACGAGGCAGACTTTTTCCTGCAGTAGGTTGCCATTTCTTTCTGCCGTAAACCAGTTTACATCCAAGTCTATAGAACCCGGTCTGCCCTGCTAATTACCCATAGATGGGGTGGAGGGAGAAGAAGAGGATTCTTAACACGTCAGTGAATGTAATGAATTCGACTGAAATTCGAACTCGGCTCTCCGATTCATCAATCCGAGCCGCTATCCATTACTCCAGCGTGCTTCCATAAGTACATCAAATGCCGGGATTAATTAGCCGACTGTAGATATAATGGTGATAAACTTATTATCTAAAAGCCTTATTTTAAATCATGACAAGAATAGGACCTCAGGTAATCAGGCCCCTAAATAAATATTTACTATAGTCGCTGATTGCAACGTCAATAAATATAATATGACATAGGATCTAATGATATTTTTGCGCCAGAAAAGTCATGATTTTCAAAGTAGACTGCAATGTTTTGCCATTCAATTCGAATTTGATCACGAGATATTTACTAAATGTCAGTGATGTGTGACACAAGGCCGAAAATATGGACCACCCAGTGAAGATCCAGCTCAATACTCAGGCTAACTGATCTTGTCTCACTAGATCAGTTAACCTGAGTATTACACGACGTCGAAGTGCGCAACTGTTTTCTCAGCGTAGCTTAGATGTGGCACAAGGTCAACTGTATGAAGCACCCAGTTAGGATCGAACTCACTCGTCAGGACTATTTACCTAGAGCAACTTACAAGTAGTGTAGATTTAGATGTGACAGATGCTGAAAAAATGGGACACCCAGTGAGGATTGCACTCACTACTTTGTTGTAATTGATTTAGCGAGACAAATTTGACAACCATTACACCAACGTCCAAATGCCCAGATAAATGGTCATATAGCTTCATTCAAGAATGATTATGAATGTCCATCATTTAAGTAATTTCAAAGAAAATTTGCCTTTCGGAAAATAAATGGGAAATTATAAAGAACAAAAAATGCAAAGAGACGGCAGATTTTATTTTAGTTTATTAATTTCAGAAAATGTCGACGAAAATAAACGGTTTCAACTTTTGCAATAATATGAAACGTACAATGGATTTATCGCGTGACAAATGTATTTTTTCTTCTTTCACGTGAAGGAATAACGAGCTGTGTTGAACATCGAGTGTAATTTACTTTGAGGCCGAAATTAAACTAATAGAAATTGTCTAAAGACGACAACGTTCAGGGAGAGTGTGTTGTATAAGTTATCGGCGTAAGAAACGAAGCCGAGGACATGGGTTCGGTTTCCGGTATGGGTAAAGGATAAAACACGTCCGCCCTCACCGTGAATACGGAGAACTTTAGTCATATATAACGGCTCGTAATATGAAGAAATAAAAGTGAACATAGAAGTCAACACTTAGAGGCGACAGTCTGTTTCATGCTAGATGCAATCGTCAGGACACCATATATATATATATATATATATATATATATATATATATATATATATATATACATATATATATATATATATATATATATATATATATATATATATATATATATATATATATATTGATAATAATACATCTTTCAAATATCTGTCTATATTTCTGAGATAAGGTATTATGTACACTATTTACATTATTCGGACTATTGTCCTCATCTTTTGGTTCCTGTAATTAGATCTAACCAACGCCTTTATCCACTGTGCAATGTATGCTTGAGCGAAATAAAGGGTTCAGTTCGATATTCCAACCACCTGAAGAAGGCCGGAGCGTACAATACCGAAACGTTGTAATAAATATGGCGACAAAGATGAGGACAATAGTCCGAATAATATATATTATACATTATATATTATATTATATTAAATTATATTATATATATTAATATATATTATTATATATAAATTATATATATTATATATTATATTATATTATATTAAATATATTATATATTATATATTATGTTATAATATATTATATTATATATATAATATTATAATATATATATATATATATATATATAATATTATAATATATATATACTATTATAATGTATATATATATTATAATATATAATAATTATAATTATGAACTTTATTTCAGTGCTTCATGAGCTTCCGATCCTTAGCTATGATTAATTAATGATGAACATGTCATTTTCGTTTATAATCGATTTCATCACGATACCTCTGTTAAGATTGGAGAGTAATTATACATTCTTATTGCTCAAAGTAGATTCCAATTGTGTAATAAAAACCTTGGAGAATTCCATTAAGATAGCTTTAATCATTTCTAAAATACAATGGTTCAGAGCTTAATCTAACAATTGGACAGTTTTTCTGTTACATAAATATACACATACAAGCCCAAGCCTGTTTCGCTGTATCACTGCTCATCAGTGTGGCTAGACATCCGATTGCTTAAAGCTGAGATCGAAACTCGAACGATTTGGCATCAGTCAGAGACTCCACCCCTAAACTATCGGCGCACGGCAGGGAATATTTTAGCGTATTATATACGTGATGTATATAAACGCCAAATCAGCAGCCAGAACGCTCATTTCGTAATTGGATTGAGATACGTTATAAGCAGGAGCAGCCAAAGTTTTAAAAATTCCATTTCCTCATAGTGCTCAATCGGCGAATGAGAGCAAGTCAGCTACATATAAGCTTCAACACGGGATCAAAACTCGACCGATTTGGCATCACTTTAACCGTTATTTTTAGAGGCTACCCGTGTTTGAGTAGACGTTCTGTTTATTTATTAAACAGTATATTTATTTATTTTCTTCTAACGGTCTGAATGTTCGAGAAAATTTCTTTAAAAAAAAAATTATGCACTCTAGCATGATTCGAACCAGCGCTATCTGGGAAGAGGAATTATATCGTTAATTACGTACGCGCGGATCAATTGAGCCAAAAGGAAATGATTAATCAGTCGTGTCCTATTTGTACCTTTAAGCCAAAAATTCTGTCGTCCTTTTCTTTTCGTATCTTCCCGGTTTTATATCCAAACGTAAACAGAGAGAATTTTAAAGAAAGTATGAATTTTTGTTAATCCAAAATATTTTTTATCTCTTCAAACGTCATTTTTAGTGGATACTCTTATTTGAGTAAAAACCCCGTTTATTTATTAAACAGTATATTTGTTCATTTTAAATTACTTACCTGAATGTTCGAGAAATCTTATTAAAGGAAAAAATTACATACTCTGTCAAGATTCGAACCTGCGACCCTCTGGGAAGAAGAAGCTACTATTAAATTTGGTACGCACTGACACACCGATTTACAAAGGACCATTTTTTCTTCAGGGAAAGAAGCTGGTACTATTGCTACTAAATCTCAGGTCCGTCCAGCTCTCACGGCATTATGGAAAACTGTTAGGTTAACCTCCAAGGTCAGATTAATCTGCTGGTAGTCCTGGCAGACGACGTCTTTCTAGAGACCGCGTGGCCGTCGACAGTTTGCAGATGACGGGTCGAATAGTTAGTTAACACTCGTGGAGCCGGTCATCATGTCGCCGAAGGAGCCATCGAACACGGCGTTGATCGATGTTAGGGTGGATGTTCGGCTGACCGATCTCCGTCTTTGGACACAAGATCGGACCAGTGCACCCCTTTCCATTGTCATGAGGGCACGGGACTCGAAACCCTGAACGCTGGAGGAGAAGGTATTGCTAAGTGACAACGTCTCGGTGTCGTTTCATAACAGAGAACAAAAGCATTTCACGAAAACAACTTTTAAGCCGCTTTAAGAAATGATTACCATCGGAATCGAGCACGGTTTACATTAGTAATTGTGCTTTGTTTTGTTATTTTAAATCTTATTTTTATTCCAGAAAACATTTGCCAATATTCGAGAAGAAACAAGAAATTATTATATATAATTAAAGAAAAAAATGGAAATCCTAGCAAATCACTGAATACCGAAAACCAATTAGTCTGGCACTGCCGTAAGTCTCTGGTGATTGCTTTAAAGATAACAACTGCATGCATTCCTAATGTTAATACAAAATAAAAATACTGCTAATATACCACAATATGATGTTTTTATACATTTGGTAGGTGACAATCTTTAAAGGGTATGTGATATTGGGTAAGATAAGAGATATAATAATACCAGGCGTTTGTACAAACAAGGAAGATAAATTATAGATAATATGACTAAGACATGGTTGCGCAGAGGACATTTAAAGAGAGTAACTGAACCGCTATTCGTAATAATAAACTATCCTAAGGCTAAGAGAGATATAAAACGCACTAGAAATATAAAATATCCAGTATTTAATCCTATAATCAACGGGATGTGTTTATTGACCGATTTATTTTATCTACTGCTTATTGGAAAATTGAGAGCTGAAAGATAATTTTGCGGAGTGGGATTGTAAAAATCATTAGCTTTTTTGAGAATGAATATTTCGTTAAAACTATTTAGGAGATAACAAGATTTGTTTTTCTCTCAGATAAACGTAAGTCTATTTAATCCATAAATGGGGGAAGAGATAAGCTGGATGAGATCCAAGGGGGAAAATGTGCAAACAATTGGGATTTTAGGATCATAAAAGCAATCGTATATCCAAAAGCCCCAATAAAAATAAAAATGATTCATTTTTTTCTTTTTAATCTAGGCCCGAAGGTAAGATCTAATTATGGGGAAAATTATTTTGTTAGCTCGTTAGTATCGCCGTGCTCAAGATCACGGATGAAGTGAATAGAAAGTGAAAGCCTGAGAAAAAATGTAAACCGTAAACGAAAAAAAGGACGAAAACAAGTCATTTATATATATTGGTGTCAAATATGCTCATAATAATACAAATAGATAGTTTAATCCTGATTGGCATTTTGAGATTAGATCCAACGAAGGATAAAATAAAAAAGTATGCATATCATGAACTAGGATACTAGGGAAAGTGTTGGAGCATATATTAATGGTTATATTAATGGTAATAATAGTCGTTTCCGTATAAGGAAACATTTAGCTTTCATTGACCGACCAGCCAGTGCTACTACTACTTAAGCATTTCTTCACTCCCTTGACATTGGGCTGGGATCAAAGTGTAGTATCTGTTCTCCTCATCTCTAATGGTAATATTAGCCGTTTCTTTGTAATGAAACATTCGGCATTCATTGACCGAGCAGCCAGTGCTACTCCTTACGCTTTTCTTCACTCCCTGGCAATCGGGCTTGGATCAAAGTCTAGTATCTGTTCTCCTCATCTCTAATGATAATATTAGCCGTTTCCTTATAATGAAACATTCGGCATTCATTGACCGAGCAGCCAGTGCTACTCGTTACGCTTTTCTTCACTCCCTGGCCATCGGACTGGGATCAAAGTGTAGTATCTGTTCTCCTCATCTCTAATGGTAATATAAGCCGTTTCCTTATAATGAAACATTCGGCATTCATTGACCGAGCAGCCAGTGCTACTCGTTACGCTTTTCTTCACACCCTGGCCATCGGGCTTGGATCAAAGTCTAGTATCCTCATCTCTAATTGTAATGGTAATATTTGTCGTTTCCTTATAATGAAACATTCGGCACACATTCACCGAGCAGCCAGTTGATGAGCTCCTCAAACTCAACACCGAGGCCTACACCATGTTCCTTGAGAAGCTCGGCTGTCCTGGGCTAATGCAACGAAAAATGCGATACAATCCGAAAAAAGCTGCATAATTCGGATTCAATAATAGAAATTGAAACTAATCTTAAAGTCCCTAATTGCCTGGACATCACCATAGATTTATGAGATGGCACAGAGTTGCCCCGTTTTAAAAAGATAACCAGGACCCACAATATTTAAATATAAGATCTAACCACCCAGCGCATATCGTAAAACATATTTCTAAAGGCATTAGTCATAGACTATCTAACAATTCATCGAATAAGAACATCTTCGATGCTAATAAATTCATTTACGAGCAAGCTCTAGCTAAAAGTGGACACAAAGATAAGCTAGACTATATTAACATAAATGATGACAATGAAACCCAGAATAAACATAAGAATAGACATAGAAACATATTAGGGGTCAATCCCACATTTAATCTATCTGTAAAAACTAAAATTGGTAAAATATTTTTCAATCTATTGGAACAATATTTCCCAAAGACTAGCAAACTACACAAAATATTTAATAAAAACAACGTAAAACTAAGCTACAGTTGTATGGCAAATGTAGCGAATTTAATTAACGGATATAATAAGAACAAAACTAGGGAAAATCCACGCGCTACTTCTAGGTGGAATTGTAGAAACAAAAAAGCCTGCCCCTCCAGGGAAAATGTGAACAGGAGTGCGTGGTGTTCCAAGTTAAAATATATAAGGACATAAATAACTACAACAACGATATAAACCCTAAAGTATACATCGGGGCTACTCAAAATGGGTTTACAAAACGATATTACTACCATATGAGTAGCTTTAATAATGAAAAACCAAACAAAGTACTACGCTTTCTACCTATATATGGAAATTTAAACGTGACAATAACAAAGATCCCATCCTGAAATGGGAAATATTAAAAAGATGTTCTAAATATAGAGCAGGTTATAAATTTTGTGAACTATGTTTATAGGAAAAAATAGCTAAAGATCTATATAGGGAACCCGATCATTTATTAAATTCTAAAACGGAAATTCTAAACAAATGTAGACATAGAAAACGTTGGTTGTTAGACTAGGTCTCCTCTCACCGGTAATAATAATATAAAATATTTTTTTTTTTTTTTTACTTCGATTGAATAAATAGTTACTACCCTTATTTGTTCGTGTTCTCTTTAAACCTCCCTCCTTCTTTCGTCAATTTTTAGAATAAATGGTGCTCCCAAACCCTCCCCTTTGTTTTTTTGTATTTTTTTCACGTGGTTATGGCTTTTTTGTTTATTGACTATAAGTTTCCGTTCTTTCTTATCTTGTCTGACGTAAAAGCCCTGCCGGTTACAGCTCTGTCCTGTCTCTCCGGTGGTTCTGGCCGAAAAGTAAACCAGCCGGTCCTCCTCCGGTGTACTGAAGGAACCGCCACTATCCGGCACGTTGTGTATTTTTGATCCGAACAGCAGGATTTCGATCTTTCAGGACGATCCGGAGGTAGGACGAATTAAATGGCTGGGCTCCACGCTGAAAGAAATCGCTATTCGTGCAGAAAAGTTCTTGTCGTAACCGCAAGGGCACAAAGAAGAAAGAAGTAAGTAACACTTTCGGTTCCTGTACAGAGAGCCCTTTAAGGCTACTGTTTTTATGTCACTATCAAAGAAATTGCACGAATACAAACTGTCTTAACGAGGTTCACTCGTTTGGGTTGGAACGTTACAGAGAGAGAAAGACAATTATGCCGGTCGATTTCGGCTGGTCTAAGGGAGATAATTCGTGGACCCTCCGATATAGCATTCGGCTTTCTCAGCTTTGTTGACAAAGTTATCTAGATTCGCATGGGTTCTATTTCTATCTCTTGGTATGAATCGGACGTCTGGACGCATGCAACCGACTGGCCAGCAAGATACACCAAGCAGTTTCCGCCGCGTTTTCTTCCGCGTTCTTCCGCGTTCTCTCTGATCTGTGGTCCCTGATCTGCGATCTCTCCCGTTCTCTCTCTCTCTCTCTGCCGCTTCTCTCGCGTTCCGACGCGTTCTCCGATCCGATCTGATCCGACTTCTGATCTCCGATCTCATCTCTCCAACTCAAGCGTGCAGGGCGCTTATATGGAGAGAATTTTAATATGCAAGAATTTTAATATGCAAATCGCCTGGACTACCATGTGTTTCCACTTGCTCTCCGAAACTCCGCAGGAACTCAGTTTTCAAGAGGTACTAAATCGGAATCAGACTCCCTTCTGGGTCCTGCTGACAACGTCCACTCAATCCCGGCGAAAAGCACTTATCTCGCCTGAGGGCTCTGTCTGGATTTCGCCCGGCAGACCACCCAAAATCCAATTCACCATTTATCACAAGCTTTACTTAACGAACCCGTCCATTAATTACTCTGGAATTAATCCACCCAGTTAATTAATAATTCAGTCCCAGAAACGACTAAGTAAAAAGAAAAACTTATTCCTGGAATTAATCCGAAATCCCTTCTGCCCAACTAATTAGTACCTTCATCCCAATCCTTTAGAACCGTTGATTAATAAACCCACCTGGTGGGAGTGGGGTGGGGCTCTCTGTCTGTGACAGACGGCCTTCCCTGACGATCCGTTTAGGTGGAACCGTGGTAGGTTTTTCTGACTCTCTAGGTCTAACTATATATATATATATATATATATATATATATATATATATATATATATATATATATATATATATATATGAATATAATTAACCTGACTGGAATTCGAACTCAGATTTCCGACTTCCCATTGCGAGACATAATCCATTTCATCACTCTTACAGGCAGGGTTACAGTACCTGGTATTACCATCTATGTACTGAACAGGTTCGTCCTTGCTTAAATTCGGTGAACGGAGGGGGGAATCGGTGTTTCAATGTGATATATGGCCGTAAATGTGAGAATCAAAGTGAAAGTGAAAGTGAGAAAAGAAAATACGTGCGTACGTGTGAATGTATGTGTGTGTGTGCGCCCGCGCGCGAATAATACAAAAAGTGACTTTATTTGTGTTTTTTGGAAGTGTTTCAAAAGAGGAGGGAAAAGGTGAAAATAAAATCCGAAGGTGTATTTCGATAGACAAGGAAGCGCATTCCAAAAGTTAAGCAGCGGAATAATAAATGAAATTGTGGGGAGCCATTAATGGAGATGGCATCTAGAAGAAGACACAATTGATTAAGAACTACAAAGGACAGGAAGTTGTGGAGAGTCATGATCATCAACGTCCTGAAGGGACACGGCACCTAGAAGAACAAGAATGAGTTTCAGTAAATGGATGGTGGAACAAGAGTAAAGAGAGATAACAAAAAGACACAATTGATTAAGAACTACAAAGAACAGGAACTTGTGGAGAGTCATGATCGTCAACGTCCTGAAGGGACACGGCACCTAGAAAAAGAAGAATGAGTTTCAGTAAATGGATGTTGGAACAAGAGTAAAGAGAGATAACAAAAAGACACAATTGATTAAGAACTACAAAGGGCAGGAGCTTGTGGAGAGCCATGATCATCAACGGCCTGAAGGGACACGGCACATAGAAGAAGAAGAATGAGTTTCAGTAAATGGATGGTGGAACAAGAGTAAAGAGAGATAACAAAAATACACAATTGATTAAGAACTACAAAGGGCAGGAGCTTGTGGAGAGCCATGATCGTCAACGGCCTGAAGGGACACGTCACCTAGAAGAAGAAGAATGAGTTTCAGTAAATGGATGGAGGGACAAGAGTGAAGAGAGATAACAAAAAGACACAATTGATTAAGAACTACAAAGGACAGGAAGTTGTGGAGAGTCATGATCTTCAACGTCCTGAAGGGACACGGCACCTAGAAGAAGAAGAAGAATAATGATCTTGAGTAAATGGATAGCAGAACAAGGTTTAGGAAAGATAAGAAAAAGACACAATTTCTTAAGAGCTACAAAGGTCAGGAAATTGTGGAGAGAAGAGTGCCATTACAGCCAAGATTCTGTAGAAACACGTCATAAAGAAGAAGAAGAAGAAGAAGAAGAAGAAGAAGAAGAAGAAGAAGAAGAAGAAGAAGAATGATCTTGAGTAAATGGATGGCAGGACAAGGTTTAGGAGAGATAAGAAAAATACAAAAATTATTAATATCCACAATGCGCTCGATATTGTTGAGAGCCATGTTTGCCAACATACGAAACACACAGGACACATAGAAGAACAAGAATGAGCTTGAGTAAATGGATGACGAAACAAGGTTTAGGAAAGAAAAAAAAGAAAAAAAAATATTAAGATCTACAAGGGACAGGAAATAGTGAAGAGCCGTGATCACCAACATCAAGAAGTGACAAGGCACCTAGAAGAATAAGAATGAGCTTGAGTAAATGGATGGCAGAACAAGGTTTAGGAAAGATAAGAAAAATACAAAATTTATTAAGAGGTAAAAAGGACAGGAAATTGTGGAGAGTCATGATCACCAACGTACTGAAGGGACACGGCATATAGAAGAAGAAGAAGAAGAAGAAGAAGAAGAAGAAGAAGAAGAAGAAGAAGAAGAAAAAGAAGAAGAAGAAGAAGAATCTTGTGTAAATGGATGGAAGAACAAGGTTTAGGAGAGATAAGAAAAATACAAAATTTATTAATATCCACAATGGCTGGATAGAAAAAAAGAAAAAAAATTCTTAGATCTACAACGGATAGGAAATAGTGAAGAGCCGTGATCACCAACATCAAAAAGTGACACGGCACCTAGAAGAACAAGAATGAGCTTGAGTGAATGGATGCCAGGACAAGGTTTAGGAAGGATTAGAAAAAGACAAAATATATTAAAAAGAAAAAAAAATTATTAAGATCTACAAAGGAAAGAAAATTGTGGAGAGCCATGATCGCAAACATACGGAAGAGACACGGTACCTAGAAGAAGAATGAGCTTGAGTAAATGGATGGCAGATTAAAGGTTAGGAGAGATAAAAAAAAGGCAAATTTGATTAAGAACTACAAATGACAGGAACTTGTGGAGAGTCATGATCACCAACGTCCTGAAGGGACACGGCACATAGAAGAAGAAGAATAATGATCTTCAGTAAATGAATAGCAGAACAAAAGACAAAATTTATTAAGAGTTACAAAAGACTGGAAATTGTGGAGAGCTATGATCGGCACCAAAATGAAGACACGTGACATAGAATAATAAGTATGAGAGCTTCAGTAAATGGATGGCAGAAAAAAGTTAACGAGAGAAAAGAAAAAAACACAAGAGCTACAAAGGTCAGGAAATTGTGGAAAGAAAAGAGCCATTACCGCCAAGATTCTGTAGAGACACGTCATAAAGAAGACGACGTAGAAGAAGAAGAATGAGCTTGATAAATGGATGTCGGAACAGTGCTTACGAGAAATAACAGTAAGAAAAACATATTTTAGAGCCACAAAGGATAATGAATTAAGGAGGGCCATTACCACCAAGATCATGTAAAGACATGTCATAAAAAAAAAGAAGACGTAGAAAAAGAAGGAGAATAATATGGAGTAAATGGATCTCGGAACAGGGCTTAGGAGAAATAACAGAAAGACAAATATAATTTTGAGCTAAAAAAGACAAGAAATAGTGGAGAACCATTACGGCCAAGATCAAGTAGAGACACGTCATAAAGAAGATGACGTAGAAGAAGAAGAAGAAGAAGAAGGAGCTTGAGGAAATGGATTTGGAACAGGGATTAGGAGAAATAACAGAAAGACAAATTTTATTTAGAACAATAAAGGACAAGAAATTGTGGAGAGCCATTACCGCCAAGATCCTGTAGAGACACGTCATAAAGAAGATGACGTAGAAGAAGAAGAAGAATGAGCTTGATATATGGATGTCGGAACAGGGCTTAGGAGAAATAACAGAAAGACAACATATATTTAGAACTACAAAGGACAAGAAATTGTGGAGAGCCATTACCGCCAAGATCCTGTAGAGACACGTCATAAAGTAAGACGAGGTAGAAGAAGAAGAATGACCTTGATAAATGGATGTCGGAACAGGGTTTAGGAGAAATAACAGAAAGGCAAATTTTATTTAGATCTACAAAGGACAAGAAATTGAGGAGAGCCATTACCGCCAAGATCCTGTAGAGACACGTCATAAAGAAGACGATATAGAAGAAGAAGAATGAGCTTGATAAATGGATGTCGGTACAGGGCTTAGGAGAAATAACAGAAAGAAAAAGTTTATTTAGACCTACAAAGGACAAGAAATTGTGGAGAGCCAATACCGACAAGATCCTGTAGAGAGACGTCCTAAAGAAGATGACGTAGAAGAAGAAGAATGTCCTTTGAAGAAATGGATTTTGGAACAGGGCTTAGGAGAAATAATAGATATACAAATTTTATTTAGAGCCACAAAGGACAAGAAATGGTGGAAAGGGGTTACCGCCAAGATCCTGTAGAGGCACGTCATAAAGACTTGGAATCGACGGAGGTTGTCCGTAAAGGGCAGGGCGGAGGTGTGTGTTACATACATTTTCCCCCTGATTCTTTATCGATTGTCAGTACTTCCTCTCTGTGAAGCCCAGATGAAGGCGCTCGAGCAAGCGCTATCCTCCATTTTGTGGAGGGGACGCGCCAACAGGGTCGACAGACGAGTCTGCACCAAACGTCCGTGTCATGGGGGGCTGGGAATGCCACACTTGGAGAGTCACATCCGTGCCTCTCGCTTGGCTTTCCTACGCCGCGCATTGACTAGAGGAGATCCGATTCTGGAGGGGATTGTTAGGGACGCCTTCCCTAGCCTTACCATCAATCCCCCCATCTCGAAGGCTGAGCGCCATTGTAAGTCTCGAGATGAATCGCTTTTCCTCAGCGAGTGTCGGTCAGCCTTGAGGGCTATTCCGCGGTCCAGTGACCTTTCACGGCCTAGGAAGGTCTTCTATCGGGAATTAGTGGAGGGTCGCGCGAAGGATTCTCTACGTGATACGCTCGACTGTTCGGAGGAGCAGTATCGCTCCTACTGGTCTTGGGCGCCAGCGGCGGATTATCTCAGTAACCCTGAGTTTTCGCTTACCTGGCGATTGGCTCGGAATCGGCTACCTCTCAACGACATGGCTTTCATATGGGGCTTGGCGGATTTGCCAGACTGTGATCGGTGTGGCCTTGGGTTAGAGGAAACGGCTGCGCACGCCTTCTACCATTGCCCCCGGGTCCGCCCCTTATGGGACCATGTCGGCGAGCTGACGGCTCGTCTCGCTCCCGAAGAACTCGTGCCCATTGATCGCGCATACGCGTGTGACAATGTGTCGCCCCCGTATTCCGGGGTGAAACGAATGGTGTTTCTAACGCTGCTAGCCACGGCTCGAATGGTGATATGGACGACGCGAATGGAGGAGGTCTTGCGAGGCAATAGTCTTTCGCATCAGGATCTGATCCGATTCTTTGAGCATCAGCTCAAGATGAAGATTAGAACTGATAGAAAACGATTGCATTCGACAGTCTTCACTGAAAGGTGGGTAAAAGAGGCGAGCTTGGTTCGTTTGAACGGGGTTAGCCTTGATTTTCTTTTCTAGGTCAACCAAAGTCACATCGGGGTGGTTTCCTGTGGAACCCTCCCCTCTGTTAGGTTAGACATGCTTAAGTGTACCTAGTTAATATGAGTAAGTGTTGTTCCCGGCCTGTTTCCCGGCCTTCATTTTAGTTATGATCCAAGTCGAGATTCCCAACCTCCCCAGTTTGTTTTGGCCTCCTTTTCATCTCAACTGGGTCAGCCTTTTCCTTCCCCACGTCCCAGTTATTTTATCTCTTTCCCACTCCCTTAGCGAGAGTGCCTCTTGATTTTGTCCTCTGGCCAGAATACAGCGGCCTCTCTATTTTGAGGGTTGGACGGGCCTTACTAACATCAATTATGTTTTAGTTTAAGAATTTGTTGAAATTTTAGTTTGTTATGGGGTTCATCTCCCTCCCCTTTCATCCGCTCACGACGATATTTTTATGTATTTTCATTATCATTAAATGGGGCGCTTTTTTGTAGGTCCCCCCTGGTGTGGATGTGGTATTATGGTGTTCGGAGGATCGAATGGTGATGGACGAATTCTTGTGGTGAATGCGTCAATTGTAATGTATGAATGGGTCACGAATCTGATTAGCTAGGTATAGGATAGTTAGTCAAGACCAGCCTTACCTCTCCCCCTCTCTAGGCCACGTGCCACAATTTGTATTTTTACAAATAAATCTTGAGGCACGTCATAAAGAAGATGACGTAGAAGAAGAAGAAGAATGAGCTTGATAAATGGATGTCGGCACAGGGCTTAGGAGAAATAACAGAAAGACAAATTTCATTTTGAGCTACAAAAGACAAGAAATTGTGTAGAACCATTACCGACAAGTTCCTGTAGAGACACGAAATAAAGAAGAAGACGTAGACGAAGAAGAAGAATGAGCTTGAGTAAATTGATGCCGGAACAGGGCGTAGGCGAAATAACAGAAAGACAAATTTTATTTAGAGCTACAAAAGACAAGATATTGCGGAGAGCCATTATCGCCAAGATCCTGTAGAGACACGTCATAAAGAAGATGACGTCGAAGAAGAAGCATGAGCTTGAAGAAATGGATTTTAGAAAATGTCTTAGGAGAAATTACAGAAAGACAAATTTTATTAAGAACTACAAAGGAAAAGAAATTGTGGAGAGCCATTACCGCCAAGATCCTGTAGAGACACGTCATAAAAAAGACAACGTAGAAGAAGAAGAATAAGCATGATAAATGGATGTCGGAACAGGGATTAGGAGAAATAACAGAAAGAAATATTTTATTTAGAGCTACAAAACACAAGAATTTGTGGAGAGCCATTACCGCCAAGATCCTGTAGAGACACGTCATAAAGAAGATGACGTAGAAGAAGAAGAATGTGCTTGAAGAAATCGATTTTGGAACAGGGCTTAGGAGAAATAATAGAAATACAAATTTTATTTAGAGCTACAAAGTACAAGAAATGGTGGAGAGCCGTTACCGCCGAGATCATGTAGCGACACGTCATAAAGAAGATGACGTAGAAGAAGAAGAATCATGAGGTTGAAAAATTGGATTTTAGAACAAAACTTAGGAGAAATAACAGAAATACCAATTTTATTTAGAACTACAAAGGACAAGAAATTGTGGAGAGCCATTACCGCCAAGATCCTGTAGAGACGCTTCTTTATAAATGGATGTCGTAACAGGGATTAGGAGAAATAATAGAAATACAAATTTTATTTAGAGCTACAAAGGACAAGAAATTGTGGAGAGCCATTACAGCCAAGATCCTGTAGACACACGTCATAAAGAAGACGACGTAGAAGAAGAATAAGAATGAGCTTGATAAATGGATGTCGGAACAGGGCTTAGGAGAAATAACAGAAAGACAAATTTCATTTTGAGCTACAAATGACAAGAAATGGTGGAGAGCCATTGCCGACAAGTTCCTGTAGAGACACGAAATAAAGAAGAAGACGTAGACGAAGAAGAAAGAGCTTGAGTAAATTTATGCCGGAACAGGGCTTAGGCGAAATAACAGAAAGACAAATTTTATTTAGAGCTACAAAAGACAAGATATTGTGGAGAACCATTACCAACAATTTCCTGTAGAGACACGAAATAAAGAAGAAGACATAGACGAAGAAGAAGAATGAGCATGATAAATGGATGTCGGAACAGGTCTTAGGAGAAATAACAGAAAGAAATATTTTATTTAGAGCTACAAAGGACAAGATATTGTGGAGAGCCATTACCGCCAAGATCCTGTAGAGACACGTCATAAAAAAGACAACGTAGAAGAAGAAGAATGAGCATGATAAATGGATGTCGGAACAGGTCTTAGGAGAAATAACAGAAAGAAATATTTTATTTAGAGCTACAAAGGACAAGATATTGTGGAGAGCCATTACCGCCAAGATCCTGTAGAAAGACGTCCTAAAGAAGATGACGTAGAAGAGGAAGAAGAATGAGCTTGATAAATGGATGTCGGAACAGGGCTTAGGAGAAATAATAGAAATACAAATTTTATTGAGAGCTATAAAGGACAAGAAATTGTGGATAGCCATTACCGCCAAGATCCTTTAGAGACATGTCATAAAGAAGTCGACGTAGAAGAAGAAGAAGAATGAGCATGATAAATGGATGTCGGAACAGGGCTTAGGAGAAATAACAGAAAGACAAATTTCATTTTGAGCTCCAAAAGTCAAGAAATTTTGGAGAGCCATTACCGACAAATTCCTGTAGAGACACGAAATAAAGAAGAAGACGTAGACGAAGAAGAAGAATGAGCTTGAGTAAATTGATGCCGGAACAGGGCTTAGGAGAAATAACAGAAAGACAAATTTTATTTAGAGCTACAAAAAACAAGATATTGCGGAGAGCCATTATCGCCAAGATCCTGTAGAGACACGTCATAAAGAAGATGACGTCGAAAAAGAAGAAGCATGAGCTTGAAGAAATGGATTTTAGAAAATGTCTTAGGAGAAATTACAGAAAGACAAATTTTATTTAGAACTACAAAGGACAAGAAATTGTGGAGAGCCATTACCGCCAAAATCCTGTAGAGAAACGTCATAAAGTAAGACGAGTTAGAAGAAGAAAAAGAATGAGGTTGATAAATGGGTGTCGGAACAGGGCTTAGGAGAAATAACAGAAAGGCAAATTTTATTTAGATCTACAAAGGACAAGAAATTGTGGAGAGACATTACCGCCAAGATCCTGTAGAGACACGTCATAAAGAAAATGACGTAGAAGAAGAAGAAGAAGAAGAATGAGCATGATAAATGGATGTCAGAACAGGGCTTAGGAGAAATAACAGAAAGAAATATTTTATTTAGAGCTACAAAGGACAAGAAACTGTGGGGAGCCATTACCGCCAAAATCCTGTAGAGACACGTCATAAAGAAGACGACGTAGAAGAAGAAGGAGAATGAGCTTGATAAATGGATGTCGGAACAGGGCTTAGGAGAAATAACAGAAAGACAAATTTCATTTTGAGCTACAAAAGACAAGAAATTGTGGAGAGCCATTATTGTCAAGTTCATGTAGAGACATGAAATAAAGAAGACGTAGACGAAGAAGAAAGAGCTTGAGTAAATTGATGCCGGAACAGGGCTTAGGCAAATTACAGAAAGACAAATTTTATTTAGAGCTACAAAAGACAAGGTATTGTGGAGAACCATTTCCGACATTTTCCTGTAGAGACACGAAATAAAGATAAGACATAGACGAAGAAGAGAATGAGCTTGATAAATGGATGTCCCAACAGGTCTTAGGAGAAATAACAGAAAGAAATATTTTATTTAGAGCTACAAAGGACAAGATATTTCTGGAGAGCCATTACCGCCAAGATACTGTAGAGAGAAGAATGAGCATGATAAATGGATGTCGGAAAGGGCTTAGGAGAAATAATAGAAATACAAATTTTATTGAGAGCTAAAAGGACAAGAAATTGTGTAGAGCCATTACCGCCAAGATCCTGTAGAGACATGTCATAAAGAAGACGACGTAGATGAAGAAGAAGAATGAGCTTGATAAATGGATGTCGGAACAGGGCTTAGGAGAAATAACAGAAAGTCAAATTTCATTTTGAGCTACAAAAGACAAGAAATTGTGGAGAGCCATTACCGACAAGTTCCTGTAGAGACACGAAATAAAGAAGAAGACGTAGACGAAGAAGAAAGAGCTTGAGTAAATTTTATTTAGAGCTACAAAAATATACAAAAGACAAGATATTGTGGAGAACCATTACCGACGAGTTCGTGTAGAGACACGAAATAAAGAAGAAGACGTTGACGAAGAAGAAGAAGAAGAAGAAGAAGAAGAAGACGTTGACGAAGAAGAAGAAGAAGAAGAAGAAGAAGACGTTGACGAAGAAGAAGAAGAAGAAGAAGAAGACGTTGACGAAGAAGAAGAAGAAGAAGACGTTGACGAAGAAGAAGAAGAAGAAGAAGAAGAAGAAGAAGAAGAAGAAGAAGAAGAAGAAGAAGAAGAAGACGTTGACGAAGAAGAAGAAGAAGACGTTGACGAAGAAGAAGAAGAAGAAGAAGAAGAAGAAGAAGAAGAAGAAGAAGAAGAAGAAGAAGAAGAAGAAGAAGAAGAACAGAGCTTAGGAGAAATAACAGATGACGACATAGAAGAAGAAGAAGAATGAGCATGACAAATGGGTGTCGGAACAGGAATTAGGAGAAATAACAGAAAGACAAATTTTATTTAGAACTACAAAGGACAAGATATTGTGGAGAGCCATAACCCCAAAGATCCTGAGAGACACGTCATAAAGAAGACGACGTAGAAGAAGAAGAATAAGAATGACCTTGATAAATGGATGTCGGCACAGGGCTTAGGAGAAATAATAGAAATACAAATTTTATTTAGATATACAAAGGACAAGATATTGTGGAGAGCCATTACCGCCAAGATCCTGTAGAGACACGTCATAAAGAATATGACGTCGAAGAAGAAGCTTGAGCTTGAAAAAATGGATTTTAGAACAGGTCTTAGGAGAAATTACAGAAAAACCAATTTTATTTAGAACTACAAAGGACAAGAAATTGTGGAGAGCCATTACCGCCAAGATCCTGTAGAGACATGTCATAAAGAAGACGACGTAGATGAAGAAGAAGAATGAGCTTGATAAATGGATGTCGGAATAGGGCTTAGGAGAAATAACAGAAAGTCAAATTTCATTTTGAGCTACAAAAGACAAGAAATTGTGGAGAGCCATTACCGACAAGTTCCTGTAGAGACACGAAATAAAGAAGAAGACGTAGACGAAGAAGAAAGAGCTTGAGTAAATTTTATTTAGAGCTACAAAAATATACAAAAGACAAGATATTGTGGAGAACCATTACCGACGAGTTCGTGTAGAGACACGAAATAAAGAAGAAGACGTTGACGAAGAAGAAGAAGAAGAAGAAGAAGAAGAAGAAGAAGAAGACGTTGACGAAGAAGAAGAAGAAGAAGAAGAAGAAGACGTTGACGAAGAAGAAGAAGAAGAAGAAGAAGAAGAAGAAGAAGACGTTGACGAAGAAGAAGAAGAAGAAGAAGACGTTGACGAAGAAGAAGAAGAAGAAGAAGAAGAAGAAGAAGAAGACGTTGACGAAGAAGAAGAAGAAGAAGAAGACGTTGACGAAGAAGAAGAAGAAGAAGAAGAAGAAGAAGAAGAAGAAGAAGAAGAAGAAGACGTTGACGAAGAAGAAGAAGAAGAAGAAGAAGAAGAAGAAGAAGAAGAAGAAGAAGAAGAAGAACAGAGCTTAGGAGAAATAACAGATGACGACATAGAAGAAGAAGAAGAATGAGCATGACAAATGGGTGTCGGAACAGGAATTAGGAGAAATAACAGAAAGACAAATTTTATTTAGAACTACAAAGGACAAGATATTGTGGAGAGCCATAACCCCAAAGATCCTGAGAGACACGTCATAAAGAAGACGACGTAGAAGAAGAAGAATAAGAATGACCTTGATAAATGGATGTCGGCACAGGGCTTAGGAGAAATAATAGAAATACAAATTTTATTTAGATATACAAAGGACAAGATATTGTGGAGAGCCATTACCGCCAAGATCCTGTAGAGACACGTCATAAAGAATATGACGTCGAAGAAGAAGAAGCTTCAGCTTGAAAAAATGGATTTTAGAACAGGTCTTAGGAGAAATTACAGAAAAACCAATTTTATTTAGAACTACAAAGGACAAGAAATTGTGGAGAGCCATTACCGCAAAATCCTGTAGAAACATGTCATAAAGAAGACGACGTAGAAGAAGAAGAAGAATGAGCTTGATAAATGGATGTCGGCACAGGGCTTAGGAGAAATAACAGAAAGGCAAATTTCATTTTGAGCTAGAAAAGACAAGAAATTGTGGAGAGCCATTACCGACAACTTCCTGTAGAGACACGAAATAAAGAAGAAGACGTAGACGAAGAAGAAGAATGAGCTTGAGTAAATTGATGCCGGAACAGGGCTTAGGCGAAATAACAGAAAGACAAATTTTAATTAGAGCTACAAAAACAAGATATTGCGGAGAGCCATTATCGCCAAGATCCTGTAGAGACACGTCATAAAGAAGATGACGTCGAAAAAGAAGAAGCATGAGCTTGAAGAAATGGATTTTAGAAAATGTCTTAGGAGAAATTACAGAAAGACAAATTTTATTTAGAACTACAAAGGAAAAGAAATTGTGGAGAGCCATTAGCGCCAAGATCCTGTAGAGACACGTCATAAAAAAGACAACGTAGAAGAAGAAGAAGAATGAGCATGATAAATGGATGTCGGAACAGTGATTAGGAGAAATAACAGAAAGAAATATTTTATTTAGAGCTACAAAGGACAAGAAATTGTGGAGAGCCATTACCGCCACGATCCTGTAGAGACACGTCATAAAGAAGATGACGTGGAAGAAGAAGAAGAATGAGCCTGAAGAAATGGATTTTAGAACAGGTCTTAGGAGAAATAACAGAAAGACAAATTTTATTTAGAACTACAAAGGACAAGAAATTGTGGAGAGCCATTACCGCCAAGATTCTGTAGAGACACGTCACAACGAAGATGACGTCGAAGAAGAAGAAGAATGAGCCTGAAGAAATGGATTTTGGAACAGGGCTTAGGAGAAATAACAGAAAGACAAATTTTATTTAGAACTACAAAGGACAAGATATTGTGGAGAGCCATAACCGCAGAGATCCTGAGAGACACGTCATAAAGAAGACGACGTAGAAGAAGAAGAAGAAGAAGAAGAAGAATGAGCATGATAAATGGATGTCAGAACAGGGATTAGGAGAAATAACAGAAAGTAATATTTTATTTAGAGCTACAAAGGACAAGAAATTGTGGGGAGCCATTACCGCCAAGATCCTGTAGAGACACGTCATAAAGAAGAAGACGTAGAAGAAGAAGAATGTGCTTGTAGAAATCAATTTTGGAACAGTGCTTAGGAGAAATAATAGAAATACAAATTTTATTTATAGCTACAAAGGACAAGAAATGGTGGAGAGCCGTTAACGCCAAGATCCTGTAGCGACACGTCATAAAGAAGATGACGTAGAAAAAGAAGAATCATGAGCTTGAAAAATTGGATTTTAGAACAGGACTTAGGAGAAATAACAGAAAGACTAATTTTATTTAGAACTACAAAGGACAAGATATTGTGGAGAGCCATAACCGCAAAGATCCTGTAGAGACACGTCATAAAGAAGAAGACGTACAAGAAGTAGAATGTCTTTGAGTAAATGGATGTCGGAACAGGGTTTAGGAGATATAACAGAAAGTCAAATTTCATTTTGAGCTACAAAAGACAAAAAATTGTAGAGAACCATTACCGACAGGTTCCTATAGAGACACGAAATAATGAAGTAGTCGTAGACGAAGAAGAAAAATGAGCTTGAGTAAGTTGATGCCGGAACAGGGCTTAGGCGAAATAACAAAGACAAATTATATTTAGAGCTACAAGAGAAAGGCTATTGTTTAGAGCCTTTACTGCCAAGATCCTGTAGAGACAAGTCATAAAGAAGATGACGTAGATGAAAAAGAAGCATGAGCCTGAAGAAATGGATTTTAGAAATGGATTTTAGAACAGGACTTAGGAGAAATTACAGAAAGACAAATTTTATTTAGAACTACAAAGGACGAGAAATTGTGGAGAGCCATTACCGCCATGATCCTGCAGAGAAACGTCATAAAGTAAGACGACGTAGAAGAAGAAGAAGAAGAAGAAGAAGAAGAAGAAGAAGAAGAAGAAGAAGAAGAAGAAGAAGAAGAAGAAGAATGAGCTTGATAAATGGATGTCGGAACAGAGCTTAGGAGAAATTACAGAAAGACAAATTTTATTTAGAACTACAAAGGAAAAGAAATTGTGGAGAGCCATTACCGCCAAGATCCTGTAGAGACAGTTCACAACGAAGATGCCGTAGTAGAAGAAGAATGAGCTTGAAGAAATGGATTTTGGAACAGGGCTTAGGAGAAATAATAGAAGTACAAATTTTATTTAGAGCTACAAAGGACAAGAGATTGTGGAGAGCCATTACCGCCAAGATCCTGTAGAGACACGTCACAAAGATTACGACATAGATGAAGAAGAAAAATGAGCTTGATAAATGGGTGTCGGAACAGGGCTTAGGAGAAATAACAGAAAGACAAATTCTATTTATAGCTACAAAGGACAAGAAATTGTGGAGAGCCATTACTGCCAAGATCCTGTTGAGACACGTCATAAAGAAGATGACGTAGATGAAGAAGAAGCATGAGCTTGAAGAAATGTATTTTAGAACAGGACTTAGGAGAAATAACAGAAAGACAAATTCTATTTATAGCTACAAAGGCAAGAAATTATGGAGAGCCATTACCGCCAAGATCCTGTAGAGAAACCTCATAAAGTAAGACGACGTAGAAGAAGAAGATGAAGAAGAAGAAGAAGAAGAAGAAGAAAAAGAAGAAGAAGAAGAAGAATGAGAATGAGCTTGATAAATGGATGTCGGAACAGGACTTAGGAGAAATAACAGAAAGGAAAATTTTATTTAGATCTACAAAGGACAAGAAATTGTGGAGAGTCATTACCGCCAAATCCTGTAGAATCACGTCATAAAGAAGACGACGTAGAAGAAGAAGAAGAAGAATGAGCTTGATAAATGGATGTCGGAACAGAGCTTAGGAGAAATAACAGAAAGACAAATTTTATTTAGAGCTACAAAGGACAAGATATTGTGGAGAGCCATTACCGCCAAGATTCTGTAGAGACACGTCATAAAGAAGATGACGTAGATGAAGAAGAAGCATGAGCTTGAAGAAATGTATTTTAGAACAGGACTTAGGAGAAATAACAGAAAGACAAATTCTATTTATAGCTACAAAGGCAAGAAATTATGGAGAGCCATTACCGCCAAGATCCTGTAGAGAAACCTCATAAAGTAAGACGACGTAGAAGAAGAAGATGAAGAAGAAGAAGAAGAAGAAGAAGAAAAAGAAGAAGAAGAAGAAGAATGAGAATGAGCTTGATAAATGGATGTCGGAACAGGACTTAGGAGAAATAACAGAAAGGAAAATTTTATTTAGATCTACAAAGGACAAGAAATTGTGGAGAGACATTACCGCCAAATCCTGTAGAATCACGTCATAAAGAAGACGACGTAGAAGAAGAAGAAGAAGAATGAGCTTGATAAATGGATGTCGGAACAGAGCTTAGGAGAAATAACAGAAAGACAAATTTTATTTAGAGCTACAAAGGACAAGATATTGTGGAGAGCCATTACCGCCAAGATTCTGTAGAGACACGTCATAAAGAAGACGACGTAGAAGAAGAATAAGAATGAGCTTGATAAATGGATGTCGGCACAGGGCTTAGGAGAAATAATAGAAATACAAATTTTATTTAGAGCTACAAAGGACAAGATATTGTGGAGAGCCATTACCGCCAAGATCCTGTAGAAACACGTCATAAAGAATATGACGTCGAAGAAGAAGAAGCTTGAGCTTGAAAAAATGGATTTTAGTACAGGTCTTAGGAGAAATTACAGAAAAAACAATTTTATTTAGAACTACAAAGGACAAGAAATTGTGGAGAGCCATTACCGCAAAATCCTGTAGAGACACGTCATAAAGAAGACGATGTAGAAGAAGAAGAAGAAGAAGAAGAAGAAGAAGAAGAATGAGCTTGATAAATGGATGTCGGTACAGGGCTTAGGAGAAATTACAGAAAGGCAAATTTTATTTAGATCTACCAAGGACAAGAAATTGTGGAGAGCCATTACCGCAAAGATCGTGTAGAGACCCGCTTAAATTAAGACGACGTAGAAGAAAAAGAAGAATCAGCTTGATAAATGGATGTCGGAACAGGGCTTAGGAGAAATTACAGAAAGGCAAATTGTATTTAGATCTACAAAGGACAAGAAATTGTGGAGAGCCATTACCGCCAATATCCTGTAGACACACGTCATAAAGAAGAAGACGTACAAGAAGAAGAATGTCTTAGAGTAAATGGATGTCGGAACATGGCTTAGGACAAATAACAGAAAGACAAATCTTATTTAGAGCTACAATAGACAGGAAATTGTAAATGGTTTGTTTTGCTCTGTTTTACGGCATATCAACATCGCAATGGGTTACTTAATGCCTACAAGTTTTACAAAAGATTCATATGAATAGAATATATCTTCTTTGTAAAGAAAAACATTTTAGTTCCGGTTTCTGTGATATACTTTTGAAAAGAGGTTTATTATCAAGACTCTGCTTTCATTCTTGTATTCTTTTTGTTTTATATTATATGATTTTTGTCTTTAGAGAGCCACATCTGAGTGCTCGGTTAATATATGTTTAAGAGTATATGCCGTTTTACATACTTTGCATACCGTTTGTTCTTTTTCGTTTCATCTTTTAATACAAACGATATGTATAATCTATCCGAGGCAGTGAAAGTGGATGATATAATATCAATTCTCAAAACATTTGGAATCTATCAAAAATTATAAACCAAATGAGAATGTCAAAATCAATTTCTCTACAAACTGTTTATCTTTTAATAAAGGTATAAATATTTTAATATATACATATATAGAGTAAATATATATATATATATATATATATATATATATATATATATATATATATATATATATATATATATATATATATTATAAATTAATTGATTTAAAATATGGGTTTTTCGCTACACAGTGATAATCATGTTTCAGAAATGGAAGCTAAATCTTTCGAATTTAATTTTGTTATTAAACCAAAGACATTAGTTCCATTTCCTCGTTAAGCGAATTTTGGAGTGACTGATTTTTTAAAATTTACGGTTATTAAAGGCACGCCAAAATTCATGATTGAGGGTTTCCAAGGATACCGAGAAATCAATTCATCTAGACAAGAGGTGGTAGGGTGTTCAATTTTTAAATTTTCGTTGTATCAGTTAATAGTTACATTCGAAAGCGGGGTTATGTTTAGGGATAGGTAGGGATGTATTTTTCAGCAAATTCTGACATCCGCTAAATGCAGGTCGTCTGGGTTTTTTTTTTTTAATTTTATTTTTAACGGCAAAATTTCTTAAGGAGTCTTTTCTATTTGTATATTTAAAGATTTTGTGGGGCTGTTTAGGCTAGAATATGTTTTTACCACATTTCTAAAAAAAATTTATTTTTAATATTTAATATACTATATTTCTTTTTAAAAACCAAGTAAATGTATTAGAATCACTTACAGTATGGAAAATTATTTTTTCTTATCGAGTATAAGTATGTATAATACTAGATTATATATTTTTTTTATGTAAACTTCATGACAATGACGGCAAAGATGGCTAAATTATTTCACTAATTCAGTAAACTTTTATTTTTTATAAATTTAGTAATATAAATTTTCCCATGTATGTACAAAGGGCATGGGTCATTTAATGTCCAATATATTCTAACTTATCTTTCTTTATATATATATTATAATCTTACTCTGTCGTGTACATTTTGTTCTAACTGGATTCTATCCTCTTGGGAATTTATAATATATATATATATATATATTCATATTGACCACTAATATTATCTATCTATCTATGTATATATATATATATATATATATATATATATATATATATATATACATATATATATATATATATATATATATATATTTATATACACACACACACGTTCAAAAAGAATGGCAATGGTACGTTTTTATTCTCAGTAAAAAAAATGGATTTTTCATTTATATGTTTTGCTTAAACAAAGCACTTTACCTCTTATTAAAACCAAATCATTTTTGTAAGGTTACAAAAGTTTCCTTCAGTTATCTCCCTTACGATTTTGTTTTTCTACAACAGGCTGTGGAAAAGGAATTTGTAATTCCAGCTTTGTTTAAACAAGTCTACAGGGTAATAGAGGTAAGTTGTTGTCATTTGGATTTGTAATGCTAATCTTTAATTAAGTTGGTAATTTTCTTATAATAAAGGTACAAATATTTTAATATATACATATATAAAATATTAATAAATATATATACATATATATATATAATAAAGTTAATGATATGACAAGCACTCTCGCAAACAATTTTTAATAATAAAATACATTAACCTCGAATCCGTTAATGAATGCTATGATCCTTGTTTATAAATTCCGGTTTTATCAGTACTTTTATATATATATATATATATATATATATATATATATATATATATATATATATATATATATATATATATATATAAAAAGCTCAAACACTAATATTCCATGAGTCTTTTATATTATATTCTTACTCTGTCCTGGACATTGAGTTCTACCTGGATTCTATCCTCATGGGAATTTATTTATATAGAAATATATATATATATATATATATATTGGCCACTAATATTATCTATCTATCTATACATGTATATATATACATACACACACATTCAAAAAGAATGGCAATGGTGCTGAGACATAAATCCACACAATAAACTGTTCGCAACCCAGCCCAAACTAGGAGAATGGAAATCAGCTCCCAGAAAATTTTGTAAGGAACAAGTGGTAGTGGCCTGCATACGCATTGACCATACAAGAATAACCCACTTGTACTTACTAAACAAAGAAGCTCAACCAGTATGCAAAGCATGTAAAACAACAGATACTATTAAACATAAATTAACCGAGTGCTCAGATCAAAAATCCTATGATATAAAAAATATGTATCAGCTGTTTGAGAAAGTAAAAGCGGACGATATAATATAATTTCTCAAAACATTAGGACTCTACCAAAAATTATAAACTAAATGAGAATGTCAAAATCAATTTCTCTGCAAAACATGTGTCTGAAAAAATGGGTTATTCACGTTTGGCCAATGCGCACGCGGGCCAGTGCCATGTCTTCCTTACGAGATTTTCTGGGAGCTGACTTCCATTCTCCCAGTTTGGTTTGGTTTGTTCTGTTTGACGACATGTCAACACTTCAATGGGTTTTTTAATGCTAAAAAGATTTTTCCAATATATTCGTATGCATAGAATATATATTGTTTGTCAGAAATCAGTTTGTAAATCAGGTTTTATAGACGTATTTTTATAAAGAGTGTTTTTGTCGACAGTCAAATGTATTGCCGGTAATATTTTTTTCAAAAATTATATTGCTGGTAATAATTTTTCAAAAGATGTAATCATGGTATTTTTTTAAAATGTATTGCTGGCAATTGTTTTTCCAGAAATTCATTGCTGGCATTGTTTTTCCAGAATTTGCCAGAAATGTATTGCTGGCATTGTTTTTCCAGAATTTGCCAGAAATGTATTGCTGGCAATTGTTTGTCCAGAAATGTATTGCTTGCAATTGTTTGTCCAGAAATGTATTGCTGGCAATTGTTTTTCCAGAAATGTACGATTCTTACACATTCATAGAGTTTTAACCCCACTTTAGAGGGGTTAATTATTTGCCAATAGTTGGGATACTAATAAATGCTAGAACCACGGGTCAGGGAAAATGAGAGGTGATTCTACGCTCCTCAACACCACCTGATCAGAGGTCTTGCAGCCGAATGTAGTTTATTTTCATCCCCAGGACGAAGAAGCTATAGAGAGGCTTGATTGCCTAATTCCCGAGGAGACACAGTAGCTAAGGAAGAAGGTGCCAACGTGTTGCTAAACTTTTTCCCATTGTAAAAGTAATGGAAGAAGATGAAGCACAATATTAAAAAAAAAATTCAATAAAAGGCCTATGAGCCACTCAGAGTAGAGGGTTACTGATGGAGTTTGTTGTACGTAAAAATAAGCATTAAGAAATTAAGTTGAATAAAACAAGCAGGATACATAACGGTTAATCCTAGACTTGAAAAGGTGTAGAGCCACTCAAGGAAGAGGGTTAGTAAATGAGGTTGTTGTATGATTCTAAGAAGAGGAGGTAAGAAATGCAGCTTATGAGGATAACACTAGACTTGCAGAAGTTAAAAGCCACTCAAGGTAGAGTTTTGCAGAATGAGGTCGTTGTATGAGCGTAAGAGGAGGAAGGAAGAAGTGTTGTACATGATAAGTTGTAGGAGAGATAACAGTCATTGCTAGACTTGAACAGATTTAGATTGTTATAATCCGGGAATCCTCGTTCGGAGGTTTTTGTCCACAAAGCAGTGGTTCATCTGTAGAATGGCATGTCCGGATGGAACATCCTCCTCATTAATGGAATAAGATAAGAATACGGTTAGATTAGATCCAGTGTACATTATAAATCTGGTTTTGACTGTGAAACTCAAGTCTGGTGAAACGAAGGAATGCATCTCGTCATAGAATTTGCCCTGCAAGTATTTCAATGATATTTGTGATACTAACCCTTCTAACTTTATTGCCATATTCACGAGGTTTCGGCCGTTATACGTCCCGGCCTTCTTCAGTGGATATATGTTTAATTTTCGAGCTGAACTCTTCGTCTATTACACGGAGGTGAATTGTTCTAATTCGATGTGCCACGGATTATTTATATATCTTAGTATCAGTTATTTCCCTTTAGAATCTCAACTGTACAAGTTTTTGTTCAGTCTGCATTGGCCAGGTATTAAAATCACAACACTTGGGGTTATGTCACTTTTTGGATGCATTCACCGATTCTCTCAAGGATAAAAGCTTAGTTTGAGTAATCCTAAAAGTGACTTGACCCAAAGAATTGTGAGTTCAGTACATCACCTGTAGAAGGTCGGAGCGTACAACGGCCTAATCGTCACAAATATGGCAATAAAGATTTAGATAATGTAAATGGTTACAACGCCTGATCTCAGAAATATAGACTGATTCAGAAAAAGGTTGTAGCATACAACGGCCGAAATACTGTGAATATGGCAATAAAGATGAGGACAACAGTCCGAACAATGTAAATAGTGTAAATAGTTACAATACCTCATCTGAGAAATAGTGACAGATGTTGAAGGTGAATATGGCAATAAAGATGAGGACAACAGTCCGAACAATGTAAATAGTCTAAATAGTTACAATACCTCATCTGAGAAATAGAGACAGATGTTGAAGGTGAATATGGCAATAAAGATGAGGACAACAGTCCAAACAATGTAAATAGTGTAAATAGTTACAATACCTCATCTGAGAAATAGAAACAGATGTTGAAGGTGGATATGGCAATAAAGATGAGGACAACAGTCCAAACAATGTAAATAGTGTAAATAGTTACAATACCTCATCTGAGAAATAGAGACAGATGTTGAAGGTGAATATGGCAATAAAGATGAGGACAACAGTCCGAACAATGTAAATAGTGTAAATATTTACAATACCTCATCTGAGAAATAGAGACAGATGTTGAAGGTGAATATGGCAATAAAGATGAGGACAACAGTCCAAACAATGTAAATAGTGTAAATAGTTACAATACCTCATCTCAGAAATAGAGACAGATGTTGAAGGTGAATATGGCAATAAAGATGAGGACAACAGTCCAAACAATGTAAATAGTGTAAATAGTTACATTACCTCATCTCAGAAATAGAGACAGATGTTGAAGGTGAATATGGCAATAAAGATGAGGACAACAGTCCGAACAATGTATATAGTGTAAATATTTACAATACCTCATCTGAGAAATAGAGACAGATGTTGAAGGTGAATATGGCAATAAAGATGAGGACAACAGTCCAAACAATGTAAATAGTGTAAATAGTTACAATACCTCATCTCAGAAATAGAGACAGATGTTGAAGGTGAATATGGCAATAAAGATGAGGACAACAGTCCAAACAATGTAAATAGTGTAAATAGTTACAATGCCTCATCTCAGAAATAGAGACAGATGTTGAAGGTGAATATGGCAATAAAGATGAGGACAACAGTCCAAACAATGTAAATAGTGTAAATAGTTACAATACGTCATCTCAGAAATAGAGACATATGTTGAAGGTGAATATGGCAATAAAGATGAGGACAACAGTCCGAACAATGTAAATAGTGTAAATAGTTACAATACCTCATCTCAGAAATAAAGACAGATGTTGAAGGTGAATATGGCAATAAAGATGAGGACAACAGTCCAAACAATGTAAATATTGTAAATCGTTGCAATACGTCATCTCAGAAATAGAGACAGATGTTGAAGGTGAATATGGCAATAAAGATGAGGACAACAGTCCAAACAATGTAAATAGTGTAAATAGTTACAATACCTCATCTCAGAAATAGAGACAGATGTTGAAGGTGAATATGGCAATAAAGATGAGGACAACAGTCCAAACAATGTAAATAGTGTAAATAGTTACATTACCTCATCTCAGAAATAGAGACAGATGTTGAAGGTGAATATGGCAATAAAGATGAGGACAACAGTCCGAACAATGTATATAGTGTAAATATTTACAATACCTCATCTGAGAAATAGAGACAGATGTTGAAGGTGAATATGGCAATAAAGATGAGGACAACAGTCCAAACAATGTAAATAGTGTAAATAGTTACAATACCTCATCTCAGAAATAGAGACAGATGTTGAAGGTGAATATGGCAATAAAGATGAGGACAACAGTCCAAACAATGTAAATAGTGTAAATAGTTACAATGCCTCATCTCAGAAATAGAGACAGATGTTGAAGGTGAATATGGCAATAAAGATGAGGACAACAGTCCAAACAATGTAAATAGTGTAAATAGTTACAATACGTCATCTCAGAAATAGAGACATATGTTGAAGGTGAATATGGCAATAAAGATGAGGACAACAGTCCGAACAATGTAAATAGTGTAAATAGTTACAATACCTCATCTCAGAAATAAAGACAGATGTTGAAGGTGAATATGGCAATAAAGATGAGGACAACAGTCCAAACAATGTAAATATTGTAAATCGTTGCAATACGTCATCTCAGAAATAGAGACATATGTTGAAGGTGAATATGGCAATAAAGATGAGGACAATAGTCCAAACAATGTAAATAGTGTAAATAGTTACAATACCTCATCTAAGAAATAGAGACAGATGTTGAAGGTGAATATGGCAATAAAGATGAGGACAACAGTCCAAACAATGTAAATAGTGTAAATAGTGACAATACCTCATCTAAGAAATAGAGACAGATGTTAAAGGTGAATATGGCAATAAAGATGAGGACAACAGTCCAAACAATGTAAATAGTGTTAATAGTGACAATACCTCATCTGAGAAATAGAGACAGATGTTAAAGGTGAATATGGCAATAAAGATGAGGACAACAGTCCGAACAATGTAAATAGTGTAAATAGTTACAATACCTCATCTCAGAAATAAAGACAGATGTTGAAGGTGAATATGGCAATAAAGATGAGGACAACAGTCCAAACAATGTAAATATTGTAAATAGTTGCAATACGTCATCTCAGAAATAGAGACAGATGTTGAAGGTGAATATGGCAATAAAGATGAGGACAACAGTCCAAACAATGTAAATAGTGTAAATAGTTACAATACCTCATCTGAGAAATAGAGACAGATGTTGAAGGTGAATATGGCAATAAAGATGAGGACAACAGTCCAAACAATGTAAATAGTGTAAATAGTTACAATACCTCATCTGAGAAATAGAGACAGATGTTGAAGGTGAATATGGCAATAAAGATGAGGACAACAGTCCGGACAATATAAATAGTCTAAATAGTTACAATACTTCATCTGAGAAATAGAGACGGATGTTGAAGGTGAATATGGCAATAAAGATGAGGACAACAGTCCAAACAGTGTAAATAGTGTAAATAGTTACAATACCTCATCTGAGAAATAGAGACAGATGTTGAAGGTGAATATGGCAGTAAAGATGAGGACAACAGTCCAAACAATGTAAATAGTGTAAATAGTTACAATACCTCATCTGAGAAATAGAGACGGATGTTGAAGGTGAATATGGCAATAAAGATGAGGACAACAGTCCGAACAATGTAAATAGTGTAAATAGTTACAATACCTCATCTGAGAAATAGAGACAGATGTTGAAGGTGAATATGGCAATAAAGATGAGGACAACAGTCCGGACAATATAAATAGTCTAAATAGTTACAATACCTCATCTGAGAAATAGAGACAGATGTTGAAGGTGAATATGGCAGTAAAGATGAGGACAACAGTCCAAACAATGTAAATAGTGTAAATACAGTGGTGTTTGCTAAAAGTGACTCCCCTTATTCTTTGAATTTAGCTCAACTTTCGCTTCATCGGAGAAGAGAAAATTTTGTAATTTTTGTAATAGTGAGCCCATTCAAGTCTATTAGCTTTGTTGGCATTGCTTATTAGCGGCTTAAACCTTCAAGTTTTGTAACCTTGTTCTAACAGCCACCGACTGATTGTTGAAGAGGCAAGACTAACACCTCGCTATTCGCTTAGACTGGCTGCAATTTCTTGGCTAGTTATAGTCCTATTCTTCGCAACTTCTCTCTTGATTACCCTGCTAGTTCTATTATCAATCTTTTTATTTCGTCCCCTTGATTCCTTCCTTGGAGCCGGAGTGGCATCATTATGTACCCTAAGCACTCGAAAGACTGTTTCTCTCGTAGACTTGTCTTCGTTCTGATGCGTGTTTGTACCCTTTCATCTGGTTAGTGACTTGAGTGGCTATTTCAAGCTGTTTTTATAGTGTATGAGGCTTTCCGGAATATTCTCGAATATTCGAAATTTAATTTAAGCTGTTCTTGATTTCTCTAGAATATTGTTCTGAGTGTATTGTAAAATAGTTTTCAATATTTTGTCAAAAGCTCTTTAAATTTACCAGTTTAATCATTAGAATGCGATATCTGAGTCTTTTTTTGCACAGAGTATTTTCCAGAATCTCATTTATATCCAAATTTATAATTATCAATAGAATACCTTTGGGTGAATAAACTTTTTTTCCTGGGTGGTCGGGAAGGGATCTTTATATTAGTACGATTAAAAATTATTTCAACCCCAAAAACAATAGACAAAATATATTTTTAGTAAAAAAATCAGGTGAGTCACTTTTATCGAACAGCTCTGTAGTTGCAATACCTTATCTCAGAAATAGAGACAGATGCTGACGGTGAATATGGCAATAAAGATGAGGACAACAGAACGAATGATGTACAAAGTGTAATAATTACAATGCTTCATCTCAGACACATGGTAATGTTTTGTTCCAAAGCTGGAACTTTGATTAGAGGGATGCTGCGTACGTTACCATTCAGATGGAGCTGATCATAATATCTAGTTTATAATGTTTTTCTCATATTCTATGCATTCATTAAAATTGGTTGAACCATAACTTTAACTTCGGCGCCAAAAGTTTCTTCTTTGGCACTTCCAATTTGTGGAATTCTTTTCTGTCTTCCTGTCTTCCTGTCTTCCTGTCACCTTCCATCTTCAAATATCTAAGGGCAATGCCAACATTTTTTCTCTGCTTCAATTTGTTTCTGTCACTTTTTTCACTTCCATATTTGCGGCTGTGTTCACCTTCCTTGGGGGAAATGATTTTAAAACACACACACACACACACACACACACACACAACCCCATCTCTCTCTCTGTCTGTCTCTCTCTGTCTCTCTCTCTCTATATATATATATACACACACACGCACATATATATATATATATATATATATATATATATATATATATATATATATATATATATATATATATATATATATATATATAGTTGTATATTTAGGCAGCAATCCTTCTTTTATGCAAGTTTCATTAAAAACGACAGACAAGGTACTACGGTTAAGTTTTTATTTTATGTATATATATATGTACACACACACGCACATATATATATATATATGTACACACACACACGCACATATATATATACATATGTATATATGTACACACACACACGCACACACACACATATATATATATATATATATATATATATATATATATATATATATGTACACACACACGCATATATATATATATATATATATATATATATATATATATATATATGTACACACACACACGCATATATATATATATATATATATATATATATATATATATATATATATATGTAAACACACACACGCAACTGTTTGAAGCGACACTCAGAATTAGCATGGGATAAACTTGACAGAAGAATGAAAATAAAAAAATGAAGAATTTCTCTAAGAGTTAGTTAAAAAAGAGTGGAATCAATTATCTAGCATATACTTTGCGAAACTTTTGCAGCGAATTCCTAAAAATTGTCCTGCAATAATCGTTGCTAAAGGAGGGTATTTTGACGAGACAAAATTTAATCATAAAATGCTTATTTTTCTTTTTACGATAATAAAATATCTAATAAAATACCATGGCTCACTTTTTTTTAACCAGCTATATTAATTTTCTCTAATTTAAAGTACAAAACAACTACTTGTAAGGCCAATTTAAGAATAGTTACCGGGGTTTGCCTCAAATATTTGAACTAGAATTGAGTTACTGTCAGTCACTGTGTGTTTATCGAAATCTAAAAATAAACACGCTAAAATTCACCTTCGTCCCTGCCGTGCGCCGACGGCCTATTGGTAGAAGTTCCGACTGATGCAAATTCAGTCGTGTTTCGATCCTAGCTAGAAGCAACCAGACGTCTAGCCACACTGATGAGCTGCGAAACAGTCTGTCTGTGGATGACAAATATATATATATATATATATTATTTTCTCCTCAGTAATTCTATAATTTTAAACTTAATTGAGATTAGATTTAGATTTCTAAGTCGGTCATTTTTTACTTTTAATTTTAATTTCAAATTTTATCATATAATTTAATACTTATTAGTTAGGACATATTCTATTTTACTAGAACCCCAACTTTAAAGCTTTTAATATCTATGATAACCTTGCTTCGTTGTCAAATTTTTTGAATTCTCATATGTTTGTATTTTGATTGGTCATTCTAGCGGTCATTCTAGCTTATGTAACAGCGTTTACCCCTAGCGAAGGATCGTTAATTAATTTGAAACTTTTAAAACCATTTATTCTACATTCAACATCATAACTTGATAAGACACCGGATGTGTTGAAACAAAATGGCTATTTTTGTAGTGATTTTATAACATATTTATGTTATAATTTTTAAATAAATAATTATATCTGCTCTACTCTGTATTGAGCACTCTGTTAAGAATAATAATTGTTGGTTACTGGAATTTATTCCGTATATACCAATGCTATACTTGGATATATTACTATACATATATATATATATATATATATATATATATATATATATATATATATATATATATATATATATATATATATATATGTAAATGTATTTTGATGGGAAAATCTTTGTACTCACTTAATACTACCAAACGGAAAAACGTAAGGATTTGGGAAAAATTAAACATTAAAACAAATAAATCTTCTTTATCTGCCGTATTTAATGAAAGATATTTAAAAGAAAGGTTTCTCCCCAAATATACATTAATATATACATACAGTGCTGTTCGATAAAAGTGACTCACCTGAATTTTTTACTTAAACATTTTTGCCTATTGTTTTTTGGATCAAACGAATTTCTTACTAATATAAAGACCCCTTCCAGACCACCTGGTAAAAAAGTTTACTCACCCTAAGGTATTCTATTGATAATTATAATTTTGGATATAAATGAGATTTAGGGAAAAACTCTGTGCCAATAAAGTGACTCACTTATTTCCTGCAACTCGTAATCAATAGAAACATAACCGAACAGTATTAAATAAAGAATAATAGAGGTATAATTTATTTATAATAGGTAATATAGTTCGAAATATTTAATAATCTATGGGTCCTCCTTTATTTTGAATAACCTTTTCAACCCTTTTTGGCATTGACTTGATTAGGTTCTAGCAAATCTCACCTCCAAGCATTGCATTCCATCCGGATATGAAATTCACAATCAAATCCTCTTTGTTGCTCAACTGCTTTCTTGAGAGCCTGTACTTTATAATGTTCCATTTTCTATGTGGTTGGGGTCAGGAGATTGGGCAGGCCATGTCATAAGACTCACCTGCTTCTCATCAAAGTATTCCTTCATCAATTTTGATTTGTGACAGGGAGCATTATCCTGCATAAAAATGAGCTTGGTGGGGTCGATTTGCACCCTTTCAACAGAAGGGAGCAGACAAGACTCTAAAATTCTATTGTACTGCTCGCTCCTGA
>OZ038509.1:67750410-67765410 GCA_964036315.1 Acanthosepion esculentum | reverse complement strand
TTATGTCGAAAAAGAATATTTTGATTTTATTACGTATTCGGCTTTTCGAGTTCTTTTTCATTCAGTTTTTTTTTTCTTTTCATTTCCGCACTGAACGTTTTTCTTATTTCAGGTTTGTTTAAAAAGCAAATTGGAGCTCCAGAAACGTAACTACATTATCTCATTTATATACGAACTCTCTTGTTTGCCGACGCTATCTTCTAACCAGTCTCGTGTGAAATCTCGGCGAGTCAGCCAAGATGTCTTCTCAGTACTCTTAGTTTTATTTATCTTATCTCTTCTTTTTCTTACGCATTCTGACAAATTCTCGAGTGCATTACCACAATTACAATGACATTTTTTTCTTCCTGCAGTTAGACCGAGTTACATCCCGCTGTTCGCAAGCGTCAGACGCGAGTTAACATTTTCGTGTTGCGTTTTAAACCTTCATGTCGGTTTTGCCATTAGTGCTTGTTCAGGAATTATTCTTTGCTCTGACATGAAAAACTTGCCAATTTGTCTGCTTTTTGCTGACAACAGTTTTGCAGTGTTTATGAGAAAACGTCTTGCAGAACAGATAAGTATAGATAAATTGGTGAGCAATTATGAATTATACCTCATGGGTAAAACAATTGCTCAAGTGTAGAATGCTATACGAAACTTTATCGCTAATAAAAACTTTCTCAAAGAAAACATATCTTTAAATTTACTTAAAATGTTTGTCATCAAAGCTGTCATAATTCAGTGGCACTTTCTGGATTTCAAATTCAATGACGGATAAAATTTACAATGTATTATCCGTGGATGAAAAGAAATATGGAGTACAATTTTGAGTTAAATTCCTTGTCTTGACTCCTGCTTGCCTATTAGGTTTTAGTCTCTTTTTTTGTTTGGTGCTGTCTTTGAGCCTAATCAGTGACAAGATAGTTTTACGAAACGAATGGAAACGAGTTCAATTCTCACTATATACATTTAACCAATAAGAATAAATGTTTGCTGTAAAGCAATAAATAGCAGTTGATCTCCATCCCCCGCAGAGAGTGCGCGTCTGTGTCATAAGCGTGCGTAAACTCGAAGACAGCCAGATAAACACTTTAAGTTAGTTAAAACTCTGAAAACAAAGTCGCGTACATCGACACGTTTATTAATAATTACAAGGATAAAACTAGAAGAGAAACAAATATATATAAATAAGAGTAATTGGTTTGAAAATACAAACAAGTATTATCGAGAAATATGACAAAAGCAGCCGGAGGCTTCAATATAAAACTAAGATCTTATGTCTAAATAGGTAAAGAAAGGTAGTCAATACTTGTTTTTTTTTTTTATAAGCGTTTCACCCGAAGCAAGGCGGGGCTACAGAGAGTTGGAGGGAGAGCAAATAGGAATGATAGAGGAAAGGATGAAGAGAAGTTTAGGGGATAGATCAAGGCATCTGGAGACGTCGATTGACATTACATTTTAATAGTTGGAGATTATAGCTATCAGGGAAACAGGAAAAGGCGAGGGAGTTCCACAGGCGAGAAGTTCGAGATTCCCAACCTCCCCAGTTTGTTTTGGCCTCCTTTTCATCTCAACTGGATCAGCCTTTTATTTCCCCATATCCAAGTTATTTTATCTCTTTCCCACTCCCTTAGCGAGAGTGCTTCTTGATTTTGTCCTCTGGGCAGAATACAGCGGCCTCTCTATTTTGTGGTTTGGACGGGCCCTACTAACATAAATTATGTTTAGTTCAAAAATTTATTGAAATTTAGTTTGTTATGGGGTTCATCTCCCTCCCCTTTCATCTTTTCATGATTAGAATTTTATGTATTTTATTATCATCAAATTTTTATGGTGTGGGGCGCGTTTTTGTAGGTCCCCCCCTGGTGAGGATGTGGTATCATGGTGTATGGAGGATTGAATGGTGACGGACGAATTCTTGTAGTGAATGTGTCAATTGTAATGTATGAATGGGTCGCGAATCTGATTAGCTAGGTATAGGATAGTTAGTTAAGACCAGCCTTTACCCCTCCCTTTTTTCGGCCTTGTGCCACAATTTGTACATTTTTGTACGAATAAATAATGAGAATACATTACAATGTTTTGTTGCGTTCGCGGTAATGGATGTCAGAAGGCTACATTTTGCAAGGGTGTTATGTAGACATTTAGACACGGGGTGAAACGATCCTCGACAGAAAGATACAAACATAAAATAAGCATACGAAATATGGTTACATAAAACAAATATTTAAATAATGACGTGATAATAAAATCGGAAAATATAGAGAAAAAACGTTAAAAAAAATGTTCAAAACTGGTAACAACAAGTTTTACATTTAGGATGATGAGACTACCCACAGCGTCCTTGAGGTAATGCATTTATTGTGTAGGCTTCCAGTAAAGGGCGAACTTGAAGTTTTCAAAACCGTGACAATATAGAAGTTACCTACGGTAGCAGAAGAGCAGTATAAATTCACACGCTATTAACAGTGATTTCTATAATAATTGTACGTTGTAAACTTAATCTACACCTCAGACTAACCTAACCCCGGCAAATATCTAAGAGAGTGTCGGTCTTAAACCGTTGGCTAGAAAGCTAACCCTACAGAATATTACTTGTATTCCCACAGACCATTCCTCTTGAGTTCTATTCTCAATTCGTGCCTCTTAATTTAGGCCTTGTGCCATACGTCAGCTACGCTCAGAAAGTCGCCATAGAAAATTCCTTGTGGATAAAATAGACATTTGAAATACTGGGATTTACTTGAGATCGAACTAACACCAGTAATAAACTGCCAACTATATCATTTATTTTTTTCTGACCAGACTTATTCAAGCTATGCAGCAAGACGATTCTGAGAAAACTAGGCGTCCTACCAGGATTTATTATAGGCGGCCACAATATTAACAACATAAGGTATGTCGATGGTACAGTATTGATAACAGACAAAGAAAGAAAGCTAAAAAAAACTCCTACAGATGGAAGCGAAGGAAAGCGAGAAGAAAGAATTAAACATCAACTGCAAGAAAACAGAATGCATGATAGTTAGCAAAAGGCATGAACCCAAAGTATGGGCTACAAATCGGAGATACCCTTCCAAAAATAGAGGAAATTTAAATATCTTGGAATGGTTTTAATAGTGGACGGAAAGTGTGCCACTGAATTCCGAAGGCGTATTGGGATAGCAAAAGATGCCTTCCCTAAAGCTAAGCAGAGTACTAAGAAACAGAAAACTTCGCTAGAAACAAGGAAAAGAGTACTAAATTGCTACGTGACATCTGTCCTCTTATATGGCAGTAAGTTCTGAGCGATCTCCTCAGAGATGAAAAAGAGACTTGAAAGATCAAAAATGTGGTTCTACAGAAGGATGGTAAGGCTACCATAGACGGAACATATGAGCAACAGCGATGTTTGGGAGAAAATGGAAACAAAACAACTCATAGTTAACATCAGAACGAGGCAGTTTAAATGTCTGGGGCTCATAATGAGGAAAGAGAGCTTGGAGAATCTGATAGCCATGAGAGAGATAGAGGACAAGAGAGATAACAGAAAGTCAGAAAGAAATTATTATTAAGAGCCACAAGGAACAGGAAGATGTGGAGAGCCATGATCGCCTAAGTCTTGTGAGTACATGCCACATAAAGAAGAATATCCATAACTCAGAATAAAGAAACTCTAATAAATTACCGCATTGACCAGAAAATAAGGATGCGGTCTCCTGACATCCTTCTTGAATCTAGATAAATTCATAATTATTCTCAAAAAAAAGGTTAATATATTATATTAGCCACTATCGTTGCTTTCTTGATTCAAGGTGAGTAAGTTTTATTTTCCTTTTGTGTCCCAAATTGCAGCAAGCTTAGAATTTTAAGCTAACTAAAATTTTAAGATACGTTAAATGTCACCCTATCGGGCGGCATTTAAGCTTGCCCCTTGTGGAGGACTTTGGTTTGGCCATCATCACAATAGCAAGGGAGGAGTAGATGTGATAGGCATCAATAATCTACAGAAAAACTCAAAAGTGATCCCTGCATTTAAGTATTGAATTAATGTTTAAGTTCAACGAGTATTCTTCTGTTGACATTAATTTAAAGATGATTTGATATACATAGATTCTTATTTTCAGTACAAACAATTATTTTTATTTCATGGGTGACAGAACAGGGGAAAATTTATAAGATAAAATTAATATAGTATAAAGATGGGAAAATAGAAATTAGAATTAGTTATACATTCAACATTTGAAGATTTAGAGAAACATAAAAGCTAATTAAGTAAAATCTATATTATGGGATCTATATGAATACATGCGACATTGGAGTTCAATTCTCCCACGAATTCTGAGATTGAAAAGCACTAGCTCTAATTTATAGTAATTTTTATTTACTTGTCATTTGACGGAGCCGCTCCTGCGCGCACTCTGCCCAAAGACAGAGACGCACAAATTCTCCGATCCCCACAACCGTCGGTTGCGCTGGCTTCGGTGCGAGTACCGATCCCTCTACTGGTGCAATAAGAGGGAGTGGACACGGGCAGCTGTTCTCCAGGGCTGGGTACCTCTCAGTATAATTTTCCTCAGTTGCAACTCTGTCCTTTGACGAAACCGCTCCTGCGCACACTCTGTCCAAAGACAGAGACGCAACGGAGAAGTGATAAACAAACGTGTTACAAACTACTTTAGAGTAATTTGGTATTTACTCGCACGACACCCACGTTGTGAGACAAGGTCGGTATAATGTGGGGAGCCCGAACACGTAAACCCAGACTAGGAACAAAGATTATCCATCGGTTGCGCTGGCCTCGGTGCGAGCACCAATAACGCAATGAGAGGGCGCGAACTCGGAGAGCTCATCCTAAGGGCTTGGATCCTCTCAGTATAATTTTCGTCAGTTGCTACTCTGTCGTTTGACGGTGCTACCTAAAGACAGAGACACAACTGAGAGATAAATAATTAGTTACAAACTACATGAGAGCAATTTACGTACGGTATTTACTCAGCCTTCCCACTGAGACGAGATGCGACACAAGATTAGTTTTTAAGGTGGTGACCCGAGCGCATACAGCCGGGCTAGGAATAAAAATTGACCGAGACACCGCAACCGTTGGTTGCGTTGGCCTCGCAGCGAGGACCGAACCCTCTCTCTGGAGCAATTGGAGGGTGCAGCCTCGGACAGCCGTTCACTGAAGTTGGGCACGTCTCATTATAATTTTCCTCACTTGCGACTCTGTCCTTGGATGCTTAGAGACAGAGACGCAAATGAGAGATGATAAATGATGAGTTACAAACTACTCGAGAGTAACTTGTATTTACGCAAACCTCCACGAGGTCAGGTTGGGACAAAAGGTCGGCTTAATGCGGGGAGCCCGAACGTGTACACCCGGGCTAGGAACAAAAATTGAGTGCAGTCCTCGCAACCGTCAGTTACGCTGGCCTCGGTGTGAGCACCGATCCTTCTTTCTAGTGCAATGAGAGGGTGTGGATTCGGGCAGTTGTTCCACAGGGCTGGGCATCTCTCAGTATAATTTTCCTCAGTTGAGACCCTGTCCTTTGACCCCTAGTGCACCCCAAAGACAGAGACGCAACTGAGAGATGATAAATAGTGTGTTACTTACTGTTATTTACTTGAGCCCCCCACTAAGTCATCTTGGGACACAAGGTTCGGATTTTAACGTAGGGACCCGAGTCTCTTCACTAGGGACGGTGGTCTTAGACTTAGCTGGTCATAGCTTCTCCAAGCTGGTCAGATCCGGTCCAGGATAGTCATAGCTCTGATACTCCCAGCTTAGGGGTGGATCCCTGTAACCACTAAGTATCAGAATGTGTATACCACTCGGGAGAGAGGAATGTATACACGGTATTTACTGTCTCCCCACTGATACGAGATGTGACACAAGGTCTTTTTTAAGGTGGGGACCTGAAGATTTATTTGTAAAGATACAAATTGTGGCACAAGTCCGAAAAAAGGGGAGGGGAAAGGCTGGTCTTAACTAACTATCCTATACCTAGCTAATCAGATTCGCGACCCATTCATACATTACAATTGACACATTCACTACAAGAATTCGTCCGTCACCATTCAATCCTCCATACACCATAATACCACATCCTCACCAGGGGGGACCTACAAAAACGCGCCTCACACCATAAAAATTTGATGATAATAAACGTGCATAAAAATCTAATCATGAAATGATGAAAGAGGAGGGAGATGAACCCCATAACAAACTAAATTTCAACAAATTTTTGAACTAAACATAATTTATGTAAGTAGGGCCCGTCCAACTTTCAAAATAGAGAGGCCGCTGTATTCTGCCTCGAGGACAAAATCAAGAAGCACTCTCGCTAAGGGAGTGGGAAAGAGATAAAATAACTTGGACATGGGGAAATGAAAGGCTGATCCAGTTGAGATGAAAAGGAGGCCAAAACAAACTAGGGAGGTTGGGAATCTCGACTTGGATCATAACTAAAATGATGGCCGGGAAACAGGCCGGGAACAACACTTACTCATATTAACTAGGTACACTTAAGCTTGTCTAACCTAACCAAGGTGAGGGTTCCACAGGAAACCACCCCGATGTGACTTTGGTTGACTTAGAAATGAAAATCAAGGCGAGCACTCGGGCAAGGAACAAAAATTGCCCGCATATCCCGCAACCGTCGGTTGCGCTGGCATCGGGGCGAGCAGCGATCCCTCTCTCTGGAGCCATGAGAGGGCGCGGCCTCGGGCAGCTCTTCCCCAGAGCTGGGCACCTCGCACTATAATTGTCCTCATTGCCGTTTGACAGAATAGTCGCTGAGCCCCTCTGCCCCAAAGACAGAGACGCAACTGAGAGATGATAAGTAGACGTGAAATTACTCAAAACGACTAAGTATTTACACTGTCTCCCCCACTAGTATGAGATGTGACACAAGGTCTATTTTTAGCTGAGGACCTGAGCGCGTACACCCGGGACAGGAACAAAAAAAAATCCCTACCTCTGGTGCAATGGGAGGGTACGGTATGGTGCAGTTTTTGCCCAGGGCTGGGCCCCTCTCAGTATTATTTTCTCAGTTGCCCCTCTGTTCTTTGACAGAGAGGCCCCTGAGCGCACTCTGCTCAAGGAAAGAGACGCAAGTGAGAGACACTAAAAGCTCATTATCTGTATTATATATCATCTACATCTAGGCAACATCACTTTTCAGGTTTAACTAATATTCATATTTATTTAAAGAAAGCTTATTTCATTAATTAACTGTCCTGCATTACTGTTCTTTTATTCGAGGATTGTTTTGATTTTAAAAAATAGTTTTGTTTAGGAATATCTTCTTATATAGTGCAGAAAAGTGTTTGAAATTTGCATTTTACTTGGCCTTCAACAAGTTGACATCTATTTGTTAAACTTTCCTTAACTTTAAAAAGCAATTAAAAGATTTTAATTAATTAACATATCTTACTTTGCGAAGCGATAGCGAGCGGGCGAAGCTTGTTAGTATAATATATAAGTATATTGAATTAATTCCTAAATTTGCAACTAAGGAAGTTGGTTCCTTATGACAATTTTTCTTGACAGAATCTATCTTATATATTCATCCTTGCTTTAAATATTGTTGCCACATCTTGTGCTTCTGATATATATTTAGAGATTGTTGATAAAATCCAAAGAAGAATCTATCTTACATATTTATAAGTCTACCATTCATCCTTACTTCGAATATTGCTGCCACATCTTGTCTGGTGCTTCTGCTATATATTTAGAGATTGTTGATAAAATCCAAAGAAGAATCTATCTTCCATATTTATAAGTCTACCATTCATCCTTGCTTTGAATATTGCTGCCACATCTGGTGTGGTGCTTCTGCTATATATTTAGAGATTCTTGATAAAATCCAAAGAAGAATCTATCTTACATATTTATAAGTCTACCATTCATCCTTACTTCGAATATTGCTGCCACATCTTGTCTGGTGCTTCTGCTATATATTTAGAGATTGTTGATAAAATTCGAAGAAGAATCTATCTTACATATTTATAAGTCTACCATTCACCCTTGCTTTGAATATTGCTGCCATATCTCGTCTTGTGCTTCTGCTATATATTTAGAGATTCTTGATAAAATCCAAAGAAGAATCTATCTTACAAATATTTATAAGTCTACCATTCATCCTTGCTTTGAATATTGCTGTCTCATCTGGTCTGGTGCTTCTGCTATATATTTAGAGATTCTTGATAAAATCCAAAGAAGAATCTATCTTACATATTTATAAGTCTAAGATTCATCCTTGCTTTGAATATTGCTGCCATATCTGGTCTGGTGCTTCTGCTATATATTTAGAGATTCTTGATAAAATCCAAAGAAGAATCTATCTTACATATTTATAAGTCTACCATTCATCCTTGCTTTTAATATTGCTGCCACATCTGGTCTGGTGCTTCTGTTATACATTTAGAGATTCTTGATAAAATCCAAAGAAGAATATGAAATGTTATTGGTCCTGACCTGGCATCACTGCTTCAGTTTCTTTCCCACCGCCGTAAGAGAGCTTCCCTTTGGCTTTTCCTTAAATAGTTTATAGTAATCTTTCTGAGCCGTATGGTACCTTGACTGTATGAATTTAAGCGCATTACTAGTTTGGCGGCAAGGACTCATCAATTCACAATTGAATTGGCTTGATGTAATCGTAATTCCTATACTATCAGTTTCTTTTCTCACAATTCTCGCTTGTGGAACTCTCCCCCGGCTTCTTTCTTACTAATCAACTTTGATTTTCAAATATTTGAAATGCAATGTCATTTGTTATCTACTGTCTTCATAACTCTTGTTCTTTTACTGTTCCGTCTTCTTAATAGTAGTTTTTTCTCATATTCGCTAACACTCAGCAATCCCTTGCGTTATGATGGCTTTATTGTCTTCCTTGTGGTGAAAGATAATTAAAAAATGCTTGGCCTCTCATACTGTTTCCGCCTGACTTGGTATATATTTTAAATAAGCTAGTGCTGCCATATCTTGGCTAGAACTTTCCAATACTCACATTCTAATCTTGACAGAGTTCGAAAGCGTTTTTCCCCGCCTTGTGGGTGATGAATTAATTTCCGCCCTACAATACGTTTGCTACCGAAGAATCATTACTAGCCTCTCGCTATTTCAATCGCAAATGTGCTGACAAGCCACATTCCATTGTTCCACCAATTGTGACTTTTACAGTAGTCAACCACCATAGCAGTTCTATGGGGTCTACTCCTCCTTCGTATCCCATTGGTAAGGAAGAAAGTCCCCTCAGACAATTTTCCCCAGAACATTTATTTCCTGGAACAGACTTCTAAGTGGATGCATCCCTCATCACAACGACCTTAGCCTCTAGGGCTACCTGCTATTTACCCGACATATCCTCATCTACAATACTTGCGTCTATAAAACTAGCTCATTAAATAACCCTCTACATTGAGTGGCTCTCAAGCGATGAACAGATCTTCCCTCGGGTAAGCCCGGTGCCTTGAGCGCTTATTGGGCCTTAAACCCAACCCAAAACTCTAGTGGAACTCATACATACGGTCCATCTCAAAAGATGCTGGAAAAATGGTCGGTTCCTGGTACCTCTTCAGCAAGTACTCGACTCTCGCCCTCATGCCAACCTCTCTCTATACAAGAGTCAGATCAGACCGAAAATGAAGCATAGTCTTCGCTTTCTACTAGCTTCTCCGCGTCCTTATCGGTGATGAGTTATTTTCCATCCTACAAGCCCTTTCTCACAGACTAAAACGTCGCTAGCCTCTTGCGACTATATCGCTATTTCGATGGAGAGTGTTCAGAAGAACTTAATTCCTCGAGTTCTAACCTTGACGACTAAGACACGCCATGCCACGCCCATTGTGGCAGACCACCCTCATTCCCTTTGTATTCCATTGCTGAGATGCAAGTATTACTCAAGCAGCTTCTGCCTACGAACCACTCTGTGGAACCGACTACCAAGAGGATTCTTCCCCGGTCACTATAATCTTAACCCCTGTTCAAGTCCACGGTTAACCGTTCCCTTCCCTAAATATCCGCAAAAACTGTGTCTCTTACTCTTTAACCCTCAGTCTCAAGTGGCTCTGGGACCGTGTACAGTGTGAACATCATTGACAAACAAAAAAAAAAAAGAAAAACAATAAACTTTTAATGGCGTAAAAAAGAAATAATCTTATAGTCTTTATAATAGGTTTACTGTGAGATATTGTCGCCTCGTAACCTGTTATCGTAACTTCGTTTATTGGGCGCCATTTTTTCCCACCAACAACAAGATCCTGTCTCGGGGGAATCGTAGAAAAATTCTGATTTTTGTTCAGTTGCTTCCCCAAAAATTTGATCTGACACAAATCTCAGTATTTTCAGGCATGTGCAGAATGGACAGGGTTCCTAAACCAATCAGAATATGGAATTTGGTTTACTGGCGCCAAACAATCTCGACTCAATCTATAACAGAATTATTAATATTCTAGTGTTGTTGTTTTTTCCTACGGGTGAGCATCTTGTCTCTCTATCAAAAATAAAAAGTTGGTTCCAAATTGAAAGCAAAAAAAGAAAAAAAAGATTGGAAATATTATAGATAAGTTATGTTAATGTAACCTTTGCTAGTAATGACATGATTAATTAAAATAATACACTGAAATGTTTCTTTACGATAATAATAACATATGTATCTCTCTCTTTCTCGCTCTCTCACTCTCTCTTAAGAAAGAAAGAAAGTAAGAAAGAAGGAAGGAAAGAAAGAAAAAGAAAGAAGGAAAGAATTAAAGAAGGTAAGAGGACAAGAAAGAAGAAGGCAAGGAGAGAGAAAGAAGGCAAGAAAGAAAGAAAAAAGAAAGCAAGAAGGAAAGAAGATAGTAAGGCAGGAAACAAAGAAGGCAAAAAACAAATCAAGAAAAACAGAAACAAGCTGGCAAGAAGCCAAGGAAGGAAGGAAGAAAGGACTAAGAAGTAGAGAGTGAGAGGGACAGAAAGAAGGAAGAAGAAAGAAGAGATAAAAGAACAAAGATATGAGAGAGGGGGGGGGGAGAAAAGGAAAGAAAGAAGGAAAAAAAGATAAGAAGGAGGACAGACAAAATGAAGAAAAAAACACTAAAAAATGAAAGGAAAAGGGCGGAAAGAAACGAATAGGAAAGAAGGAAGGACTAAGGAGTAGAGAGTAAGAAAGAAAGACAGAAGGAAGAAAGAAGAAGGAATGAATAAAAGAACAAAGATATGAAGTAGAGAGTTAGAGAAAAGGAAGAAAAGAAGAAAAAATAACAACAAGAAGTAGGACAGAAAGAAAAATGAAGAAAGTAAAAGGGAAGGAAGAAAAGAAAGGAAGGAAGGAAGGAAGGAACAAAAGAAGGAAGGAAAGAAGGAAGGAACAAAAGAAGGAAGGAAAGAAGGAAGGGACGAAGGAAGGAAAGAAGGAAGGAAGGAAGGAAGGCAGGAAGGAAGTTTGGAAGGAAGGAAAGAAGGAAGGAACGAAAGCAGGAAGGAAGGAAGGAAGGAAAGAAGGAAGGAAGGAAAGAAGGACGAAAGGAAGGAAGGAAGGAGAGAAAGAAGGATGGAAGGAAGGAAAGAAGGAAGGAACGAAAGCAGGAAGGAAGGAAGGAAGGAAAGAAGGAAGGAAGGAAAGAAGGACGAAAGGAAGGAAGGAAGGAGAGAAAGAAGGAAGGAAGGAAGGAAGGAAAGAAGAAAAGAAAGAAGGAAGGAAGGAAAGAAGGAAGGAAGGAAGGAAGGAAAGAAGGAAGGAAGGAAGTAAGGAAAGAAGGAAGGAAGGAAAGAACGACGAAAGGAAGGAAGGAAGGAAGGAAGGAAAGAAGGAAGGAAAGAAGGAAGGAAAGAAGGAAAGAAGGAAGGAAGGAAGGAAAGAAGGAAGGAAGGAAGGAAGAAGGAAGGAAAGAAGGAAGGAAGAAGGAAGGAAGGAAAGAAGGACGAAAGGAAGGAAGGAAAGAAGCAAGGAAAGAAAGAAGGAAGGAAGGAAGGAAAGAAGGAAGGAACAAAAGAAGGAAGGAAAGAAGGAAGGGACGAAGGAAGGAAAGAAGGAAGGAAGGAAGGCAGGAAGGCATTATGGAAGGAAGGAAAGAAGGAAGGAACGAAAGCAGGAAGGAAGGAAGGAAGGAAAGAAGGACGAAAGGAAGGAAGGAAGGAGAGAAAGAAAGAAGGAAGGAAGGAAATAAGGAAGGAAAGAAGGAAAGAAAGAAGGAAGGAAGGAAAGAAGGAAGGAAGGAAAGAAGGAAGGAAGGAAAGAAGGCCGAAAGGAAGGAAGGAAAGAAGGAAGGAAGGAAGGAAGGACGGAAGGAAGGAAAGAAGGAAGGAAGGAAAGAAGGACGAAAGGAAGGAAGGAAGGAAAGAAGGAAGGAAGGAAGGAAGGAAGGAAGGAAAGAAGGAGGAAAGGAAGGAAGGAAAGAAGCAAGGAAAGAAAGAAGGAAGGAAGGAAGGAAAGAAGGAAGGAACAAAAGAAGGAAGGAAAGAAGGAAGGGACGAAGGAAGGAAAGAAGGAAGGAAGGAAGGAAGGCAGGATGGAAGTTTGGAAGGAAGGAAAGAAGGAAGGAACGTAAGCAGGAAGGAAGGAAGGAAGGAAAGAAGGAAGGAAGGAAAGAAGGACGAAAGGAAGGAAGGAAGGAGAGAAAGAAAGAAGGAAGGAAGGAAGGAAAGAAGGAAAGAAAGAAGGAAGGAAGGAAAGAAGGAAGGAAGGAAGGAAGGAAAGAAGGATGGAAGGAAGGAAGTAAGGAAAGAAGGAAGGAAGGAAAGAAGGACGAAAGGAAGGAAGGAGGGAAGGAAGGAAAGAAAGAAGGAAGGAAGGAAGGAAGGACGGAAGGACGGAAGGAAGGAAAGAAGGAAGGAAGGAAAGAAGGACGAAAGGAAGGAAGGAAGGAAAGAAGGAAGGAAAGAAGAAGGAAGGAAGGAAGGAAGAAGGAAGGAAGGAAAGAAGGACGAAAGGAAGGAAGGAAAGAAGCAAGGAAAGAAAGAAGGAAGGAAGGAAGGAAAGAAGGAAGGAACAAAAGAAGGAAGGAAAGAAGGAAGGGACGAAGGAAGGAAAGAAGGAAGGAAGGAAGGAAGGAAGGCAGGATGGAAGTTTGGAAGGAAGGAAAGAAGGAAGGAACGTAAGCAGGAAGGAAGGAAGGAAGGAAAGAAGGAAGGAAGGAAAGAAGGACGAAAGGAAGGAAGGAGAGAAAGAAGGAAGGAAGGAAGGAAGGAAAGAAGGAAAGAAAGAAGGAAGGAAAGAAAGAAGGAAGGAAGGAAGGAAGGAAAGAAGGACGAAAGGAAGGAAGGAGGGAAGGATGGAAGGAAAGAAGGAAGGAAAGAAGGAAAGAAGGAAGGAAGGAAGGAAGGAAAGAAGGAAGGAAGGAAGGAAGAAGGAAGGAAAGAAGGAAGGAAGGAAAGAAGCAAGGAAAGAAAGAAGGAAGGAAGGAAGGAAAGAAGGAAGGAACAAAAGAAGGAAGGAAAGAAGGAAGGGACGAAGGAAGGAAGGAAGGAAGGAAGGAAGGCAGTATGGAAGGAAGGAAAGAAGGAAGGAACGAAAGCAGGAAGGAAGGTAGGAAGGAAGGAAAGAAGGACGAAAGGAAGGAAGGAAGGAGAGAAAGAAGGAAGGAAGGAAGGAAGGAAAGAAGGAAGGAAAGAAGGAAAGAAAGAAGGAAGGAAGGAAAGAAGGAAGGAAGGAAAGAAGGAAGGAAGGAAAGAAGGCCGAAAGGAAGGAAGGAAAGAAGGAAGGAAGGAAGGAAGGACGGAAGGAAGGAAAGAAGGACGAAAGGAAGAAAGGAAGGAGAGAAAGAAGGAAGGTAGGAAGGAAGGAAAGAAGGAAAGAAAGAAGGAAGGAAGGAAAGAAGGAAGGAAGGAAGGAAGTAAGGAAAGAAGGAAGGAAGGAAAGAAGGAGGAAAGGAAGGAAGGAGGGAAGGAAGGAAAGAAGGAAGGAAAGAAGGAAGGAAAGAAGGAAAGAAGGAAGAAAGGAAGGAAAGAAGGAAGGAAGGAAGGAAGAAGGAAGGAAAGAAGGAAGGAAGGAAGGAAGAAGGAAGGAAGGAAAGAAGGACGAAAGGAAGGAAGGAAAGAAGCAAGGAAAGAAAGAAGGAAGGAAGGAAGGAAAGAAGGAATGAACAAAAGAAGGAAGGGACGAAGGAAGGAAGGAAGGAAGGCAGGAAGGCAGTATGGAAGGAAGGAAAGAAGGAAGGAACGAAAGCAGGAAGGAAGGAAAGAAGGACGAAAGGAAGGAAGGAAGGAGAGAAAGAAGGAAGGAAGGAAGGAAGGAAGGAAAGAAGGTAGGAAAGAAGGAAAGAAAGAAGGAAGGAAGGAAAGAAGGCCGAAAGGAAGGAAGGAAAGAAGGAAGGAAGGAAGGAAGGACGGAAGGAAGGAAAGAAGGACGAAAGGAAGGAAGGAAGGAGAGAAAGAAGGAAGGAAGGAAGGAAAGAAGGAAAGAAAGAAGGAAGGAAGGAAGGAAGGAAGGAAAGAAGGAAGGAAGGAGGACGAAATGAAGAAAGGAGGGAAGGAAGGAAGGAAAGAAGGAAGGAAAGAAGGAAGGAAAGAAGGAAAGAAGGAAGGAAAGAAGGAAGGAAGGAAGAAGGAAGGAAAGAAGGAAGGAAGGAAGGAAGAAGGAAGGAAGGAAAGAAGGACGAAAGGAAGGAAGGAAGGAGAGAAAGAAGGAAGGAAGGAAGGAAGGAAAGAAGGAAGGAAAGAAGGAAAGAAAGAAGGAAGGAAGGAAAGAAGGAAGGAAGGAAAGAAGGAAGGAAGGAAAGAAGGAAGGAAGGAAAGAAGGCCGAAAGGAAGGAAGAAAAGAAGGAAGGAAGGAAGGAAGGACGGAAGGAAGGAAAGAAGGACGAAAGGAAGGAAGGAAGGAGAGAAAGAAGGAAGGAAGGAAGGAAGGAAAGAAGGAAAGAAAGAAGGAAGGAAGGAAGGAAGGAAGGAAAGAAGGAAGGAAAGAAGGACGAAATGAAGGAGGAGGGAAGGAAGGAAAGAAGGAAGGAAAGAAGGAAGGAAAGAAGGAAAGAAGGAAGGAAAGAAGGAAGGAAGGAAGAAGGAAGGAAAGAAGGAAGGAAGGAAGGAAGAAGGAAGGAAGGAAAGAAGGAAGGAAAGAA
>OZ038509.1:67732910-67745410 GCA_964036315.1 Acanthosepion esculentum | reverse complement strand
TTTTTTTCATTAATGTGCATCCGACAAGGTGTGTCTTTTTTTCCTTTTTTTTTCTTGCCTGGTTTATGTAAAATATGTAAAATATTCAAATGCAAAAAAAAAAAAAATATCAAAAAACAACCGAAAAATACGTACAAATCTTAAATCTGGAAAGAGCAGAATTTGAAAGGGAAAAAATCAAACGGATAATTTCTATCAATAGACAAAGATCGATGAAAGAAAATTATTGAAAACAATGAAAAAATATAAAATATCGAAACCAATCAATACGCGTGAAAATAAAGTATTAATTCGATTATTGTTATTATTATTATTGTCATTACTATTGTTATTATTGTTGTTGTTGTTGTTGTTGGTAGTAGTGGACGGGGTGATGGTATTATTACTTTTGCTGATATTATTGATGTTGTCATTATTATTATTACTGTTTTCTTTTTCAGTAAGGTTCACCCTATATAAGTCTTAGTTGATTTGTTGATTTTGTTTGGTGGCATATCAACATCTCTATCAGTTATTTATTGCCGAAATCTACATATTTTGAACGCAATTTTATGGATTCAACCACAGGTAAAATGTATTGTCCAATTTTGCTACAAGTAAACCTATGTTACTGAATGTGATATTTGCCACCAATTATATTAATTCTCCAAGACAAAACATAGGCACAATAACACCTTCAAGCAATTAAGATTTGGCGGGACTAGCATCAAGGACGTTATTATTATTATTATTATTATTATTATTATTATTATTATTATTATTATTATTATTATTTGTGTATTTTATGTTCCCTGTTTTGTATCTTGTAGATCCGGGTCCAAACTATGAGCCTTAGTCCCTAAGAAGAATCGTCATTTAATTGATAGCACTTTTCTTAGTATATGGGATGTACCTAATAGGGCGATGTTCTAGTTAACTTGTACGGTGATGTTACCTGGGACACTATTAGTAAAATTGTCCATTTCTTTTCTTACGAGGTACAGAACTCCGATTATTATTGGTACAGTCTTAGTCTTCATTCACCACATCCTGTTAATCTCAAACACCTTGTCCTTGTATTTGGACAATTTCTTGATAATTTTTATGGAGGTATTTCTCTCAGATGGTACGGCTATGTCAATAAGCATACACTTCATGAATTTCTTGTCTTTTATGATTAATATCAGGTCTGTTGCCTTTTATTTCCCTGTCAGTTTGAATTGGTATGTCCGATATGATGGTTATATCGTTATTTTGGGTAACTGTTTCTGGTTGGTGGCCATGCCATCTCTCAGTAGTTTCGATTTTGTGCTTCTTGCGTATCTTCCAATGCACATATGTCGCTACCTTGTTATGTCACTGGGTATATTCATGTGTTGCCAGTTGCGGACATCCTGAGATGGTATTGTCGACAGTTTGATCATATTTTCCGTAGATCCTTCATTTAGGGTTAATTTCATCCTTGATTATGTGACAGTGATAGGATCTTGTTGCGAGGCTTTGATCCAGAGGTGCAATAATTAGGCCTTCTGTATCAGCTTTCAACAGGGTTCTGCTCTGCCACTGATGTGTTTTCTGTTGGTCCAGATCCGCTTCTTTCGTTCTTTTTAGGTATGTAACGCATTGTACTCCCATTTCTTTTTTATAAATTCATTTGGCCAATATGTTTTTCTTTCTGTTTTGCTCGTTTGGCGTAGACAGAATTCGCCTCGTTTTTTGTTGGTAGGGTTTCAGCTCCGTTAAGCTGTTTCTTGAATTTTGCAGCTTCTTTCTTGATGGAGTGGATTTGGTGTTTTACTATTTGTAGGAGAGGGTCATTGGTTTTTGTGACGTAAGCTTCCAATTCAAATGTAGTTTTTAGAGTTAGTTCAAGTTGGATTAGACGTTGGCCTCCTAAAGTTTTTGGTACAAACATTCAACATCTGTTTTTCGGTGGTGCATCCTCATTTGGGTAAACATTTTTCTGAACTTGGCGTCCAATCTTTTAATGTCATTCAACTTCCATTTAATAATATTGAAGCTTTATGTTACTACGGGTATAGCTAAGGTGTTGATAGCCTTGATTCTATTGCCTCCTTTAATTTCGCTTTCTAGTATTAAAAGCAGTCTCTTATAATTCTATTGTTTCAAACCTCTTCTTCATCTGCGAGGAGATTCCCAAGAAGCTTTTCACCCCTTTGTAGAAATATATTCTTTTAATAAATGCAGTGTTTGGCTTCACTCGGGGTATTGCCGAGTGTCGGGATCCGATTAGCATATAGGTGAATAACATGACCTAAATTGGAGATGAAGTACTTTTAATGCATAAATGACCCGATTAATCATTTCTTCTGCCCTGACGCGCATGCGTAAAAACTTCATCCATCACATTAACTCCCAATCTCCTTGAAGTTTCTGACAGAAAACGTCTATTTAAATACCTCGTTTAAATCTGAATTTGCGTCAAAAAATGCGTTTCAAGATTCGATCATTTGGGACTTCCAAAATATTTTATCGCTTTTCCTTTTAAATTTATTTCCAGAAGTTTCCTTATTTATTTGCGTATTTACAAAGATATTAAAGTTCTCGAAGCGTTTCAACTCAACATGCCATGCTATCGTTTGGGGGTTTCGTTTCCAGATAGAAACATTGCGAGTACAAAATCGAAAAGTGTTATATTCCGTGCTAATAGAAATATATACTTGAAAAACACGGTGGATATAATAAGTAAAGGTTTATTGTAAAAAAAACAGTACAAGAAATAAGGTAACAATTATGCGCGCGATCGTCTTCTAAAGTAAGTCTGAGTCGGACTCAACAGATCCCAGCTTGACTCCTGTAGTCCATCGCCTTATAGGTAGTTTTTTTTTTAAGCTTATCACCCCAAGCAAGGCTGGAAGCCACTAGCACGCAAGGGGTTACAGAAGGGTTGGAGGAAGAGCAGATAGGAGTGGTAAAGGAGAGGATGTGGAGAAAGATAGTTGATCGATCAAGGCAAGGGGGTTACAGAAGATTTGGAGCGAGAGCAGATAGGAATGAAAGGTGAAAGGATGTGGAGAAGGGAAGTGGATAGATCAAGGCAACTGGAGATTGACGTTACACTTAAATAGTTGGAGATTGTATTTGTCAGGGAAACAGGAATAAGGAAGGGAGTTCCACAGGCGAGATGTGCGAGACATGAAGCTATTGGAGTAGAAGAGATGTCTACATCTAACAGTTTCAACGGTGAAGGGGTGGGAACGGGATGCCAGCCTCGGAGGACGTTTAAATTCATGAGGCCTAGGAAACAGCGAAAGCAGTTCCTCGGAGCAATTACCGTGAAAGTCTTTGTAAAAAAGACAGAGCGAGGCAACGTCGCGTCTGTGAGAGAGCGACTGCAGACGAGATGACAGATCAGGGACAATAACATTGCATATCCGTCTCTGGATATTATCAAGAACCCTAATACCTATAATGTGGATGACATGGCGGTGTCAGGTTATTCCATTACATCAAAAAGTGATGTGGCCAAAGAATATGAAAGACGATCCCGGTGTGTTCTTTAATCAATCACATCAAGCTTCTCACTTCTTGTTATTAAAGAAAAGGTAACAGCTGAAAAATATTTAACATATCATTCTCTAGGATGTATTATTTATGTGTGTGTGTGTGTGTGTGTGTGTGTGTGTGTGTGTGTGTGTGTGAGAGAGAGAGAGAGAGAGAAAGAAAAAGAGAGAGAAAAACAAAAAGAGAGATAGAAAGTGCGCGGAAATGCGCGTGTAGATAAACAGGTTCATTGTTACTCAGACAAGTGAATCTACCAATACCCTCTATTTACTCATGTTCAATTGTTGGAACGGCTCTGTGATCTTTACGATAATCGACAAATTCGAGCAAAGTGCTTGCATTAAAATTTCTATGAAGTAGGACAAAAGTTGCTACGCGTAAACTGCTTCTGACGCTCTTAGTGAATATTCTTTGGGCGAAACACATGTATTTGAGTGGCGTTGCAAGGCTGATCGAAAATCGGTTTGAAAATGGTGAGCGTTCGCAGTGAGCAACACACACGCAAAAAGCCAAAGCTTTTGTGAATATATTCATTTCACTCATCCATGTAGACTCTTGCCAAAACATCCAGTCGAATAGTATACTTTTTAGGTTTATTCCATAAAATTTCGGATAGCACCCCATATATGCTGGTTACTAATTCAACAATAAGGTAAATAATTCGATTAAACCGACCAATGATAGAAATGAATACATTATGGAAAAAATTGCAATATGAGCACTGGTAAAAAGTGTACATAATAATTCATCTCAGAAATATAGGCCGAAACTTTGCAATAAATTTTGTACATTATTTACATTATTCGGACTATTGTCCTCATCTTTGTCGCCATATTTATTACAACGTTTCTTCAGGTGGTTGGAATGTCGAAAAAAATGCAATGATAACAGCAAAAATTGCAATATGACCACTGGTAAATAAATGCTTGCTGAGACATTAGGTTTATAATACCCAGAAATTCATACACAGATGTCCTCAAGGATACAGGGCACAGTGGATAAAGGCGTTGGTTAGATCCAGTGACAGGACCCAAAGTATTGTGAGTTCAATACAGTTCAATTCAGTTCGACATTCCAACTACCTGAAGAAGGGCGGAGCGTACAACGTCCGAGACGTTGTAATAAATATGGCCACAAAGATAAAGACAATAGTCCGAATAATGTAAATAGTGTACAAATTAATTGAAATTGTCCAGTCTTCATAGGGTTCAAAAGCGTCTCCGGTGATTAATTATTCCCCACCCTGTAACCCTCCTCTCACAGACGAAAGATTACAAGGCCCTACATAGAAAGTATTCTAACGATCTTAATTCCTTAGTTCCTCCAACTCTAATCTCTTCCGCTAAAACACCAGTTCTCGTAATATCACTGAAGCTAAGCAACCAGTTGGGTTGGATATATTTACTCACGCGCAAATATCCTCTTCTCCTCTCCCCCAGCTATGGGCTAATTAGTAAGTACTGTATCACTAAAATCATTATTGTCTAAAACTAAAAATTAAAAAATTTGTACAAAATATTTAAATTTTTAATTATTAAATTTCTACAGAGGTGTTGATATGCTGTTAAACACCCCCCATACAACCCACTCTAGCACCTACACTGAGGTTAGTCATATTGTTTCTCTTCGTATTCCATTACTAAGCAACAATTTCCTCTCGAACAGCTTATTCTTACAAGCCGATACTCCCAAGGCTATGCTTTCCCGGACACTAAAATCTTAATCTCTTGTCTATAGTTAACCATAAATCACGCTTCTCTCTTCTTATCGCCCATACCACAACCTCCTTCCGTAACACTCTACTTGTCCGGCTCTTGGGCCTTGTATAGGATGAACATTAGTAAAAAGACAAAATGCTTTCTTGTATGTTTTAAAAGGATTAGTGAATTTCCCAAGGTTAATATTTAATACCAATTTGACCTAAAAGCACTCGTTGTTGTTTGCGGTATGCAAAAGATCAACAGACGACTTCGAGCAATAAAACTAGACCCTTGCCAGGTTCAGCCTTTTCTGTAATGTACCGAAATAAGAAGAACATCCACATACCTAACCTCGTCCTTCTGAGAAACGCTTTTGACAGTCGTTAAAATCAAAACACCGCTACGCGTTGACCGTGAAAAATGACCCCGGAGTTGTGCATCTCTCGTTGATAAAAGGGAGATAACTCTTTAAAATAGAAAGCCTTCGATTTGCCGGGAATTTTCGCGCGCGTTTTAACTTTATCTACCACTACTTATCCTTACAGTTCATAGGCCGCGTCAAGCAAGACGAACCGACCCGACCGGAATCGATCAATCTTGGCCCAACTCTGCATCTTCGGGCTTCTAAAGTCACGCAACACCACTAAGCAGCCTTGATTAGTAGCATTCAAAGTTTTATCGGTCGGAGGTGACTTCCTGATGTTTCGCAAAATATACAAAAAAAAATGTGAAAATAAATAAATAAAAATGAAAAAATTAAATTGGAATTGTTTCAACACGCGGATTATTCAACCATTTTGAGTTTTCAAACGGGCCCTTCAGGAAAATCTAATTTGTGATAAAAGTTTTGCATATTCAATAAAAGACACGAAAGTCACTCAAGTAAGATTGATTGATTTGTTTGTTTAACGGCACATCAGTACCTTCATGGGTCATTTAATATCGAAATTTAATTTTCTTGAGAGCACTGAGGTAATAAAAATATAATGTTATTCTGTTTTTACAATTGAATACATGGTAGATGATACTCCGCTTTTGTTGGTTTGTTGGTTGTTTGTGGTTTTATGGCATATCCACCACTATGGGTTATTTAATGCCAGATCCAGTATTTACTAAATATATCAAAAAGGTATAGCTGGAAACATCATTGTTTCAAAAACGTACAGCTGGCAACATCATTGTTTCAAAAACGTATAGCTGGCAACATCATTGTTTACAAAAACGTATAGCTGGCAACATCATTGTTTCAAAAACGTATAGTTGGCAACATCATTGTTTCAAAAACGTATAGCTGGCAATATCGTTGTTTCAAAAACGTATAGCTGGCAACATCATTGTTTCAAAAACGTATAGCTGGCAACATCATTGTTTCAAAAACGTATAGCTGGCAACATCATTGTTTCAAAAACGTATAGCTGGCAACATCGTTGTTTCAAAAACGTATAGCTGGAAACATCATTGTTTCAAAAACGTATAGCTGGCAACATCATTGTTTCAAAAACGCATAGCTTGCAACATCGTTGTTTCAAAAACGTATAGCTGGAAACATCATTGTTTCAAAAACGTATAGCTGGCAACATCATTGTTTGAAAAACGTATAGCTGGCAACATCATTGTTTCAAAAACGTATAGTTGGCAACATCATTGTTTCAAAAACGTATAGCTGGCAACATCGTTGTTTCAAAAACGTATAGCTGGAAACATCATTGTTTCAAAAACGTATAGTTGGCAACATCATTGTTTCAAAAACGTATAGCTGGCAACATCATTGTTTCAAAAACGTATAGCTGGCAATATCGTTGTTTCAAAAACGTATAGCTGGCAACATCATTGTTTCAAAAACGTATAGCTGGCAACATCATTGTTTCAAAAACGTATAGCTGGAAACATCGTTGTTTCAAAAACGTATAGTTGGCAACATCATTGTTTCAAAAAAGTGTAGTTTGCAACATCATTGTTTCAATGTGCTGGAAAAGACCTGAAAGTTCACTATTTTCCCATAGCTGGGACCCCAACAGGTGCTACCACCCAGGGTCAGGGTGGACCTGGGAACACCAGCAATTAAGAGGTGGTTCCACGCTTCCTCAAAACCTCCTGATCAGAGGCCTTGCTGTTGGATGCAGTTTAACGTCGTACCCAGCATTGAAGTAATAAAAATATAATGTTATTCTGTTTTCACAATTGAATACATGGTAGATGATACTCCGCTTTTGCGAATATACATGTTCGTGGTTACATAATTACTAGAAGCCGTGATATGTTTCGTTTATGTTGTAGTTTTGTTGAAGTTATATTTTGGAATAGAGTTTGGTTTCGTTAAAAAATTGTAGGACATTATGTGGATTAATGTCATGAAAGAGTTCTTTCATGTTGGTTTGTTGGTTGGTTGATTTTGTTAAGCAATATCTAAGGGTAACTTATAATAAGTTAAAAGTTTATAACAATTTCCGACTCCCTGTCCATAATCCCACCCTTCCGATTCATATGCTACACCTTTGCAACCTGGTTTCTTTTTTCTCGAATAGATAACTTGCCAGTTACATGCCAACGCCGTGTAACAACCCATATAGGTGTCAGGGGGTTAGTGAATGCGCATGCATCTCCTTGCTATCCTTGTTATAATCTTCTTTTCTTATTGGGTCTTTTAAGTCCTATGAGCGAGCTACGCATGTCTATCTTGCGCTGAGGCACCTGTGGCTCCCAGCTTGGTCCCCCAGATGAGTGAAACTCGTTCTTTGATACAATTTCTCTGGATGCCAATCCCAAAATTGATTTTTTTTGCTATTGCTTTTTATTAATAGGAATAGATAGGCTCTCATATCGTTCGGTCAATACTCCCCCTCCTTCATTTGAACTAGGGTAATTAGTATAATTTTTATCGTTGCAAATGCAAGAAGAAACGACGCGTCCTTTCGAATCTCCAAGAAATTAATCGATCCCAAGCCTAACTGAAATAAATGTAAATATTGCTATATAAATGTTGCTATGTAAATGTATCATATATATATATATATATATATATATATATATATATATATATATTGCTATGTAAGTATGTAAGTGTATCATATATATATATATATTATTGTCATCCACAGACAGACTGTTTCGCTGTATCACAGCTCATCAGTGTGATAGACATCCGGTTGCCTCTAGCTAGGATCGAAACACGACTGAATTGGCGTCACTAGGAAATTCTCCCACTAAACCGTTGGCGCACGGCAGGGATGAAGGTGAATTTTAGCGTATTTATTTTTAGATTTAGATAAACACTCAGTGACTGACAGTGACCCTCATTCTGCCGAAGAGTCTTGCTATATTAGCTTTAATAGTCACTGTTTACAAACTCACGCTTCATTCCCACAGAGCTCAACCGAAATTAATTTTTCAGGAGCCAATAGCTTAGTGGTAGAATATATATATATATATATATATATATATATATATATATATATATATATATATATATATATATATATATATATATATGAATGATACCACTAAGCAAACGGCTTAGTGATAGAATACCCTACTGACACCAATTCAGTCGGGTTTTGATCCTAGCTAGAGGCAACCGGACGTCTAGCCACACTGATGGACTGACTGTGATACATCGACATAGTATAGTATTGGTGTATACGGAATAAATTCCAATAACGAAAAAATACTATTTTTAAAGCTTACTCAATACAAAGTAGAGCTAATATAATTTATTCGAAAATTATAATATAATTATGTTATAAAATTTCTACAAAAATAGCCATTTTGTTTGAACACTTCTGGTGTCTTATCAAGTGATGGTGTTGAATGTAGAATAAATGTTCCTAAGTTTCTTCTTAAATAATTTTATAATATTTTAAACTTAATACAGATTAAATTTAAATTATAAAATTGATAATTTTAAATTTTATAGTAACATTTAATATTAATTAGTTAGAATGATTTCTATTTTAGTCTAACCCTAACATAAAAGCATTAATTAATTATTATAACCAAGGTTCGTTGTTAAGTTTATTTGAATTCTCATATACTTGTATTTTGATTGGTGATTCCAGCTTATGTAACAGCATTTCCCATATCGAGGGATGTTTGGTCCATTTGAACCTTTTAAAAACCTTTATTCTACATTCAACACATCAATTGATAAGACACCATAAGTGTTCAAACAAAATGGCTATATTTGTAGTGATTTTATAACATGTATACTATAATTTTCGAATAAATTATATATATATATATATATATATATATATATATATATATATATATATATATATATATATATATATATATAACACGTTATGTATATCATTTTTATATCCGTACATTATACATGTTCTAATTGTTGTCATGGGTGGTTGGGTGACAGTGAGGACAAGCTCTAGCTGTCGATACAATACTTCCGTGGTATGCGTCTAATATATGTTCTCTGGTTTCTAAGTGCAGCCTCGAAGCCGGAGAATGGGCAAAGGCGGAAAACTGGCACCTCCTAAACCAGCTCTTTCGAGTAGATGAAGCTCGATAGCCCAGAAAGGCAATCAATCTGGGAGAAGGGGCACTCTGATTTTACACAGAGGAGTCACGTAGGCGGATAGCTGTCAATACTTTCCGGCAACTACCGCAGCTAAGCCGTATTGCTCTGTATTCCATTTGATCTTGTCGGTACAGCCGACAGGGGGGAGCATGCAGTCAGGGACGCGTCCTGGAGGAGTCACTCCAGTCTTACCGCCAAACGACTGGGAGGCACTTTTATCTGACGAGATTAACGGATACCTCTCTATATATAGGTACTTAAGAGTATAGAATACAATGTATAAAATATCTAGGGAAATAATTCAGAAAATAATATATATTATATATATATAGGTTGTCTGTTTGGATTTACTTCCATAGCCTTTCATTGCTTGGATATGACCGCAAGGCAGCGGAGGTTAAAAATGAGGATTTTCCTCCGCCTAGATGTACAGCTTTCCTGGGTAGTCGAGCTCCATTTAATTGAGGCTGCTGCTTATGGGGCGCCAGTTGTCCGTCTTAACCATTCTCCAGTTCCAGACTTGATAACACACACACACACACACAGATATTGGTGAATATATATATATATATATATATATATATATATATATATATATATATATATATGCAATAACATTCACTCTATACAAGTCCGGGGTAGTCGAACTCCATCTAACTCACAATGCTGGTTATGGGGCGCCAGTTGTCCGTCTTAGCCATTCTCCAGTTCCAAACCTAATAGAACACACACACACACACACACACACACACACACACACACACACACACACATATATATATATACATATATATACACACACACACACACATATATATATATATATATATATATATATATATATATATATATACAGTAAGATTCATTCTATACAAGTCTAAATGGGATATACGAAGTAGAAGTTTACGATAAAGGGTAGTTTGCATGGATAAGTGGGGAATATAACGGTTGACTCTAGACGTGATCAGGTTAAAATTGTAGTGACCGGAGAAACATCCTCTTCGGGGACAGTTCCACAGGGCAGTGGCTCGCGGGAAGAAGCTCTTCAAGTAGAACTTTTCGCCGGTGTTATACAGAGGGAATGTGGGTGATTTGCTACTATGTAAGTGGCATGGCGTGTCCTAGCCGTGAAGATCAGGCTTGGTGGAACCAGGAAATGCACTTCCTTTGAGCATTTTCAATAGGAAGTATCGCCAGAGCAGTGAGAGACAGGTCACACCTCGACTGTGAGCGGTTGGGGTGTCGAGGATAATTCTTCTCCAGCAAGGACTCGGAGACGCTTTTAAACTCTGTCAAGACTGGAAACTGAGGTCTGGGCAGCTCCCGCCGAAATCTATCAAATCCATTTTCGTCTTGATCTGGCTCTGATATAGGTAGAAAATAACATAACGCGTCAGATGCTTACTTGATTATTACAGCGAACCAATCATTTTACACGCAACTTTGAGTTACCAATATCTTCTCGTGGCAGGGGGACTCCTTGAGGGGAAATCCGTTCATCATGACAGTCAGTAGTACGGTAGTTTGGGGTCTGATAGGTGGTGATGGAATGTAACCAGTTTGGTTTTAGAGGCATCGAATGTAACCAGGCAGGTTTTCACCACTTGGAAGTTAGTGCTAGATCGGAAAAGAGGTCAGTTGCCAATCACTGATCGTCACGACTTCTAGAAGTGCGCTCACTTATCATCGTGTCACCGGCATAGACGTTTACAAATGATCAGAGTATATTCGTTGGTATATCTAGTCAGAAACAGGGCTTGTCCGACAAGTGACCTCTGGGGGACATCTGCGTTGACCGCCAGCGTCTCGGACGACTGGCCGTTAATAACTACCTTCAGGGATCTCCCTGTTAGAAAGGATTTTATAAGAGAGAAAACCTTTCCGGTAATTCCATAACTGGAGAGATTGTGTAGCAAACTTTTGTGCCACACCTTGTCGAAGAACTTCGAGATATTTAATGCTATGATACTTGTGATATGTGTATCGTCAAGGGCCTCACTAAATCTGCGTCTAATAGGAGTTAGGGCATCAGCAGTGGATAGAGTTGATCGAAACACATACTGCTCGTCGCTGTTTCTAACCAGGTACTCGACGATCTTCTTGTTGATTAAAGCCTCAAAAATATCACTGATGATATTGAGGAGATTAATGCGTCTATATTGGGGAGATGTGATCGGTTTCCCTTGTTCTTGAAGACTGGGCATACGCTTGCCATCTTCCACAGGCTTTGGAAAAGTTTCTACTTCAAGCAGCGGTTAAATAATTTTGGTTCGGAGAAAATTCTGGGTTGATATTCTTAAGGGCGACCACTGGAACTTTATCTGGGCTATTGGCTATTTTGGAGACGAGGCTTTTCATAAGACTAGAGACCTCTCTTGCTGAAATGAGTATATGACATTGCTCTCAGTGACACGTGAGGATTTGGGAAGGGTATGACCTTTGTCATCTAACATTGAGTTTGAGGCAAATATTGAGGCGAAGAACTTCGCCTCCTCTGTCGAGGATGAAATGACCTCAAGGCCATATTTAATAATGGACATAGCTGCTTTGACCCTGTTCAGAATTTGGTTGGTGATCTTTCAGAATTCGCGTGATCCAATTTGTTTATTCTGAACTTTGGCGTGGGCAGATCGAGCATTTTTCAGGACTCTCTTACAGCGATTGTGGGCGCTTGTGAAAGAAGAGCCAAACTACACCGCTCCTTGTAATAGATTTTGAAGTAGTGGTTCCGTGGATACATAGGAGATATGGCGGCAGCACAT
>OZ038509.1:67710410-67730410 GCA_964036315.1 Acanthosepion esculentum | reverse complement strand
GACATATGGCACAGTGGATAAAGGCGTTGGTTAGATCCATTGACAGGACCCAAAGAGTTCAATACATGATTAAGGCATTGGAGAGCTCGGAGAGGTGAATTAATAAGAGATAACTGATAACTGACATCCATTAGACATGGCACGTTGAACTAGAACAGTCTACCCCAGAGAGCGAAAGAAAGGGTTCGGTTCAACATTCCGACCACCTGAAGAAGGCGGGATCGTACAACGACCGTAACGGTGTAATAAATATGGCAACAAAGATGAGGACAATAGTCTGAATAATGTAAATAATGCGCAAAATAACTCATCTCAGAAATATAGACAGATACTGAAGTGCCGGACCGTTGTAATACATATGACAACAAAGATGACGATGTCAATAGTGCGAAAAATGTAAATAGTGTAAATAATAATTCGTCTCAGAAATATAGACAGATTCTGAAAGGCCGAAACGTTGTTATAAATATGGCGACGAAGATGAGGAAATTAGTCCGAATATATATATATATATGAAAATTTCTCAGAGTTAACCTGTAGATAAGACAATCTTTATAAATATAAATGACAATAGGAAAACACTATTAATTGCTGACGCGTTTCGTCCAATGTGGACTTTCTCAAAGCAAAAACGAAATGAATTTAATTAAACAAGGAAATTAATAAAAACAAAAGACAGAGTGTTCTTAGCAACTGGAATGTAGGAAACGGTATTTTCATATTGTTAACTGAAAATAACGTCATTTAATGTCACGGGTGGAGAATATTATCATTATATATGTGTTGGCGGATTCAACTATTTTCTTTTGATTTTACGATATTGTTGTGTACGTTTGTGTGTGAGAGCAATAATTTTGTTAAGAAAGGTTATTACCCAAATATTAATCTACGCCCAGGCTTTCTCCCTATTTCACCTTTTCCTATTGTCATTTATATATATATATATATATATATATATATATATATATATATATATATATATTTGACCAACACAAGGAATGTTAAAAAGATAAAAAAAAAAATTAAAAAAAAAATAAAAAAAAATAAACAATAAAAAAACAAATGAAAACTACAGACAAACGTTCGTTTTCTTCAACAAGACATTCATTTCTGTAGTTTACTGCTATAGCAAGCAGAGACATTTTTTTCTCTCCCGATGATGGCCATGTTGGTCGAAACTAGTCGAGGAATATAAATGAAATAATAATAATAAAAGCATAAGAATATTAATCTACAACCCAGTGTGTCTGAAGATTTTAATTGATTTTTCTAATAATTTTTATCGTTCAAAATATATATATATATATATATAATTAGAAAAACGTGTCTTCTTGTATTTCTTATAATATGTAAAATAGATACGTTATTTAATAAAACAAGGACAAAGGAAAGAGTCGGAACTTTTGGACACGCCTGTGTCCTTCATCAACTGACTGAGGAAAAACAGAGAAATGCCAATTACTCCCCGACAGATCATTTTGTAGATGGTGTATTTTCTGGTGGAATCGTATTCTTAGCAAAAACCCAATCTCTGTCGGATGCTTCGCTCTGCGAAACATTTAAAATTTTGATCGGTGTAAAAGCTTAGGCCGGTAAATTATTACTAGTGCTGGGGGTGGGGGAATGAGATTGTAATCATAGATGAAGGGAGTTATAGGCTGTGAAGGAGAAAAGATATTTCGTGTGTAATTAGATGTAGCAAAAATTGTCGGACCAACTTGTTAAGTGTACAAAGATGGTCTATGGCAAGAATATGATAAGAGGAAAAAATGAAAAAATGGAATATATAATAATAAAATAATATTAAATAAAATGAGATGAAAAAACTGCAGGAACAATAAAATGGATGAGAATTTGGATAAAATTTTGGAAATCTATTGTTAACAAAAAAGATTAGAGAAAATAGAAAAAAATAAAAAATAATGGCAAAAACTGAGAGGAAAAGCGTGTACGTATCTAGAAGCACAGGCGTAGATAAGTGTCCATAAAAATGTGTAAATAGACAAAAGACACCACACGAACATATGAATCTCAATACACGTAAAGATATATATATATATATATATATGAAGACTTGGGTATTCTAAATCTGTATAAATATTTCAATAGTTAAAATATTTCTTCAAAAAATTTCTTTAGATATGGTGAAAAATCCTTTTTAAACAATAACCAAAACACCTTCTTCAGTTGTCCGTTAAAGAATCAAACACGATCGCGTTCCACACCACGTGTCGTCCGAGTCTAAAAACAAACACACAAACACAGTAATTTAAGTACAACACACATACGAAGAAAAAAGAAAAATACTGAATTCTAAAATTAGACACATATAAACTAGGGGTAAACAAACACGTGGATATTTTAAATCTACATAAATATTTCAACAGTTAAAAATATTTCTTAAAATATTTCTTGAGATATGGTCAAAAAACCTTTTAAACAACATTTAAGACACTATCATCAGTCTTCCGCAAAAAAATTCAAACAAAGTCGCATTCCACATCACGTGACATGCACGCTTCACGACAAACGCTGTAAACAAACGTTGTAAACAAACACACAAACACAGTATCTCATTTGATTTCTGAGGAAAGACCGAGGTGGTCTGAAATATTAAATATATACAAAAACATAGAAATAAATACTTTCATAAAAAAAACACCCAATTTCGTTTCATTTATTTTATCCAGATATTATATATATATATATATATATATATATATATATATATATATATATGTTGACCATGTTCACCATAGTCTATGAATATAGAATACAGCGCAGTACGTAATCTGTTCATGAAACAACGTTAAAGATTAACACACACGAGTCAGACACTCTACTGAATCGGATAATATCGCCAATACCACCAGCAGCTGTTTCGTAATTCTTCAGTCTTCGATATCAAAGGCTCTCAGTGTATATTCGATAAAAACATGACCGCCTTTATACACGTTATATTGACAATTTTGAGCCTTCTGATTGGTTAAACCTTCTATTGGTGAACTGTAAGATGGGTCAGCTCATTTTGGCTGGCTCACTAGTATACCATTGTAGCCAAAGAAATCCAACAATATATATATATATAAGTAATGTGTACTGCGGGATACACACTTAGACGAACATATATCTTTCGATACATGACTGACGAGGTAGATGTTTTCCCGCAGTAGGTTAACATGTCTTTCTGCGGTAGACCAGTTGCCATCCAAAGCTATAGAACCCGGCCTGTTCTGCTATTTACCCATAGCTGGAGGGAAAAGAAGAGGATTAATACCTTTCCCAAGGGTATTAGCCCGTAAGAGAATGTAATGGATTCGACTGGAATTCAAACTCAACTGTCCGATTCCTCAATCCGAGCCGCTATCGTGAAGATAAAAACCGAAACAAGTTTTCATTTTCAAATTCCTCGAATATATATATATATATATATATATATACATATATATATATATATATATAGTTGGATTGATGTGAGTTTGTGACCTTGTGGTGTTTCAGGCTTTTGAGATCGTCAGACAGTTTGTGGCAAAATTAATCGTCTTCTTCTTCATCCAACTATGGGAAAATAGTAGGACAGACCTTGAGGACACATGGCACAGTGGAAATAAAGGTTTCCGTTTGGCATTCCAACCACCTGAAGAAGGCCGGAGTGTACAACGACCGAAACTTCGTAATAAATATGCCGACAAACATGAGGACAATAGTCCGAATAATGTAAATAGTGCTCCACACTAATGAAGCCATAGGTGAAAGAATAAGTGAATTCATATTTTTTCAAAGACTATTTTTGTCTAAAAGCATATAACAAACCCTAATGTAATTGGAACTCAGCTCTCCGTAGAGCCTGATAAGTACCTATATGGATGAAAAATCGCGTGTTTCTGGCCGCCGGATCTGATAAAATAATTTAATTCATTGCGTCTCTTGTTCTCAAAGATCCCAACGCATTTTTCTTCAGTATCTGTCTATATTTCTGAGATTTGGTATTATGTACACTATTTACATTATTCGGACTATTGTCCTCATCTTTGTCGCCATATTTATTACAAAGTTTCGGCCTTTCAGGATGCCTCGATATTACTCTGATGAGGTATTATGTACACTATTTATATTATTCGGACTATTGTCCTCATCTTTGTCGCCATATTTATTACAAAGTTTCGGCCTTTCAGGATGCCTCGATATTACTCTGATGAGGTATTATGTACACTATTTACATTATTCGGACTATTGTCCTCATCTTTGTCGCCATATTTATTACAAAGTTTCGGCCTTTCAGGATGCCTCGATATTACTCTGATGAGGTATTATGTACACTATTTACATTATTCGGACTATTGTCCTCATCTTTGTCGCCATATTTATTACAACGTATCGGCTGTTGTACGCTCCAGCCTTCTTCAGGTGGTTGGAATGTTCTCAAGAACACACGGCACAGTGGATAAAGGCGTTGGTTAGATCCAGTGACAGAACCCAAAGAGTGTGAGTTCAATACCCGGTTAAGGCAGTGGAACTGAAACTGTCTACCCAAGTGAGTGAAATAAAGGATTCAATTCGATATTCCAGTCACCTGAAGAAGGCCGGAGCTTACAAAGGCCGAAACGCTGTAATAAAGACACATGGCACAGTAGATAAAGGCGTTAGTTAGATCCAGTGACAGGACCCAAAGAGTGTGAGTTCAATACCTGGTTAAGGCAGTGGAGAACTTGGAGAGGTGAATTAACAGGAGAAAAACTGATAACAGACACCCACTAAACATGGCACGTGGAACAAGAACTGTCTAACCCAGTGAGCGAAATAAAGGGTTCAGTTCGACATTCCAACCAACTCAAGAACGCCGGAGAGTACAACAGCCAAAACGTTGCAATAAATATGGCGACAAAGGTGAGGACAATTGTTCGAATAATGTAAATAGTGTGCATTTTTCTTGTACACAGTTTTGTCTTTACTCTAACCTGAAGAAGCCGATATCAATAGATGTTTGCGAAACGCGTCGTTTATAGTTTTCCCAATTTGTCTCATAATCTCCAACTCTTTTCATAGATAATATTGGCCACTTATCCACTGGACAGTTGATGTTATTCGCATTGGCAGAGGGCAACGAATGTCACTCCCACACCCCTGACACTATACTCACAATCCTCACTTTAAATTGAAAAGTACTTTTTGGAAATTAAAATAATAGTGGCAAATATCACTAATAGTGTTGATGGAAGGCGAATCCAAACGACTTGGTCGTAACACCGACCGTATGAGCCATAGTTGTTTGTGATTTGTTGCAGATGCTGAGGTGACATTGTGACACACTATTTCGAAAGAAGTGATGGATCTTTATTTATTAATCCGACAGGTGTATTTAGAGAATCAGAGAACATTTGAATTTAAAGACACAAGGTGGGATAATGGAGATCGACCCGGTTTGAAGAATCGGAGATCCGGGTTCGAATTCCAGTTGAACACTTTACTTTCACTTACGTGAAATAATCTTGGTAAAGGTATGAATCCACTTCTTCTCCCCCACCAGCTATGGGTAAATAGCAAAACAGACCTGCTTCTATAACCTTGGATGGCAACTGGTCTACCGCAGAAAGACATGGCAACCTACTGCGGGAAAAAAATCTGCCTCGTCAGTCATGTATCGAAAGACACATGATAGCTAAGCCTTGAAACGGTGAGTAATCTACGTAACGAGTTTGCAAAAATGTCTGACAGAACAGAGACTGGGTGACATAGTAAATATACAGACATTGCTTGGTGATACAAGGGATAGAAAGATGTGGAGAGCCATGATCGTCCCCGTCCCAAAAGGAATATTCACATAAAATAAGAAGTTATGTACCAACTAAGCACATCGTTATTTCGCTGCTTCTGCTTAGATAAAGAAATGACACCGATATTCAGAGAACTTAAATTGATTATTTCATACTTATTTTGGTGCATCATCTTACTTAGAATTATTGTCACATGACGCAAATAGGTCAGCGCATTATTTAAACAAATTAGCCGTAATTAATCAACAGAGCCTTGTCATAGCTATCTGTCATGTGTTTTTAGATTGTTTTTATATTTACATAAGTAGCAAAGAATTTGTTTTAAGTGACACAGATAATCGAAATAAGTGTTGCGTAGTTTGATGCGTAAAAAAGTGTTGCTCCGGTTTTTGCATCTCAAAGCAACAACCTTGATATAAAGATTATTCTCTTAAATTCCGAACATGTGATTCCATGGAGAGCAGACACTATCAAAAACGAGACTCAAAGTTCCGCCCGGAAAAATCTGTGGGAGGCGATTTCTATTGTTCAACACCGTTGAGACCACTTTTCAATTTTACTAACCTGACCCCAGTAATTGCTTCCCGGGCAAGTCCCTCGCGGTAAGGGTCCCGAGTACAAAGTCATCGCATTAATCATTTACAATCAGTCAGGATCAATCACGTATCGTTTTATTTTTTTAATTTGTTTTTCTGATCTAACAATTTTATTTCTTTGTGTTTGTTTTTCCGTGAGAGCGCATGCGTACAAACAAAGAATTTATTCATCTGTCGGATTTTTCATCCCTTTAAAGCAGCAAATCAAGTTTGGGTGAAAAGGCGTTTAACAAGTGTTTCCCATATATCATGACTGACAATGGGTTTGTCAGCCCGTTTTTGTGCTTGTGTTGTGGACCCGATAGCGGTGCAGATCTGGCTTACGAAAATAGGGCCTTGTGCCAGACACTACACACTACTACCGAATCCACAAACAAAGTAAAAAAAAAAAGAAAATATAAAGACGTGCTCTTTCCACCGTACAAACGTACAAAGTGAAAAGAAGTAGACAGGCAAAACAACGAAAGGTTAAGAACAAACATACATTTTATTTAGAGTTTAACAAGTAGTGTCTTCAGTGAGGACCTTCAGTAAATGTACTGGGAATGTAGTTGAAAAAGAGGCCAAGTAGATTGTCTTCAGTAAGGTTACTGGAAATGTTGTAGAGAATGAAATTTAATTGTCTTCAGTGAAGACCCTCAGTAAGATACTGGAAATATGGTAGTTGATAAAAAGATAGTTAAAGTTCCGCGCCAAAATTTAAATCCAAGATGGCTATGGCGGGAAACTGTTCTTCAGGAAGAAAGTCAGTTGTAATGCATAATAAAAATAGGGCAAGGAAAAAATACTCACTGCGAGAGTTTATAATTGTGAGTGTATGTAATTCTTTTAGGTAACAGGTTCTGAAAGTATGAGTTCGAAGAATGTGAAAAATGCTTTGTTCATCAGGTTGGAAGTTTTTGAAAGTTCCTGGGAGTTGAGCGGCTCGATAAAGAAGTTAGCCTCGGGACGAAAAATCTGTCATGAAGGTGACGACAGTGTCGTATGTGTGAAGATACAGCGACGAGCTATGAGGTCTAGGCAAGGTTTGCCGAATAAAATGTCTCTGTCGGTATCTATGGGGTTACCGGCGAGAGACAAGTGAGCCGGCCCGGCCGGGTCGAACAACCCTGGGCGACTGATTTGAAAAAGCCAATTTGCCGTGACGTCAGCGCAAAAGCGCGCGAAAAAATGAATTCTTCCTCATCATCGGCTAAGACAACGGTTTACTACTATAACCGGCTGAAAGTGAGAGGAACGGTTGACAACTTGCACGTGCGTCAAAATGAAGGTGGGGATAGCGATATATCCAACACTTGTAAAAGCATTTACTCACTCATTTTTATTCGTATGATGTGCCAGGGACTAGACAGTAACATAAGTGACGAGCAAAGTTAAAAAGTTCATTTATCCTGATTGTATATGTCACTATTTCTGAGAAGAGGTATTGTAACTATTTACACTATTTACATTGTTTGGACTGTTGTCCTCATCTTTATTGCCATATTCACCTTCAACATCTGTCTCTATTTCTGAGATGATGTATTGTAACTATTTACACTATTTATATTGTTTGGACTGTTGTTCTCATCTTTATTGCAATATTCCCCTTCAACATCTGTCTCTATTTCTCAGATGAGGTATTGTAACTATTTACACTATTTACATTGTTCGGACAGTTGCCCTCATCTTTATTGCCATATTCACCTTCAACATCTGTCTCTAATTCTCAGATGAGGTATTGTAACTATTTACACTATTTACATTGTTTGGACTGTTGTCCACATCTTTATTGCCATATTCACCTTCAACATCTGTCGCTATTTCTCAGATGAGAAATTGTAACTATTTACACTATTTACATTGTTTGGACTGTTGTCCTCATCTTTATTGCCATATTCACCTTCAACATCTGTCTCTATTTCTCAGATGAGGTATTGTAACTATTTACACTATTTACATTGTTTTGACTGTTGTCCTCATCTTTATTGCCATATTCACCTTCAACATCTGTCTCTATTTCTCAGATGAGGTATTGTAACTATTTACACTATTTACATTGTTTGGACTGTTGTCCTCATCTTTATTGCCATATTCACCTTCAACATCTGTCGCTATTTCTCAGATGAGAAATTGTAACTATTTACACTATTTACATTGTTTGGACTGTTGTCCTCATCTTTATTGCCATATTCACCTTCAACATCTGTCTCTATTTCTCAGATGAGGTATTGTAACTATTTACACTATTTACATTGTTCAGACTGTTGTCCTCATCTTTATTGCCATATTCACCTTCAACATCTGTCTCTATTTCTCAGATGAGGTATTGTAACTATTTACACTATTTACATTGTTTGGACTGTTGTCCTCATCTTTATTGCCATATTCACCTTCAACATCTGCCTCTATTTCTGAGATGAAGTATTTTAACTATTTATACTATTTACATTGTTTGGACTGTTGTCCTCATCTTTATTGCCATATTCACATTCAACATCTTTCTCTATTTCTCAGATGAGGTATTGTAATCATTTACACTATTTACATTGTTTGGACTGTTGTCCTCATCTTTATTGCCATATTCACCTTCAACATCTGTCTCTATTTCTCAGATGAGGTATTGTAATCATTTACACTATTTACATTGTTTGGACTGTTCTCCTCATCTTTATTGCCATATTCACCTTCAACATCTGTCTCGATTTCTGAGATGTGGTATAGTAACTATTTACACTATTTACATTGTTTGGACTGTTGTCCTCATCTTTATTGCCATATTCACCTTCAACATCTGTCTCTATTTCTCAGATGAGGTATTGTAACTATTTACACTATTTACATTGTTCGGACTGTTGTCCTCATCTTCATTGCCATATTCACCTTCAACATCTGTCTCTATTTCTCAGTTGAGGTATTGTAACTATTTACACTATTTACATTGTTTGGACTGTTGTCCTCATCTTTATTGTCATATTCACCTTCAACATCTGTCTCTATTTCTCAGATGAGGTATTGTAACTATTTACACTATTTACATTTTTCGGACTGTTGTCCTCATCTTTATTGCCACATTCACCTTCAACATCTGTCTCTAATTCTCAGATGAGGTATTGTAACTATTTACACTATTTACATTGTTTGGACTGTTGTCCTCATCTTTATTGCCATATTCACCTTCAACATCTGTCTCTATTTCTCAGATGAGGTATTGTAACTATTTACACTATTTACATTGTTTGGACTGTTGTCCTCATCTTTATTGCCATATGACCAAGTATTGGTCATGTTATTACGCTGCAAAATGATGCAAATTTTTTTTCGTGTAGGGGGAACACCCTGTATATTCAACAATAACATTTATTCAATCCCTATCTCTAAAACATTTCTAAAAATATTTTAACCTAGATATAGCGATTAATCTTAAGATTTTAAGGCTTCAGGCTGAAGCAACGTCGTTATCAGATGAGCCTATACCAACTTTTTTTTTGTTTTTTTGTGATCACAGCTGTAAAAATTGTCCAACTCAGACACACTTCAATGGTCTTTATTACAGATAGCATGAAACCCTAATCGTCTTAGGGTTAGTTATTAAAGATGAAAGCGGACGTATTATATTAAACACACGACTGGCTTGTGGCACAGCCGATTTAACTGCAAGGGAAAGATTTTCGGTGATAAAAACCTGATGATGGGAAACAGAGAGAAAAGAATCCTTTTCATGCATTGGACACTTGGAATATAAATTATCTTCTCCAAGAAGTTCCGCGAAAGGTTCGTCTACTATAATCAGATTTTCAAGAAAATTTCTTTCATAGTTTCCGATGGAAACAAATACTACCCAGCGTCTGAAGGATGTCCACTTGTGATACGACCTGACGACCTGACGGGCCGTTCGTAATACTAGGTCTTCTCAAATTATCGCAAGCGGCAGAGCGATTCTTATATTTTTCAGTGAGCCGTAAACTGGAATCCATGGCAGTGACGCATAATTATTGCATTTGCTAAAGACACGTTGCATGCCAGAACGGTAAATTTTGCATTTCTTTACAGCTTTGAGCGGCATGCGTAAATTGTTCACGATTTTGCGCGGCATGTACATGGCGGCTGTGTTGTAAAGTTAATGAAAGATAATCAAACGACTCATACAAGCGGCGGCCATGTTTGCGTGCAAATCTCTTGCGTAACTGACAAGCGCTATAATATATATATATATATATATATATATATATATATATATATATATATATATATATATAAACGCAAATAATATATATATATGTATGTATATATATATATATATATATATATATATATATATATATATAAATGTATGTAAGTATGTATGTTGTGTATGTATGTATGTATATAGATATAGATAGATAGATAGATAGACAGATAGGAATAGACGGAGAGATATGAACAGAATGAGAAAAACATGGGTAGATAATGAACAGTCCGAGATAGATAGATAGATAGAGAGATGTGAATATACTGAAAAAGAGATAGATAGATAGATAGATAGATAGATAGATAGATGCATATGAAGAGGGTGATATATATATATATATATATATATATATATATATATATATATATATATATATATATATAAACGCATAATATATATATATATATGTCCACTTTTATATTTACACACGCTCTATCTCTGATATTGAGCACTTTATCCCATAAATATAGCACATTTTAAGACTATATTTCTTCATATATATATATATATATATATATATATATATATATATATATATATATATATGTATTTATGTATGTATGTATATAGATATAGATAGATAGGTAGATATGAATAGACAGAGTAATAGATAGATAGATAGATAAATAGATAGATAGATATATAGATAGATATGAAGAGGGTGAGATAGATAGATAGATAGATAGATAGATAGATAGATAGATAGATAGATATATAGATAGATATGAAGAGGGTGAGATAGATAGATAGATAGATAGATAGATAGATAGATAGATAGATAGATAGATATTATCTACTACGCAGATCGGAGATAATTATAGTGTGCCAGTTTTCACAGTCGTGAAAGATTTTCAACATCAAAAATGAACATTTTAACTTCCTATAAATTTAACAATACAATAAAAAAGCGACACTTCATTTTTAAAAAGCATCGATACAAAACATAATAAACAAGGCATTCCATAATGTCTGCAGTATACCCTTATTTCATTATGATCTCGAAATGAAAAACAATTTTTTAAGCCCTGGGTGCAATTTAATCTAACGGCTTATGAGTTCGTCATTTGTCAATTACCGGAAAAACGAAATACATTTAGTCGCATTTTTACAACTACCCGATCCGGTAATTTTATCTTGGATGCTCCGTTTGAATCTGAAGTCTCCAGATTTTTTTTTCTGAGAACCATTCTAGCCTATGGATATACCATTGAACTCTAATTACTGTCGTTTGCAAAGTTTCTAGTGTTTCCCACCCATTCAAGTCTATACTTTCTGGGCTAATTTGCTAGACTTGCCTATTATATATGGTTTTCTCATCTTTAATCTCATATAATTTGCATTTTCTCTTCATCTTTATTGCTATTGACGTTAGAGTAGAATTATACGATTCCCAATGTAACAATCATGACACCCACTCTGTTAAGAGTATGCCAGACATATACACCTCAGCCAAATGTACTCAGCTTATATAGTGTCAGCTTTTGGAAATGGCAGCGAATAAACTTGCAGCTGGGGTCAAATTAGAAATACCTTTAAACCGTGCTAGCCAATCTGCTCAGACACGGTGCCTGATTGTTTGTTTCCATGTTTTTAGATGTGACTCCTAAGCCGACTTGACTCCCTCATCCATTAAATTAAAAAAAAATCACCCAGCCACTATGCCCCCCCCCCCCCCCATGAATAAAAATTCACAGCGCATCTGCCCCTGGGGATTTATATCCAAAGTGGTTACTGTCAGGCAACTGATAAGCAAATCTGTGGGAGTCGAGTGTATATGTACTGCCTTCTGTTATAATCCACCAAGACGAATCATTTACATGATAACACTAATGTTTAAGAGTCATTCACTTACGTGCTGTACCCTTGGGAAAGGCATGCATCCTCTTAATCTCCTCCCCCCCCCAGCTATGGATAAATAGCAGAAAAGACCGCGTTCTATAGCTTTGGCTAGAAACTGGTCTACCGCAGAAAGAAATGGCAACCTACTGCGGGAAAAAAATCTGCTTAGTCAGTCATGTATCGAAAGATACATGATCACCAAAGCATGTATCACGCATGGCATAGAACTGACTGATAAGAGGCATATTTAGTTTAGAATCAGGGCCTTATTATTATTTTAATTTTATTTTTTGTATTTTGTATCTCTTTGATATTATTATTATTATTTTTATTTCCTTTGATATCTGGCGTTTACACATTTCTTTCCGGGTCCTGCCCAGGGACCTAAGGTTAGAAATGGCATCATGACACTTCCCATTACAAAAAAATAAAATAAAATAATTACATAGATAAAGCCCTTCATAAAGTGTGGGCTGTACTTGTCAGAACAATTTTTTGTATCTCTTTGAGGCATGGACTTCCAGGGATCCCTTCAATCAGCCTACTGGAATCTTTTCCAACCAGTCCAAGGGCTCCAACTACAACAGGAATTGTTGATGTTCCCATGTGCCACATTTTTGAGATTTCTATTTCAAGGTCCTTGTATTTTGACAGTTTTTCGAATATCTTCAAAGACACATTGCAGTCTGCAGGGACTGCCATATCAATAAGGAGGCACTTATTTTGTTTGTGGTCTTTAATAACAATGTCTGGGCGGTTGGCTTTGATTGTTCTGTCAGTGTGTATTGTGTAGTCCCATAGAATTGTAACAGGTCCTATCTCCGTAACCGGGTCAGGGTGGTGTTCGTACCAATTTCTTCCAGTTTCCTTCCCATAGGAGTTGCAAATTTTCCAGTGCAGATATTGGCCCACTCTGTCATGCCGGGTTTCATATTCAGTGGGTGCCAATATCGTGCAACCTGATATAAGATGATCAATGGTTTCTGGATATTTGTCACAGAATCTGCATCTTGGGCTAACACAGTATTTTAGTATATGTGCTTGATAATTCCTAGTTAACAAGCATTGGTCTTGTGCAGCAATTATAAAACCCTCAGTTTCACCTTTCAACCCTGCACTACGTAGCCACTGATGGGTGCGGTTTATGTCTACGTCTGCTTTTTGGTACGGGCAGAGTATTGGCCATGGAGCGGTTTATTTTGCCATTGTTTCCTTATCTGGTCGGTCGCATTTCTCTTTGCATTCTTTTTTAAGTTTTTTGCAGCTTCAGCCGGTGTACAGTGATGTATTTGAATTTCTGTGCCCATTTGAAGCTCTTTTTTGAATTTTTCGGCTTCCTTTACTACAGAGTAGAGACACTTACTACTTTCATGTTCCTTGACACATACCATCATCCAGTCTTCTGTATTTTCCAAATATCTTTGGAGGCCAATTGTTGTACTTTTGTAGGATAGTTCTAGTTGAACTAGTCCTCTGTCTCCTTCGGATCTGGGCACATACAGGCGATCAATATCAGCTTTGGGATGATGCATGCGGTAGCAAGTGAGGAGCTATCTCGTTTTGGCGTCCATTCGCTTAATTTCAGCTATGGTCCAGTTAAGTACATTAAAGCTGTATTGCACCACAGGAACAGCTAAGGTGTTTATAGCTGATATTCGGTTTTTTGAGTTTAGCTCGGTATTTAGTACCAGGCGTACACGCCTGTAGTACTCCTTTCTTACCTTCTCTTTCATTTGGGAGTGTTGTATGCCATCTCCCTCACTAATTCCTAGGTACTTATAAGCTTCACCAGGCTCCAATTCTCTAATCTTCGTGGCAAAATCTAAATCTATTAAGGGTGCTTCTAAAATTCTACCTTTCTTAAATGTTACTTTAGCACATTTATCTAATCCGAAGCTCATGCATATGTCGTCACTAAAGTATTTTACAATATTAAGTAGGCCCTTCAACTCATTGTCGTCTTTGGCAAAGAGTTTGAGATCATCCATGTATAGTAGGTGATTGAATATGTTGTTATTTATTTTGTAGCCATAGCTACTGTTGTTCAGTTCATGCGTAAGGGGGAGTAAGGACAAACAAAACAGAAGTGGAGACAAAGAGTCTCCTTGAAAGATTCCACGTCGGATATTTAGTCGGTTGGAATGGCAGTGCCCCTGGTGGGACTAAGGTATAGTTTGGTGTTCCACATTCCCATGCTGTGCTTAAGGAAATTTAATACCACAGGGGAGACTTTGTACATTTCCAAAGTCTTAAGGATCCAAGAATGTGGAACACTGTCAAAAGCTTGACGATAATCAATCCACGCTGCACTGAGATTTCTACGTCTGCTCCTGCAATTTTCCAGAATGGTTGATCTCAAACTCTTTGCCAAAGACGACAATGAGTTGAAGGGCCTACAAAGAGAAATGAGACCGACCAGATAAAGAAACAATGGCAAAATAAACCGCTCCATGACCAATACTCTGCCCGTACCAAACAAGCAGACGTAGACATAAGCCGCACCCATCAGTGGCTACGTAGTGCAGGGTTGAAAGGTGAAACTGAGGGTTTTATAATTGCTGCACAAGACCAATGCTTGTTAACTAGGAATTATCAAGCACATATACTAAAATACTGTGTTAGCCCAAGATGCAGATTCTGTGACAAATATCCAGAAACCATTGATCATCTTACATCAGGTTGCACGATATTGGCACCCACTGAATATAAAACCTGGCATGACAGAGTGGGTCAATATCTGCACTGGAAAATTTGCAACTCCTATGGGAAGGAAACTGGAAGAAATTGGTACGAACACCACCCTGACCCGGTTACGGAGATAGGACCTGTTACAATTCTATGGGACTACACAATACACACTGACAGAACAATCAAAGCCAACCGCCCAGACATTGTTATTAAAGACCACAAACAAAATAAGTGCCTCCTTATTGATATGGCAGTTCCTGCAGACTGCAATGTGTCTTTGAAGATATTCGAAAAACTGTCAAAATACAAGGACCTTGAAATCGAAATCTCAAAAATGTGGCACATGGGAAAATCAACAATTCCTGTTGTAGTTGGAGCCCTTGGACTGGTTGGAAAAGATTCCAGTAGGCTGATTGAAGGGATCCCTGGACGTCCATGCCTCAAAGAGATACAAAAAATTGTTCTGACAAGTACAGCCCACACTTTACGAAGAGCTTTATCTATGTAATTATTTTTTATTTTATTTTTTTTTTGCAGTGGAAAGTGTCATGATGCCATATCTAACCTTAGGTCCCTGGGCGGAACCCGGAAAGAAATGTGTAAACGCCAGATATCAAAGGAAATAAAAATAATAATAATAATAATAATAATAACAATAATAATAATAATAATAACAATAATAATAATAATAATAAAATAATAATAATAATAATAATAACAATAATAATAAGGATCAACGTTTGCTCACTAGAAATTACTAAGCACATATACTAAAAACCCTAAATGCAGTTACCTGTGGTAAATATCCAGAAAAAATTGACCTTCTTGTATCAGGCTGCGCAGAGTTAGCACTGACTGAAAATAAAACTCAGCAGGATGGAATGGGCCAATATCTGGTAAATATGCAGCTTCAACGGGAAGGAAACTGCAAGAAACTGGTACGAACATCACCCGGACCCGGTTACAGAGATAGGACCTGTAACAATTTTATAAGACTTTTCAATACACACGGTAAGAAGAAACAAATCTAATCGCTTAATCATGATCTGAGTTAGAATGTGATTTCTTATTGACATAGTAGTTCCTTCAGATTGTAATGTATCTCTGAAGATCTTCAAAAAAAAAGCTATCAAAATACAGGGATCTTGAAGTGGGAATCTTAGAAATTAGACACATGACGACATCAATAATACTGGTTGTAATTGGATCCCTCGGATTGATTGGAAAATGTTCCGACGGGCTCATTGAATGGCTCCCTGCAAGCCCAACCCTTAAAGAAATAAGAAAAATTGTACTCACAATAACAGCTCACACATTATGAAGAGCTTTATTCATGTAAAATGGATGTGATCTTAAGTTCTGGGCTTATTTATTTATTTATTTTTTAAATTATCAGTAGAAAAAGTCATGCAACTATTTCTGATCTTAGGTCTCATTTTGTGACCCACACGAAAGTGTGTAGAAAACAGAAATTAAAGGAAATAATAATAATAATAATAATAATAATAATAATAATAATAATAATACAAAAAAATGCACTCACAAGTACGGCTCACACCTTACGAATTGTTTTATCTATGTAAAATGCGGGATCTTAGTTTTCTGGGATTTTTTTTCCAAAAATGCCCAGTGGAAAATGTAACGTTGCCATTTTTGAGCTTAGGTCTTTGGCTGGGACCCGGAAGGAAATGTGTATACAACATAAATCAAAGGAACACACATAAAAATATAATAATAATAATGAAAGATGCGAAATAAGAAAAAAATTAAAATAAACTAATGAAGAAGAAGGACAAGGAGTAGAAGAAGGGCAAGAAGAAAAGCGAGAAGAAGAAGCAGAAGAAGAAGAAGAAGAAGAATAAGAAGAAGAAGAAGAGAAAAGCGAGGAGGAGAATAATAATAATAATAATAATAATAATAATAATAATAATAATAAGAAGAAGAAGAAGAAGAAGAAGAAGAAGAAGAAGAAGAAGAAGAAGAAGAAGAAGAAAAAGAAAAAGAAGAAGGGCGAGAAGAAGAAGGGCGAGAAGAAGAAGGGCGAGAAAAAGAGGGCGAGAAGAAGAAGAAGAAGAGCGAGAAAAAGAGGGCGAGGAGAAAAAGAAAAAGAAGAATGGCGAGAAGAAGAAGAATGGCGAGAAGAAGAAGAAGAAGAAGAAGGAACAGAAGAAGAAGAAGAAGAAGAAGAAGAAGAAGAAGAAGAAGAAGAAGAAGAAGAAGAAGAAGAAGAAGAAGAGGAAAGACGAGAAAAAGAGGGCGAGAAGAAGAATGGCGAGAAGAAAGGCGAGAAGAAGAAGGGCCTGTCGATGAAAGGCGAGAAGAAGAAGAAAGGCGAGAAGACGAAGCTAAAAAGGGCGAGAAGAAGAAAAAGAATGGCGAGAAGAAGGGCGAGAGAAAGGGCAAGAGGAAGGGCGAGAAGAAGAAGAAGAAGAAGAGGAGGAGGAGAAGAAGAAGAAGAAGAAGAAGAAGAAGAAGAAGAAGAAGAAGAAGAAGAAGAAGAAGAAGAAGAAGAAGGGCGTGAAGAAGAAGAAGAAGAAGAAGAAGAAGAAGAAGAAGAAGAAGAAAAAGGGTGGGAAGAAGAAGGGCGAGAAGAAGAAGAAGATGAAGTGCGAGAAGAAGAAGTGCGAGAAGAAGAAGGGCGAGAGGAAGGGTGAGAAAAAGAAGAAGGGCGAGGAAAAGTAGGTCCTTTGGCTGGGACCCGGAAGGAAATGCGTATACCACATAAATCAAAGGAACACATAGATTAATAATGAAAGTTGCGAAATAAGAAAAAATTTAAAATAAACTAATGAAGAAGAAGAAGAAGGACAAGGAGTAGAAGAAGGGCGGGAAGAAGAAGAAGAAGGGCGAGGAGAAAAACGAGGAGGAGGAGAAGAAGAAGAAGAAGAAGAAAAAGAAGAAGAAGAAGAGGAAGAAGAAGGGCGCGAAGAAGAAAAAGAAGAAGTGCGAGAAAAATAAGGGTGAGAAGATGAAGAAGAGCGAGAAAAAGAAGGGCGAGAAGAAGAAGAAGTGCAAGAAGAAGAAGAAGAAGAATAAGAAGAAGAAGAAGAAGAAAGGCGACAAAAAGAAGAAGAAGAAGAAGGGAAGAAGAAGGGCGAGAAGAAGAAGAGGAAGAAGGGCGAAGAGAAAAGCGAGTAGAAGAAGAAGAAGAAGAAGAAGAAGAAGAAGAAGAAGAAGAAGAAAAAGAAGAAGAAGAAGAAAAAGAAAAGCGAGGAGGAGTAGAAGAAGAAGAAGAAGAGGAAGAAGAAGAAGGGCGAGAAGAAGTAGGGCGAGTCGAAGAAAGGCGAGAAGAAGAAGAAGAAGGGCGAGAAGACGAAGCGTAAAAAGGGCGAGAAGAAGACGAAGAAAAAGAATGGCGAGAAGAAGAAGGGCGAGAGAAAGAGCAAGAGGAAGGTAGAGATGAAGAATGGCGAGAAGAAGAAGAATGGCGAGAAGAAGAAGAAGAAGAAGAAGAAGAAGAAGAAGAAGAAGAAGAAGAAGAAGAAGAAGAAGAAGGGTGGGAAGAAGTCGGGCGGGTAAAAGAAGAGGAAGTGCGAGAAGAAGAAGGGCAAGAAGAAAAAGAAGAAGGGCGAGAAGAAGAAGGGCGAGAGGAAGGCTGAGAATAAGAAGAAGGGCGAGAAAAAGAAGGGCTAAAAGAAGAAGAATTGCGAGAAGAAGATGAAGAACAAGAAAGGCGAGAAGAAGAAGAAGAAGAAGAAGAAGAAGAAGAAGAAGAAGAAGAAGAAGAAGAAGGGCGAGAAGAAGAAGGGCGAGCGGAAGGGCGAGAAGTAGAAGGTCGAGAAGAAGAAATGCGAGAAGAAAGTGCGAGAAGAAGAAGTTGAAGAAGTGCGAGAAGAACAAGAAGTAAAGCGAGAAGAAGAACGGCGAGAAGAAGAAGGGCATGCAGAAGGGAGAGAAGAAGAAGTGCGAGAAGAAAAAGAAGAAGAGCGAGAAGAAGAAGGACGAGAGGAAGTGCGCGAAGAAGATGAAGGGTGAGAGGAAGTGCGAGAAGAAGAAGAATTGCGAGAAGAAGAAGAATTGCGAGAAGAAGGATGAGAAAAAGAAGAAGAAGAAGGGTGAGAAGAATAAGAGCGAGAAGAAGAAGGGCGAGAGGAAGGGCGAGATGAAGAAGAAGAAGAAGAAGAAGGGAGAGAAGAAAAAGGGCGAGAGGAAGTGAGAGAAGAAGAAGGGCAAGAAGAAGAAGAGGAAGAAGGACGAGAAGAAGAAACAGAAGGGCGAGAAGAAGTAGGGGGAGAAGAAAGGCCAGATGAATGGCGAGAAGTTGAAAGAGAACTAGAAGAAGAAGAAGAAGAAGAAGAAGAAGAAGAAGAAGAACGAGAGGAAGGGCGAGAAGGAGGAGAAGGGCGAGAAGAAGAAGGGCGAGAGGAAGTGCGAGAAGAAGAAGAAGAAGGGTGAGAAGAATAAGCGCGAAAAGAAGAAGGGCGAGAGGAAGGGCGATAAGAAGAAGAAGAAGGGCGAGAGGAAGTGCGAGAAGACGGGCGAGATGAAGAAGAAGAAAAAGGGCGAAAAAAAGAAAGGCGAGAGGAAGGGCAAGAAGTAGAAGAAGTGCGAGAAGATGAAGGGCGAGAAGAGGGGCGACAAGAAGAAGGGCGAACAGAAGGGCGAGAAGAAAGAGCGAGAAGAAGAAGGGTGAGAAGAAAGGGCAAGAAGACGGGCGAGAAGAAGAAGAAGGGCGAAAAAAAGAAAGGTGAGAGGAAGGGCAAGAAGAAGAAGAAGTGCGAGAATAAGAAGGGCAAGAAGAAAGGGCAAGAAGAAGAAGAAGAAGAAGAAGAAGAAGAAGAAGAAGAAGAAGAAGAAAGTCGAGAAAAAGAAGGGCGAGAGGAAGGGCGAGCAGAAGAATCAGAAGGGCGAGAAGAAGTAGGGCGAGAAGATGGGCGAGAGGAAGAGCGAGAA
>OZ038509.1:67682910-67705410 GCA_964036315.1 Acanthosepion esculentum | reverse complement strand
AGCTTGCAGGCATCCATTATAATTTTATGGCTTATAATACCAAGCTTAATCTTTGTCGGTTTTATTAAACGGAATGACGGGCTGTTGAGGAAGCCTCCTTTGTGGTCTTTTACTGTCAACAAGGCTTGCTTTTCGGCCAATATCAAGACTTTATTGCTAATGCCAAACATTGTGGAAATGTCTTTGGCTTCTGTGTTTATATCTGCCACGTAAAAAAAATAGCTTTTTTTTTATAGAATTTAGTTACTTCATCTGAAAATCTTTTTCTGTACGCTCTCGTGATCATTGCATATAATTTCTTCGTTTTGTCGCAATAACAAACATTTTCTTCACTTTTTTCAGCTCCCCCAAAATACGTGGATAATTTTATTCTGAAATGCATTCTTTTCCTTTAAAACTTATTTTATTTAAAATGCCTATAAGGTCTTTCTTAAAATCTGACATTACTGTCACAGCAGAGGAGTATTTATCAGTTTTGAACAAGGGTATATTAGTGTCATTATCATTTTTTGCAATATTGTTTAAAGCAAGAAAGGCCATCAATCTCATTGTATATAAAATGTCTCTATTTTGTTTAGCGGGGTAATCATTTGTTTATATCTCTTGCCTTTATGTCTATGTCACTGTATATATCTGTCTATATTTCTGAGATGAGGTATTATGATTACTTGCATTGTTTACATTATTCGGACTGTTATCCTCATCTTCATTGCCATATTCACAACGTTTCGGCCGTTCTACGCTTCGGCCTTTATGTCTATGTCTCTGTATATATCTGTCTATATCTCTGAGATGAGGTATTACGATAACTTGCATTATTTACATTATTCGGATCGCGATCTTCATCTTCATTGCCATATTCACAACGTCTCGGCCTTTGTACGAATCGGCCTTCTTCAGGTAGTTAGATTGATCTCAATACCAGGCCACCGCAGTGGTGAACAAAGAAAAACTTGGAGATAAAATACCCGATACATCAGGAAGAGGCATGCCACCTGGACGAAATAAAGAGTTCAATTCGAAATTCCAGTCTCTCTATATATCTGTCTATATCTCTGAGATGAGGTATTATGATTACTTGCATTATTTACATTATTCGGACTGTTATCTTCATCTTCATTGCCATATTCACAAGGTTTCGGGCGTTGTACGCTCCGGCCTTTATGCCTATGTCTCTCTATATATCTGTCTATATCTCTAAGATGAGGCATTATTATTCCTTTCATTATTTACATTATCCGGTCTGCTATCCTCATCTTCATTGACATAGTAACAACGTTTCGGCCGCTGTACACTCCGGCATTTAAGTCTATGTCTCTCGTTATATCTGTCTATATCTCTGAGATTAGGTATTATGATTACTTGCATTATTTCCATTATTCGGCTGTTATCCTCATCTTCATTGCCATATTCACAACGTTTCGGTCGTTTTACGTTCATGCCTTTATGTTTATGTCTCTCTCTATATCTGTCTATATCTCTGAGATGAGGTATTATTATTACTTTCATTATTTACATTTTTCCGACTATTATCCTCATCTTCATTGCCATATTCACGTTTCGGCCGTTCTACTCTCCGGCCTTTATGTCTATGTCTATCTCTATTGCCGTATTTACAACGTTTCGGCCGTTCTATGCTCCGACCTCCTTCAGGTAATTGGAATTTTGATCCGAACCCTTTCTTTCGTCCACCGGAGTAGATTGTTCTAGTTCCACGTGCCATACCTTTTCCGGATTTTTTACTTACTTCCCTTTAACTTGGCTCTCCATATAACTTGGCTCACCACTGTTATGGCCTGGGGTTGAACTCACAACTAGATGCAACCAACGTCTTTATCCACAGGGCCACGTTTCCTCGAAGATGAGGATAACAGTTCGTATAATGTAAATAATGTAAGTAATGGTAATCATGTACTCATGTTTACCAGGAATCGGGATATTTTTCAATGTGCAGTTGGCCTTGACTTTATTTAGATCCATTTCACTCAACTGCCAGACAAGAGTCAAATATACACAGAAATAAACAACCAGTAAAATAGTAAAATCGTATGCGTTAATAAGTGCTCAATTTCAAATAAGAAAAATCAAACCTGTGGATCGATTTAATATCTCAAAAGGATTAAAATGCTGAATGAAACATTACCGCGGTTTCGATGCCAAGATCTCATCAGTTGGTTAACTCAATCAAAATGACCAGGCAAAGTTGAAATGTCTCTCTAATTTTTGAAAAGGCACTATTTTAGCCTTGCTTGCTCATCGACGCACTCTGTAGTCGAGTGATCAAGGCACTTCTGATCTAATGATGGTTTCACCTAGGGGAACGCAGATTCGAATCGTACCAGAGAGCGTATATTTTTCTGATAAAATTTCTCGACCGGCAGACGAAAATAAATACACTGTTTGTGTGTGTACTTTCTTTGTTTCGACGGTCCTTAAGTTACTGCTATTTTCTTCGTTATCTGCTAATTTTACAAGGGGCTTGGTATATTACTTTGTTTTGTAAGCAATTTCCGTTTAAGGGACAATCATTTTTGCTCTGCAGTTACACGTAGGTTTGATTTCTGCGGGTGGCTTGTTGGTTGTCTTCCTGTTGTGTTTTTTTTATTATTATTTGTGACATGTTCTAGGTGTAACTGCAGCTGATTTTTACTGTTTTTGTTGAATATGTTATGGAGAGTGCTTTATAAGGGGAAGTGTATATTTCTATAAAGGCCACTTTATTTTAAAAAGTTTTCATTTTTTTTTATTTCGGTAGCCACCTATCACGGCGAAGCTAATTTAGTTTTTAACATTAAAAAACAACCTAAAAGCTATTAATCATTTTAAAAGATTTTTTTTACTAACATTTTCACTATTTGAAGCCATTAAATGGGTTACTGACTGTTAGAGAATATGAAAAAAAATATCCACCATTCAGGAGACAGAACGATAACAGAACAGGAATTAAGAAGATGGAACATAACAATTGACATTGCATTCAAAGTTGACTGGGAATCAAAAAGCTATAAGAGGGTTCCACAAGGGTGAGAAGAACCTATTAGCATAGAACTTACGGTTGCATCGAGCCATTTCAACTGTGAAATGATGAAAGCTTGCCACCAATCAAATACTGCAAATTCATAAATATGTGTACCATAGTGGAATCTTATATATATTCTCATTATTTACAAGAAATGTAGCACAAGCCTAAAAGGAGGGCGCTAGAGATGCTGGTCTTCATCAGTTTTATAATTAAACTTATCAAGCCACAATTACTCACCCAAACATACCACAGCATTCCTTACACTAAAAAACACATTCTTACATACAGTATTTACATTAGTCGGACTATTGTCCTCATCTTTGTCGCCATTTTTGTCACAACGTTTCGGCCGTTGTACGCTCCGGCCTTCTTCAAATGGTTGGAATTTCGAACCGAACCCTTTATTTCGATCACTGGGGTAGACTGTTCTAGTTCCACGAGCCATGTTTGATGGATGTCAGTTATCAGTTATCTCCTGCTAATTTTCCCTCTGAAAGTTCCCCACTGCCTGAACCGGGTATTGAACTCACACTCTTTGGGCCCGTCACTGGAGCTAACCAACGCCCCCATCCACTGTGCCTTGAGGGCATCTTACTTATTATTCTTACTAAAGTCACCATAATACCTCAGTGTCTCTACGAAATCCTAACTAGTTCCCATGAGAACAATTAACAGTAAAGTATTGCTAGAAAAGGTAGAGGGAAGCTACGTTAAGGCGGTGGGAATGTGACTGATGGCGAGATGCCAGGTCAAAACCAATAACATTGCAGATTCTTCTTGGGATTTTATCAAGAATTTCTCAATATGTAGCAGGGGCACTGGACCTGATGTGTCAGCAATAGTCGAAACATGGAATGATGGTAGACTTATAAATGTGCAAGAGATATTAAGGCAAGAAAAATTATGTAGCACAACACAACGACCCAAATTACCTAACTGTAGACTAGCAATTGATTCAATATATTCTTTCCACTTCATGTCAGCGAAAAGCGTTAGTCTGATCAGGTGTAATCAGTCATTCTCCTGGAGGTTAGCATCAGCCATGACGACGGGAGGTAAAATGAATTCTCTCAGATGAGTAAAAGATAGTAGTTTCGTTTTGGATGTATTAACATTAACAAACCACTCCTGGTCCAATTTAAACAACAGATTGTAGGTCATTTTTTTTAAAATTCATAAAATATTCTATAATCATTATTACAATATGTTTTGGTGACTACTGAGTTAAGACATGTTACATAAATTTCACCTTTTTATATTGACATATTCCGTGATTATGAATGCAAAGTACGTTTCTAGTCTACAGTTTTTGAGAATAAAGTCTGACATGTTTTGTGCATTACAAGAAACGGGCACTGGCTTTTATATATAAAGGGAATTCTGTCCGATTCCGATTCCCTGAAAGTTACTTGAAAGTCAGAAAAAACTCGAGGGAATCCCAAACGTACAATGAGTGAAATGTGGCCAAAACGGCCAAATTAAAAAATGCTAATTCACTCAAATCTTTGGGCGATAAAAGAATTTAATTCATGAACGGGATTCAAAAGTTACCATCAAGCTGTCATTCCTTCTTTGACAGATTTTGGATTTTATTTCCAAAGAGAATTTCTCCGTGGTTCGTAAGTCAGATTCTTCTGTGTGTTGTGGTGTGCTGGAATCTTCAGATCTTTTCACAAATTTCTTTAGGGATTATCCCAATACTCATATGATTATCGTCACGATGATTACTCAGTTCGGAAACAAAATAGCCCTTTTTTTCTTCCTTCAATCTTGTCGAACACGCGTTATATTACTTCCTTCTCTTTTTCTCTCTCTTCATCTTCACCTGACTTTATTTTTCTTAAACTTCTTTTTGTTTTTTGACTCCTTCCCCCCTCTCTCTCTCTGATGTTATTTCTTCAAATCACTTCCACCATTTTTCCCATTTTAACTTCTCTCCTCCTCCTCCTCGACCTTCTCCTCTTTCTCTTCTTTCTTTTTCTCTTTCTTTTAACGTGTCCTCTATCTTCCATATCTTTCTTTCTTTCTTTCTTTCTTTCAACGTGTCCTCTATCTTCCATATCTTTCTTTCTTTCTTTCTTTCAACGTGTCCTCTATCTTCCATATCTTTCTTTCTTTCTTTCTTTCTTTCTTTCTTTCAACGTGTCCTCTATCTTCCATATCTTTCTTTCTTTCTTTCAACGTGTCCTCTATCTTCCATATCTTTCTTTCTTTCTTTCTTTCCTTCTTTCTTTCTTTCTTTCAACGTGTCCTCTATCTTCCATGTCTTTCTTTCTTTCTTTCTTTCTTTTAACGTGTCCTCTATCTTCCATATCTTTCTTTCTTTCTTTCTTTCTTTCTTTCAACGTGTCCTCTATCTTCCATATCTTTCTTTCTTTCTTTCTTTCTTTCTTTCTTTCTTTCTTTCTTTCAACGTGTCCTATCTTCCATATCTTTCTTTCTTTCTTTCTTTCTTTCTTTCTTTCTTTCTTTCAACGTGTCCTCTATCTTCCATATCTTTCTTTCTTTCTTTCTTTCTTTCTTTCTTTCTTTCTTTCAACGTGTCCTCTATCTTCCATATCTTTCTTTCTTTCTTTCAACGTGTCCTCTATCTTCCATATCTTTCTTTCTTTCTTTCTTTCCTTCTTTCTTTCTTTCTTTCAACGTGTCCTCTATCTTCCATGTCTTTCTTTCTTTCTTTCTTTCTTTTAACGTGTCCTCTATCTTCCATATCTTTCTTTCTTTCTTTCTTTCTTTCTTTCAACGTGTCCTCTATCTTCCATATCTTTCTTTCTTTCTTTCTTTCTTTCTTTCTTTCTTTCTTTCTTTCAACGTGTCCTATCTTCCATATCTTTCTTTCTTTCTTTCTTTCTTTCTTTCTTTCTTTCTTTCAACGTGTCCTCTATCTTCCATATCTTTCTTTCTTTCTTTCTTTCTTTCTTTCTTTCTTTCAACGTGTCCTCTATCTTCCATATCTTTCTTTCTTTCTTTCAACGTGTCCTCTATCTTCCATATCTTTCTTTCTTTCTTTCTTTCCTTCTTTCTTTCTTTCTTTCAACGTGTCCTCTATCTTCCATGTCTTTCTTTCTTTCTTTCTTTCTTTTAACGTGTCCTCTATCTTCCATATCTTTCTTTCTTTCTTTCTTTCTTTCTTTCAACGTGTCCTCTATCTTCCATATCTTTCTTTCTTTCTTTCTTTCTTTCTTTCTTTCTTTCTTTCTTTCAACGTGTCCTATCTTCCATATCTTTCTTTCTTTCTTTCTTTCTTTCTTTCTTTCTTTCTTTCAACGTGTCCTCTATCTTCCATATCTTTCTTTCTTTCTTTCTTTCTTTCAACGTGTCCTCTATCTTCCATATCTTTCTTTCTTTCTTTCTTTCAACGTGTCCTCTATCTTCCATATCTTTCTTTCTTTCTTTCTTTCTTTCTTTCTTTTAACGTGTCCTCTATCTTCCATGTCTTTCTTTCTTTCTTTCTTTCAACGTGTCCTCTATCTTCCATATCTTCCATTCTTTCTTTCTTTCAACGTGTCCTCTATCTTCCATATCTTTCGTTCGTTCTTTCTTTCTTTCTTTCTTTCTTTCTTTCAACGTGTCCTCTATCTTCCATATCTTTCTTTCTTTCTTTCTTTCTTTCTTTCAACGTGTCCTCTATCTTCCATATCTTTCTTTCTTTCTTTCTTTCAACGTGTCCTCTATCTTCCATATCTTTCTTTCTTTCTTTCTTTCTTTTAACGTGTCCTCTATCTTCCATATCTTTCTTTCTATCTTCCATTCTTTCTTTCTTTCAACGTGTCCTATCTTCCATATCTTTCTTTCTTTCTTTCTTTCTTTCTTTCTTTCAACGTGTCCTCTATCTTCCATATCTTTCTTTCTTTCTTTCTTTCAACGTGTCCTCTATCTTCCATATCTTTCTTTCTTTCTTTCTTTCTTTCTTTCAACGTGTCCTCTATCTTTCTTTCTTTCTTTCTTTCTTTCTTTCTTTCTTTCTTTTAACGTGTCCTCTATCTTCCATGTCTTTCTTTCTTTCTTTCTTTCTTTCTTTCAACGTGTCCTCTATCTTCCATATCTTTCTTTCTTTCTTTCTTTCTTTCAACGTGTACTCTATCTTCCATATCTTTCTTTCTTTCTTTCTTTCTTTCTTTCTTTCTTTCTTTCAACGTGTCCTCTATCTTCCATATCTTTCTTTCTTTCTTTCTTTCTTTCTTTCTTTCAACGTGTCCTCTATCTTCCATGTCTTTCTTTCTTTCTTTCTTTCAACGTGTCCTCTATCTTCCATATCTTTCTTTCTTTCTTTCTTTCAACGTGTCCTCTATCTTCCATATCTTTCTTTCTTTCTTTCTTTCTTTCTTTCATTCAACGTGTCCTCTATCTTCCATATCTTTCTTTCTTTCTTTCTTTCAACGTGTCCTCTATCTTCCATATCTTTCTTTCTTTCTTTCTTTCTTTCTTTCTTTCTTTCAACGTGTCCTCTATCTTCCATATCTTTCTTTCTTTCTTTCTTTCAACGTGTCCTCTATCTTCCATATCTTTCTTTCTTTCTTTCTTTCAACGTGTCCTCTATCTTCCATATCGTTCTTTCTTTCTTTCTTTCTTTCTTTTAACGTGTCCTCTATCTTCCATGTCTTTCTTTCTTTCTTTCTTTCTTTCTTTCTTTCAACGTGTCCTCTATCTTCCATATCTTTCTTTCTTTCTTTCTTTCTTTCAACGTGTCCTCTATCTTCCATATCTTTCTTTCTTTCTTTCTTTCTTTCTTTCTTTCAACGTGTCCTCTATCTTCCATATCTTTCTTTCTTTCTTTCTTTCAACGTGTCCTCTATCTTCCATATCTTTCTTTCTTTCTTTCTTTCAACGTGTCCTCTATCTTCCATATCTTTCTTTCTTTCTTTCTTTCTTTCTTTCTTTTAACGTGTCCTCTATCTTCCATGTCTTTCTTTCTTTCTTTCTTTCAACGTGTCCTCTATCTTCCATATCTTTCTTTCTTTCTTTCTTTCAACGTGTCCTCTATCTTCCATATCTTTCTTTCTTTCTTTCTTTCTTTCTTTCTTTCTTTTAACCTGTCCTCTATCTTCCATGTCTTTCTTTCTTTCTTTTAACCTGTCCTCTATCTTCCATGTCTTTTTTCTTTCTTTCTTTCTTTCTTTCTTTCTTTCTTTCTTTCTTTCTTTCTTTCTTTCCATACTGTATTCTTTCTTCTTAATTCTTTTCATTACTTCTTTTTCTCCCACTCTTACTTCTTCTACACTCTCTCTTTCACTGCTACCCTTTCCCCTTTATTTCTCTCTTTTTCTGTATTTCAGTCTCTCTTTTCCTCAAACTGTAACCATTTATTTGTCTGTCGCTTTTCTCTCATCCCGCCTTCCACATTCATCTCGCTCTTTTGTGCCACCATATCTTTTGCGGCCAGATTTTCGACAGGAGTTTTTCATCCCGTCTTTCCATTCTGGTATTTAAGTGCTACTCTCTTCACAGAGCCTCGCTTTGACAGAAACAAATTAACCAAAAACTGCCAGATGTCCGTCAAAAAGGCACCGCCATGGCAATGTTCAAATCTCCCGGGTGGTGGGATAATTTCACGATTTTCTTTCAAGCTTCTTTTTTTTACATTCCAACATGAAAGGGATTAAGTGAACGTGAATTTATTAGCCTTTTCTTTTCCCTCTCTCTCATTTTCTCTAACTCTCTCTCTCTCTCACTATCTCTCTCTCTCTCTCCGTCTCCAATAAGTTCTATTAACTTCTCTTTCCCATGTATTACTTTATCTATTCGCTAACTCCGCCCGCCTCTCCCTCCCTCCCTCTCTCTCACTCACTCTTTCTGTCACCCTCTCTTAACTTTCTTCGCAATCGTCTTTATTTTTCTCTTCTTCTTTCTTTTACTTCTACCCTCTCACAGTTCTCTCCCCCCCTCTCTCTCTCTCTTTCTCTCTTCTCTCCTGTTGTCTTATTTCTTTCTTTCACCACAATTCTTTATCTCTCTGTATTTCTCTCTTCTTTCTTTCCTTCCTTCTTTCTTTCTTTCTTTCTTCGTCTCCATTACTTCCCCTCTCTCTCTCTCTATACCTTCCTCTCCCTATTTCTCTCTCTATTATTCTCTCTTTTTCTTACTCTCTATCTCTCTATATTTATCCCTCTTCCTCGCTCTCTCTCTCTCTCTCTTCCCACTTAGATTGTATATTACACTAATTATACTCCATTCACTACCAGAATGTTAATCTTTTTCGATGTGCCGTGTCTCTTCCAAATGTTGGCGATCATGGCTCTCCACAATTTCCTGCCCTTTGTAGCTCTTAATAAATTATGTCTTTTTGTTATCTCCCCTTAACCTAGTTCCGCCATCCATTTACACGAACTCATTTTTCTTCTTTTATGTGCCGTGTCTCTTCAGGACGTTGTCCAACATGGCTCTCCACAATGTCCTATCCTTTGTAACTCTTAGCAAGTTTGCTCTTTTTGTTATCACTCTTAAAGCATTTTCTGCCATCCATTTACACAAGTTCATTCTTGTGTGGCCCGTGTCCCTTCAAGACGTTGACTATCATGGCTCTTCACAATCTCTCCTAAACCTTGTTCGGCCAACCTGTTACTCAAGCTCGTTAGGCAGGGGTTTATGCGATGTTTTTCCTGGTTTCTCTTGACCTCAATATGTCGTACCAGTGTCAACCATTTCATATATTTCTACAGATGTATAGCGAACATCTTTTTTTTTTTCAAAATGTCTTTTTCCTCATTATTATAGATCACGAACATGATTCAAATAATAGGTGGGGTGTATTCCTATAAAAATCATTGCAAACTGATTTTCCTAGGGGTAGCCAAAACAAATTATGGACAGGCCGCGTTAAGCAAATACCCCTCTGAAAGGTACAAAACCATCCCCTACCCTTATCTATGGGTTAAATATTGGGACTTTTATTTAGAAAAATCATTATTATTCTAAAGAAATTATCGATGCAATATGAACTCGCAAAAAAGAAGAATTATTCTTTTAAAAAATCCAAAACCTGTTTCGGTTTTAAACAAAATACAAAAGGGTTGGTAAGCCGTAAAAAACAAATCGGTCAATCAGCAATACTACGTGATTGCTTTGGTTTGGTGAGGCAGGGGATTTTTCTTCAATATAGAAATCTTGAGTACTTAATCAGTAGTAATATCTGGAAACAGAATTCCAGATTTATTTGACCATATTTGTTTGGGCTTCCTTCAGCGTGATTAATTATAATGAATATTCATACAAAAATTAACCCATTCTATTCTTATTCTTCTTCTACTACTTCTTTCTCCTTCTTTCTTCTTCTTCTTCTCTCTTCTTCTTTCTTTCTTTCTTTCTTCTTCTTCTTCTACATCTTCTTTCTTCTTCTTCTTCTTCTTCTTCTTTCTTCTTCTTCTTTCTTCTTCTTCTTCTTTCCTCTTCTTTCCTCCGTTTCTTTCTTCTTCTTCTTCTTCTTCTTCTTCTTCGTCTTCTTCTTTCTTCTTTTTCTTCTTCTTCTTCTTCTTCTTCGTCTTCTTCTTCTTCTTCTTCTTCTTCTTCTTCGTCTTCTTCTTTCTTCTGCTTCTTCTTCTTCTTCGTCTTCTTCTTCTTCTTCTTTCTTCCTCTTCTTTCTTCTTCTTCTTCTTTCTTCTTCTTCTTCGTCTTCTTTCTTCTTTTTCTTCTTAGTCTTCTTTTTTCTTATTCTTCTTCTTCGTCGTCTTCTTCTTCTTCTGCTTTGACTTATTCTTCTTTCTTCTTCTTCGTCTTCTGTTTTCTTCTTTATCTTCTTTCTTCTTCTTAGTCTTCTTTCTTCTTCTTTCTTCTTCTTCGTCTTCTTCTTCTTCTTCTTCTTTCTTCTTCTTCGTCTTCTTCTTTCTTCTTCTTTTTCTTCTTCTTCTTCGTCTTCTTCTTTCTTCTTCTTCGTCTTCTTCTTTCTTCTACTTCTTCTTCTTCTTTCTTCTTCTTCGTCTTCTTTTTTCTTCTTCTTCTTCTTCTTCTTCTTTCTTCTTCTTTCTTCTTCTTCTTCTTCTTCTTTCTTCTTCTTCTTTCTTCTTCTTCTTCTTTCCTCTTCTTTCTTCCGTTTCTTTCTTCTTCTTCTTCTTCTTCTTCTTCTTCGTCTTCTTCTTTCTTCTTCTTCTTCTTCTTCTTCTTCTTCTTCTTCTTCTTCGTCTTCTTCTTCTTCTTCTTCTTCGTCTTCTTCTTCTTCTATGCACCGGCATGATCCTCCAGAACTTCTTGTCCTTTGTAGCTCTTAGTAAATTTTCTCTTTTTGCTGTATCTCCTAATACCTGTTCTGACAACCATTAAATACAAGCTCGATAGGCAGAGGTTACAGCCTGTTTTCGGCTGTCACCCTTACCTTCAATATGTCCTGCGAGTGTTGAATTTTATAAGTCACATAATGAGGAGATAGTTCACATTATCTGTCCTAGAAATTTCAACTATTTCTGATGTTAAGTTTCCTTTTTTTCCTCTAAAAACTTCGACCTTGCTCACATGTTCACCTCATGTTAATTTTATAAAAAATATTTTATTATTGGTAAATTTTGTATAAAAATATATTGTTGGTATTTTTACTAAAAATTGTACATTTATACTTTCCTAGTGATTTCATTTTTGTTTGGAGGTTCACTATTTGCCCATAGGGCAGGAGCCTAACACATGATACCCACCACAGAAGGGGGTTTGACCCGGGAAAACAACAACAATTAAGAGGTTTTTCCGTCCTCCTCAAAACCGCCAATCTTCCGATCAGAGGCCTTGCAGCTGGATGTAGTTGATGTAATGGAATAACCTGTTACCTCCATGAGTGACTACACTACAGGTAGTATCTACCTATAAATAGCTTTAAGTCAACGCACTACAGGGACTTGCTGGGATAATTTACACAGCTCTTGGCTGCTGTCGATGGCAGAGAGGAAACCGGACGAGACTATGCCGAAGGGCAGTCTCATCCGGTGAGGTAGAGAGACCCAAACCAGTTTATGCGAGGTTACTGGGAATTTTTGGCCGATCTTATGGGCTCGGACTGCTCCACATTAAACTCGGCCTTGTGCCACATCTTTCCTTGTGGGGAGGCAGGTAAATATCGACTTTCTGGGATGCGTTACACAGCTCTCAGCTGTTTGTCGAACTCTTTGCCATCGGGCAGAGAGGAACCCGGACGAGGCTCTGCCGAAGGGCAGAGTCTCGTCCGGGGAGTTAGACAGAGCCAAACCCGTTCATGAGGTGCTACGGGGAATTTTGGGACGAGCCTACAGGCTCGGATTCCCTCTCATTAAATTTAGCCTAATACCACATCCTATTTCGTGAGGAGGCCAGTAAATATTACTATCTGTTGAGTACGACTCAGATTTACGTGAGATCTACCGACCTTCCAATAGTAGCACTCACTGCTGGATTGACTTGCGGCGACCTTGTGCATAACTGTTGCCTTCATTCTTATTGTACTGGTTGTTTACAATAAAACTTTACTTATTTATCCACCTTGGTTTTCAAGTATATATTCCTATTAGCATGGAATATAACATCATCATACCCCGAACTGTAGGTGATCAGTCGATAAGAGTACTTAGTCTCTTGTAAAGAATGAAATTCAAGTGGGTGTGAATTTTCTAAGGTCTTTTTACATTATTCTTTTTTATTTTCTTGCTTGTCAGAAAAATAATGTAAATGTCGAAATCCAAAATTTTTAATATCTGTTTCAAAACCAGTTACAGTACAAAGACATATTCGAACAGTTAGGAAAACTCGACCTGCAAAGGAAGGATGTTGGAATCATCTATAACTTATATTGGGAGCAAAACTCCTGCATAGAGAGAGAAAATGAATCGAGTATAGAGACAGAAATGAAATAGGGTCTAAGACAAGGTATTCTAAGTAAACCGGAGACAGACGATTATTATAGATTTGCGTAATCTTAAAAATATAAGATACACAGATGACGTTGTGTTAATGGCAGAAACAGTAGGAGAATTACTAGACAAAGAAAAGTAAAGAAGACATGAGTATCAGTTGTAAAAAGACAATGTACGGTTGTCAGCAAATAAAAAAAATCAAATACGTGAACTACAAATTTTAAATGTCGAGAAAATGTTGGTTATTGGTTGGTTGATTTTGTTTAGAGGCATATCAATATCTATGGGTTATTTAATGCTTGAATATATTTTGTTTATAATTTTATCTTAGTTTTGGAAATAATGCTTTAGTGATACAAGAGTTACTAATTAACCCATAGAGAAACAGTGGATTTATACCTTTCCGAAGGGTATTTTCACAAACACAGTGATCCAATAACGAGCCCTATAGGAATTGAAACTTGGCTGTACGATCAATAATTCTGAATCACTATTCAATAAAGCACCCACACATCCAAGCTTACCACACCTGGTATTTACAAGTGGTCACCCATCTAAGTTCCTACAGTGTAGACGTTAATTAACTTCGGTGATCTTAACTGGAAAGGGTTTTAAGAGTTGATGAAAAATGCGATAATAAAGCGGAAGTGAAACCAATGCCAAAGGGCAGAGTCTCGTCCGGGGAGGTAGACAGACCCAAACCCGTTTATGCGAGGTTACTGGGAATTTTTGGCCGAGCTTACGGGCTCGGATTGCCTCACATTAACTCGGCCTTGTGCCACATCATTCCTTGTGGGGAGGCAGGTAAATATCGACTTTCTGGGATGCGTTACACAGCTCTCGGCTGTTTGTCGAACTCTTTGCCATAGGAAAGAGAGGAACCCGGACGAGGCTATGCCGAAGAGCAGAGTCTCATCCGGGGATTTAGACAGAGCCAAACCCGTTTATGAGGGGTTACGCGGAATTTGTACTAAGCGGCAGATCACTAACACTCAATATCAACACAAACGCTCGTCCGACCGGGCGTGCGCACAAACGCATACATTGTAGCGAACTTATTGGTTATTAATTAAAATCTCATGGAATTTTTATCTGTTTAATCTTTTTTTTTTATTTAATCAAAATATAATCACCAGCAGACATCATGGTTTAGCCTGAACCCATTCAAGTGCTTCTTCACCGGAAGTCATTTTCATTTGACTTGCAACCTTGAGCATATAAAATGTAACCTATGACCCCAAAGATATCCAATCAGAATTTGACATGATTCTGGAAGGCGTGCTTCGATTAGAAGCTTTTCTTATAAATTTTATTTGTCAATTTATTTTCTAAAAATTTTCAAAATATTTTACAACGCTATTTCGTTTTTCTTTTGCTTTCTTCACTTCTTTATCGACACTTTCTTATTCACATCTTATATCAACCATAACTTATTTTGCACTTCTATCATCAGGACTTATTAATTCACTTCTTCTACCATTCCCGCTTTTTCTGCACCTCTTCTACCATCATCCTCGATTTCTTCATTTCTACCATCACTCCTTATTTCTTCCCCACTTCTGCTCTCAGATAACATTTCGTCACTTCTATAATCACGTCTTATTTCTTCATTTCTTCTACAATCACAGCTTATTTTTTCACTTCTTCTAAGATCACCATATATGTCTTCTCTTCTAATATGACCACTTATTTCATCACTTCAACCATCAGTCGTATTTCATCACTTCTTCTATCAACCGTTCTTTCTTCACTTCTTCTACCATAACCTCTTATTGATTCACTTCATCTTCTATCACCCGTTCTTTCTTCACTTCTTCTACCATAACCTCTTATTGCTTCACTTCATCTTCTATCACCCGTTCTTTCTTCACTTCTTCCACCATAACCTCTTATTTCTTCACTTCTTCTTCTATCACCCGTTCTTTCTTCACTTCTTCTACCATAACCTCTTATTGATTCACTTCATCTTCTATCACGCGTTCTTTCTTCACTTCTTCTACCATAACCTCTTATTGCTTCACTTCATCTTCTATCACCCGTTCTTTCTTCACTTCTTCTACCATAACCTCTTATTGCTTCACTTGTTCTACCATAACCTCTTATTTCTTCACTTCTTCTATCACACCTTTTTTCTTCACTTCTTCCAACATAACCTCTTATTTCTTCACTTCTTCTATCACCCCTTCTTTCTCCACTTCTTCTACCATAACCTCTTATTTCTTCACTTCTTCTATCACCCCTTCTTTCTTCACTTCTTCCACCATAACCTCTTATTTCTTCACTTCTTCTATCACCCCTTCTTTCTTCACTTCTTCCACCATAACCTCTTATTTCTTCACTTCTTCTATCACCCCTTCTTTCTCCACTTCTTCTAACATAACCTCTTATTTCTTCACTTCTTCTATCACCCCTTCTTTCTTCACTTCTTCTACCATAACCTCTTATTTCTTCACTTCTTCTATCACCCCTTCTTTCTCCACTTCTTCTACCATAACCTCTTATTTCTTCACTTCTTCTATCACCCCTTCTTTCTTCACTTCATCTACCATAACCTCTTATTGCTTCACTTCTTCTATCACCCCTTCTTTCTTCACTTCTTCTACCATAACCTCTTATTTCTTCACTTCTCCTATCACCCCTTCTTTCTTCACTTCTACTACCATAACCTCTTATAGCTTCACTTCTTCTATCACCCCTTCTTTCTCCACTTCTTCTACCATAACCTCGTATTTCTTCACTTCTTCTATCACCCCTTCTTTCTCCACTTCTGCTACCATAACCTCTTATTTCTTCACTTCTTCTATCACCCCTTCTTTCTTCACTTCTTCTACCATAACCTCTTATTTCTTCACTTCTTCTATCACCCCTTCTTTCTCCACTTCTTCTACCATAACCTCTTATTTCTTCACTTCTTCTATCACCCCTTCTTTCTCCACTTCTTCTACCATAACCTCTTATTTCTTCACTTCTTCTATCACCCCTTCTTTCTTCACTTCTTCTACCATAACCTCTTATTTCTTCACTTCTTCTATCACCCCTTCTTTCTTCACTTCATCTACCATAACCTCTTATTGCTTCACTTCTTCTATCACCACTTCTTTCTTCACTTCTTCCACCATAACCTCTTATTTCTTCACTTCTTCTATCACCCCTTCTTTCTTCACTTCTACTACCATAACCTCTTATAGCTTCACTTCTTCTATCACCCCTTCTTTCTCCACTTCTTCTACCATAACCTCTTATTTCTTCACTTCTTCTATCACCCCTTCTTTCTCCACTTCTTCTACCATAACCTCTTATTTCTTCACTTCTTCTATCACCCCTTCTTTCTTCACTTCTTCTACCATAACCTCTTATTTCTTCACTTCTTCTATCACCCCTTCTTTCTCCACTTCTTCTACCATAACCTCTTATTTCTTCACTTCTTCTATCACCCCTTCTTTCTCCACTTCTTCTACCATAACCTCTTATTTCTTCACTTCTTCTATCACCCCTTCTTTCTTCAGTTCTTCTACCATAACCTCTTATTTCTTCACTTCTTCTATCACCCCTTCTTTCTTCACTTCTTCTACCATAACCTCTTATTTCTTCACTTCTTCTATCACCCCTTCTTTCTTCACTTCTACTACCATAACCTCTTATAGCTTCACTTCATCTGCTATCACCCTTTCTTTCTCCACTTCTTCTACCATAAACTCTTATTGCTTCACTTCTTCTATCACCCCTTCTTTCTTCACTTCTTCTACCATAACCTCTTATTTCTTCACTTCTTCTATCACCCCTTCTTTCTTCACTTCTTCTACCATAACCTCTTATTTCTTCACTTCTTCTATCACCCCTTCTTTCTTCACTTCTTCTACCATAACCTCTTATTTCTTCACTTCTTCTATCACCCCTTCTTTCTTCACTTCTTCTACCATAAACCTCTTATTTCTTCACTTCTTCTATCACCCCTTCTTTCTTAACTTCTTCTACCATAACCTCTTATGTCTTCACTTCTTCTATCACCCCTTCTTCCTCCACTTCTTCTACCATAACCTCTTATTTCTTCACTTCTTCTATCACCCCTTCTTTCTTCACTTCTTCTAACATAACCTCTTATTTCTTCACTTCTTCTATCACCCCTTCTTTCTTCACTTCTTCTACCATAACCTCTTATTTCTTCACTTCTTCTATCACCCCTTCTTTCTTCACTTCTTCTACCATAACCTCTTATTTCTTCACTTCTTCTATCACCCCTTCTTTCTTCACTTCTTCTACCATAACCTCTTATTTCTTCACTTCTTCTATCACCCCTTCTTTCTCCACTTCTTCTACCATAACCTCTTATTTCTTCACTTCTTCTATCACCCCTTCTTTCTTCACTTCTTCTACCATAACCTCTTATTTCCTCACTTCTTCTATCACCCCTTCTTTCTCCACTCTTCTACCATAACCTCTTATTTCTTCACTTCTTCTATCACCCCTTCTTTCTTCACTTCTTCTACCATAACCTCTTATTTCTTCACTTCTTCTATCACCCCTTCTTTCTTCACTTCTTCTACCATAACCTCTTATTTCTTCACTTCTTCTATCACCCCTTCTTTCTCCACTTCTTCTACCATAACCTCTTATTTCTTCACTTCTTCTATCACCCCTTCTTTCTTCACTTCTTCTACCATAACCTCTTATTTCTTCACTTCTTCTATCACCCCTTCTTTCTTCACTTCTTCTACCATAACCTCTTATTTCTTCACTTCTTCTATCACCCCTTCTTTCTTCACTTCTTCTACCATAACCTCTTATTTCTTCACTTCTTCTATCACCCCTTCTTTCTTCACTTCTTCTACCATAACCTCTTATTTCTTCACTTCTTCTATCACCCCTTCTTTCTCCACTTCTTCTACCATAACCTCTTATTTCTTCACTTCTTCTAACACCCCTTCTTTCTTCACTTCTTCTACCATAACCTCTTATTTCTTCACTTCTTCTATCACCCCTTCTTTCTCCACTTCTTCTACCATAACCTCTTATTTCTTCACTTCTTCTATCACCCCTTCTTTCTCCACTTCTTCTACCATAACCTCTTATTTCTTCACTTCTTCTATCACCCCTTCTTTCTCCACTTCTTCTACCATAACCTCTTATTTCTTCACTTCTTCTATCACCCCTTCTTTCTCCACTTCTACTACCATAACCTCTTATAGCTTCACTTCATCTGCTATCACCCTTTCTTTCTCCACTTCTTCTACCATAAACTCTTATTGCTTCACTTCTTCTATCACCACTTCTTTCTTCACTTCTTCCACCATAACCTCTTATTTCTTCACTTCTTCTATCACCCCTTCTTTCTTCACTTCTTCTACCATAACCTCTTATTTCTTCACTTCTTCTATCACCCCTTCTTTCTTCACTTCTTCTACCATAACCTCTTATTTCTTCACTTCTTCTATCACCCCTTCTTTCTTCACTTCTTCCACCATAACCTCTTATTTCTTCACTTCTTCTATCACCCCTTCTTTCTTCACTTCTACTACCATAACCTCTTATAGCTTCACTTCATCTGCTATCACCCTTTCTTTCTCCACTTCTTCTACCATAAACTCTTATTGCTTCACTTCTTCTATCACCACTTCTTTCTTCACTTCTTCCACCATAACCTCTTATTTCTTCACTTCTTCTATCACCCCTTCTTTCTTCACTTCTTCTACCATAACCTCTTATTTCTTCACTTCTTCTATCACCCCTTCTTTCTTCACTTCTTCTACCATAACCTCTTATTTCTTCACTTCTTCTATCACCCCTTCTTTCTTCACTTCTTCCACCATAACCTCTTATTTCTTCACTTCTTCTATCACCCCTTCTTTCTTCACTTCTTCTACCATAACCTCTTATTTCTTCACTTCTTCTATCACCCCTTCTTTCTCCACTTCTTCTACCATAACCTCTTATTTCTTCACTTCTTCTATCACCCCTTCTTTCTTCACTTCTTCTACCATAACCTCTTATTTCTTCACTTCTTCTATCACCACTTCTTTCTTCACTTCTTCTACCATAACCTCTTATTTCTTCACTTCTTCTATCACCCCTTCTTTCTTCACTTCTTCTACCATAACCTCTTATTTCTTCACTTCTTCTATCACCCCTTCTTTCTTCACTTCTTCTACCATAACCTCTTATTTCTTCACTTCTTCTATCACCCCTTCTTTCTTCACTTCTTCTACCATAACCTCTTATTTCTTCACTTCTTCTATCACCCCTTCTTTCTCCACTTCTTCTACCATAACCTCTTATTTCTTCACTTCTTCTATCACCCCTTCTTTCTTCACTTCTTCTACCATAACCTCTTATTTCTTCACTTCTTCTATCACCCCTTCTTTCTCCACTTCTTCTACCATAACCTCTTATTTCTTCACTTCTTCTATCACCCCTTCTTTCTTCACTTCTTCTACCATAACCTCTTATTTCTTCACTTCTTCTATCACCCCTTCTTTCTCCACTTCTTCTACCATAACCTCTTATTTCTTCACTTCTTCTATCACCCCTTCTTTCTTCACTTCTTCTACCATAACCTCTTATTTCTTCACTTCTTCTATCACCCCTTCTTTCTCCACTTCTTCTACCATAACCTCTTATTTCTTCACTTCTTCTATCACCCCTTCTTTCTTCACTTCTTCTACCATAACCTCTTATTTCTTCACTTCTTCTATCACCCCTTCTTTCTTCACTTCTTCTACCATAACCTCTTATTTCTTCACTTCTTCTATCACCCCTTCTTTCTTCACTTCTTCTACCATAACCTCTTATTTCTTCACTTCTTCTATCACCCCTTCTTTCTTCACTTCTTCTACCATAACCTCTTATTTCTTCACTTCTTCTATCACCCCTTCTTTCTCCACTTCTTCTACCATAACCTCTTATTTCTTCACTTCTTCTATCACCCCTTCTTTCTTCACTTCTTCTACCATAACCTCTTATTTCTTCACTTCTTCTATCACCACTTCTTTCTTCACTTCTTCTACCATAACCTCTTATTTCTTCACTTCTTCTATCACCCCTTCTTTCTTCACTTCTTCTACCATAACCTCTTATTTCTTCACTTCTTCTATCACCCCTTCTTTCTTCACTTCTTCTACCATAACCTCTTATTTCTTCACTTCTTCTATCACCCCTTCTTTCTTCACTTCTTCTACCATAACCTCTTATTTCTTCACTTCTTCTATCACCCCTTCTTTCTTCACTTCTTCTACCATAACCTCTTATTTCTTCACTTCTTCTATCACCCCTTCTTTCTTCACTTCTTCTACCATAACCTCTTATTTCTTCACTTCTTCTATCACCCCTTCTTTCTTCACTTCTTCTACCATAACCTCTTATTTCTTCACTTCTTCTATCACCCCTTCTTTCTTCACTTCTTCTACCATAACCTCTTATTTCTTCACTTCTTCTATCACCCCTTCTTTCTTCACTTCTTCTACCATAACCTCTTATTTCTTCACTTCTTCTATCACCCCTTCTTTCTCCACTTCTTCTACCATAACCTCTTATTTCTTCACTTCTTCTATCACCCCTTCTTTCTCCACTTCTTCTACCATAACCTCTTATTTCTTCACTTCTTCTATCACCCCTTCTTTCTCCACTTCTTCTACCATAACCTCTTATTTCTTCACTTCTTCTATCACCCCTTCTTTCTTCACTTCTACTACCATAACCTCTTATAGCTTCACTTCATCTGCTATCACCCCTTCTTTCTCCACTTCTTCTACCATAAACTCTTATTGCTTCACTTCTTCTATCACCACTTCTTTCTTCACTTCTTCCACCATAACCTCTTATTTCTTCACTTCTTCTATCACCCCTTCTTTCTTCACTTCTTCTACCATAACCTCTTATTTCTTCACTTCTTCTATCACCCCTTCTTTCTTCACTTCTTCTACCATAACCTCTTATTTCTTCACTTCTTCTATCACCCCTTCTTTCTTCACTTCTTCCACCATAACCTCTTATTTCTTCACTTCTTCTATCACCCCTTCTTTCTCCACTTCTTCTACCATAACCTCTTATTTCTTCACTTCTTCTATCACCCCTTCTTTCTTCACTTCTTCTACCATAACCTCTTATTTCTTCACTTCTTCTATCACCCCTTCTTTCTCCACTTCTTCTACCATAACCTCTTATTTCTTCACTTCTTCTATCACCCCTTCTTTCTTCACTTCTTCTACCATAACCTCTTATTTCTTCACTTCTTCTATCACCCCTTCTTTCTCCACTTCTTCTACCATAACCTCTTATTTCTTCACTTCTTCTATCACCCCTTCTTTCTTCACTTCTTCTACCATAACCTCTTATTTCTTCACTTCTTCTATCACCCCTTCTTTCTCCACTTCTTCTACCATAACCTCTTATTTCTTCACTTCTTCTATCACCCCTTCTTTCTTCACTTCTTCTACCATAACCTCTTATTTCTTCACTTCTTCTATCACCCCTTCTTTCTTCACTTCTTCTACCATAACCTCTTATTTCTTCACTTCTTCTATCACCCCTTCTTTCTTCACTTCTTCTACCATAACCTCTTATTTCTTCACTTCTTCTATCACCCCTTCTTTCTTCACTTCTTCTACCATAACCTCTTATTTCTTCACTTCTTCTATCACCCCTTCTTTCTTCACTTCTTCTACCATAACCTCTTATTTCTTCACTTCTTCTATCACCCCTTCTTTCTCCACTTCTTCTACCATAACCTCTTATTTCTTCACTTCTTCTATCACCCCTTCTTTCTTCACTTCTTCTACCATAACCTCTTATTTCTTCACTTCTTCTATCACCCCTTCTTTCTTCACTTCTTCTACCATAACCTCTTATTTCTTCACTTCTTCTATCACCCCTTCTTTCTTCACTTCTTCTACCATAACCTCTTATTTCTTCACTTCATCTGCTATCACCCTTTCTTTCTCCACTTCTTCTACCATAAACTCTTATTGCTTCACTTCTTCTATCACCCTTTCTTTCTTCACTTCTTCTACCATAACCTCTTATTTCTTCACTTCTTCTATCACCCCTTCTTTCTTCACTTCTTCTACCATAACCTCTTATTTCTTCACTTCTTCTATCACCCCTTCTTTCTTCACTTCTTCTACCATAACCTCTTATTTCTTCACTTCTTCTATCACCCCTTCTTTCTTCACTTCTTCCACCATAACCTCTTATTTCTTCACTTCTTCTATCACCCCTTCTTTCTTCACTTCTTCTACCATAACCTCTTATTTCTTCACTTCTTCTATCACCACTTCTTTCTTCACTTCTTCTACCATAACCTCTTATTTCTTCACTTCTTCTATCACCCCTTCTTTCTTCACTTCTTCTACCATAACCTCTTATTTCTTCACTTCTTCTATCACCCCTTCTTTCTTCACTTCTTCTACCATAACCTCTTATTTCTTCACTTCTTCTATCACCCCTTCTTTCTTCACTTCTTCTACCATAACCTCTTATTTCTTCACTTCTTCTATCACCCCTTCTTTCTTCACTTCTTCTACCATAACCTCTTATTTCTTCACTTCTTCTATCACCCCTTCTTTCTTCACTTCTTCTACCATAACCTCTTATTTCTTCACTTCTTCTATCACCCCTTCTTTCTTCACTTCTTCTACCATAACCTCTTATTTCTTCACTTCTTCTATCACCCCTTCTTTCTTC